>JAGFMF010011702.1:4058234-4219546 GCA_019455555.1 Galemys pyrenaicus | reverse complement strand
CTCTGTGGTGAATCCTCTCACCCCCCCACACCTCTGGCCTGTACCCCAGTGCTTGTATGCATAAATAAATAAATCTTTAAAAAAAATTTAAAAAAAAAAAAAAAAAAACATGTGGCTAAATAGCCTTTGCTGGCTCTTCACTGGCAACATCCAAAGTGCTTAAGAAGGCATTCAAGGTCCTCACAGAACTGTCTTTTAATGCTTAAAGAGCTTATCTTGTGTGAGGAAATCTCTTATTATGTTCTGCTCTTGCTTTTTCCTATCTATATGATTCCCTTTCCTCCCTTCGCTTCAGAAAGTCCTGAATCATCCTTTTAGAACTAGTTCAAATGTACATGACTGCCAATTATGATAATAGAAACTTTTATTATGCTAGATTCTACAGTGCATCATATATATCATCATATATATATATAAAGGTACTTTGTCTCCTTTCTAGCTTGCAAGTACTTTGCCCTAACAGTTTTATCCACGTCCTCTTTACCCTGTATTTTCAGCCATCAATACTAGCCTAATGTTAAAATCTAGTGCCAGCCCTCAAGATTGAACCAACATTCAATCTACAAATGCCTATGGAATAGGTTTCTCCCCCCCAAAGCAAATTCTACAAGCCCCACTTTAAGAAATCCAAACTATCATTGGAACTACAAAGACAAGTGTCACCATAAACAAAGTATTATTGATCTGAGTAGCTCCAGCCATAAACTTCAAGGAAAATCAGAATTTAAGGGAAGGACAAATCATTACAGCTTCAGATAATAAACTGTTAAAGAAGACTTAATAAAGATGGAGAGCCATCATTCAGGCTTGGATAAGATAAAAGCTTAGAGGAATATGCACAAAAGTTTTCATGACTGAAATTTCAGGTGGATAGGATCTGAGTTGATCACACTGGATTCCCTTTCAGTGTCGTGTGCACGTAACAAGGAATTGTGATGCACACCACCCACCTTCTGTTGGCCACCCCAAATTATGCAACAAACGAAACCTCACATGTAATTCACATTTCATCTTAAATAACATGAAATGCAGGTTAGTTTCTTAGCCTGTACATTTGGGTGTTGTTATACTGGCATCAGGTCATTATCTCAGAGAAAAGCTGATTGTGGGGAGTATGTACTGGGAACTTGGGGAAATACATGTGTTTTGAGTGACTAACTGCCGCTACAATGAGGCAAGATGATATGTAAGATTGAGTTATCCATTCAGACCTCTTGAGGGCTGGCACGCTGTGGCCTTGTGAGTTCCTTTTCAGGTCCTAGGTTGGTACCTACTTCTTTCTGTGGTATAGAGAGGGGAAGGAAGAGGAATGAATGAAAGAAGTAGCATAAACTAGAGGACAAGATCTGGTAGATCCAGAGCGGCTAGGTAGTAAAGCAAAATGTCTTTTCCCCCTGGGTGTTATAAAAAATGTGTCTAATCCTCTACCTTATTATACTAAAACTTTTATGTTAAAAATATCCCCAGATACTCAGAATCAGCAAAATTGGGCAAGAAGGAAACCACTATTTTCTCAATTTTTAGCAAGTTTTCAGCTCCAATATGTATTTTTGTTTAGGTAAGCCCAAATGACCTCTGAAAAAGAGGCCATAGCAGTGCAGAGAGGAGACATGTGAGGTATGGGTTCTGTGTATGTACCCACCGGGTTTAAAACTCTCACTAACAGAAGCATTGCATGGTAGATGAAGAGTGAGTGCTTCCTAGGTGTTAGGATTACTAGCCACAGAGTTAACCCAAAACCCCAAGCAGAGCTTTCTATTTATGGAGGTTTTCCCTATTATCAGACAAGACTGACAACGTCTGTTTCCCCTTGCTTCCCTAAAACTAACTGCTAATGAGTAAACATAGAGGTTCCTGTAAGTTAAAAGGCAAAACATAGGTGATCTTTTAGATTGTAAGCTTCATGACTTCTCCCAATTGTATTGCAAGCACTCAAAGTGTGACAAATGACATAAGGGCTCATTAAACACTTGTTGATTAAAGACTTGTTACATGATATTTATAAAAGATATCTGTCGTACAAAGTGACACAGAAAGCAAGAACATGAAGAGATGGATTCATTTACCAGTTAGAAAACAGTAACAATAAGGAAGTTACACTGTAAAATTTTGGGATGAAAAATGAGCAAATGGTCAAAGGATATTTTATATAGATTTAAAAAATTTTGTTCACCAATAGTATCTTGTAACTGTGCTTCTCATGACTTAGTAAATGCCTAAAGTAAAAGGTGATAACTCCAGAATAATAGAAGAAGACTTCTATATATTGCTTTCAAAAAACAATAAAATTTTCTAGCAGGTCTGATTTATTCTTGACTCACAATCATTCATTTAGTGGCCAGAGTGAACGCTTTAAAACAGTAATCAATTTGTGTCGTTCTCCTTTTCAAACCTCTCAATTTCTTTCAAACTCAGAGTAAGACTCAGATTCCATACTACAGGACAAAATTTCTTTATAAGACTGCTCCAGCTCACCTTTTTGATTACATGGCCTTTTAAAATTATTTCATTTAATTGGCATCCTTATGAAAACCATTATTTGTCTTATAACTACTGCTTTGTCTGCTGAATAGGTATTATCTTGATTTTTGGATTTTTGCTACTATTTTGTGCTTTTAGTTTCTTATGGATTCTATGTCCATTTGTTTTAGTGGTATTTGTGAAAATTTATCATGCATGCTTAACATCTATGTTTAATTTTCTTTAAGCATTCCTTCCATGAAGGGTATTAGTGTGGTGAACTTTCAATTTGTATAATAGTTTAGGTGAATATAGAATTTTAAGTTGATGGATGAATACTATGTTCCAAGTCTGAATAAATTCTTCTTGTTAATGTTTTAAATTTGACTTTTAGTTTCTTTCTCATTTATTTATAGATAATGTAGTTATTCTCTTTGCTACTTTTAGCATATTTTGTCTCCCTGATGACCTTCAGTTTCTTTTTATTTATCATGCTTAGGATCAGTACTTTTAGAATCTAAGAATATAAGACAAATGTATGTCAGTTACTACTTACAGTTCTTTTTTATAGCTTAAGAAAAGATTTCAGTTCTATAATATCTTTTAATGTGATAAGCTTAGCTATGAATTTGAAATCCTGTTATATATTGACCTTGCATTTCTATGTCTATTTAGTTAGAAATAGAGTACATAAATATAAAGTTTAGGTAGAACTAGAAGTCAAAACTGGAATCAGGTACCGCTTAGGTGTGAACAATGTGAGAACACTGCAAATTAAAGTGTGTGTGTGTATAAGTTATATATGTGTTTGCATAAAAAACAAGAATTAAATTCACTTACAAGAGGAAAATGTGAAAACAAATTGAATAAAATTAGAAAAAGAACAAATTAAACTGAAGAAATAAGATGACTACACCAGCTTGGTACATGCTATCTGAACATAGAAGTATGAACATAGAAGATATGATGCCAGAACCCTTATTCTACTGTGAGAGCGTGAACTATTATAACTATTATGGGAAACAATCTTGTCATTAACTAGTACAATTACCAGTTATTCCATGATTTAGTAGTTTTACTAACAGATATATATCATAGAGAATTTTGTGTTCATGTATATCAGGAAGCACACATAAGAATGTTCAGATCAACATTGTTTGAAATGCCAAAGAAATACTGAAAATAAGCTAAGTGAGTCCCCATCAATAGTAAAATGGATAAACTGTGATATAGTTACCAGTGGGACACTATGTAATGATGAAAATGAATAAACTACTGCTATACACATCAAAATAGATAAATCTTGAGAATTATGTTGCATGGAGAAAACAAGTTATGAAGAATATGTATATAGTACATTCCTATTTAGGTCAAGTTCAGCAGCTTGCAAACCTATATGCTATATTGTTCAGGAATGTCAATATGTGTAAAATTGTAACAGAAACACTGATAACTGCAAAATTTAGGTTAATGATTTCTCTGACAGAATAGAGAGCATAGAAAAGTTGAGAGGCATCAAATAAACTACTAATCACTGGATATAAAATGTCAATAGCAACCTGAAAAGCCAGAATTCTCTAATATTTGTACCAAATTCCAATATCAGGCTTTCCTTGACTGGTATCATCTGAATGTTCTATATAAGAAAACAAGTCCTATGAATTAGCTTTGGGTATTCAAATGCATGCTTCTCCCAGTTGGCCAAGAGACAGTTATGTCTCTTGGAAATAAATAGCCAACCTAGGGAACAGGAACACATTCTAGGTCAATTTATTATCTGGAGTTATGAAGAAGTGTCTTATTTAGATTTACAACTGCCCCTAAAGTTGTGTGTGCATTCATGCCACACTCAATTATAACTGGAACATTACTAAGCACACGTTTCTTGAGAAATGAAGGACTTTTATTCTTCTATTGTCTGAATGTTCACTATAAATAGGGCAGATCTTGAGTGGGTATTCACCAGTGTGGCCAGCCAGGGCTATATACTGCATCTTTTCTCATTTGTTGGCATCATGATGTGCTAAGTCCAAATTAGCTTTAATATTGTCCTCAGCTATAAACATACTCATACTCTTGTAATAATATTTCAAAGACTAATTTTAGAAAATGAAATGAGATACTTATAACAGATTACTTACAGAAAACTAATGCATGAGTATTACTAGGTATGTGGGAGCAGATTGTGTGATCACAGAGTCAGCAGACTCCCTTATTTCACCACTGTGTCTTTAGTCAACAGTGTGAGGCAGGCATAAGACAGACCAGGGTGCCTGTGAGCTCTTTTTATACTGTTGTGTTAAGATATGCTCTGAGTTTGCTGAGTTTGTGGGTTTAGGAGTTTAAAGGATGCAGGTTATCGTAGGGAAACTGACCTGAACAATTAACACAAACATGCATTTTGGTAGTTAGAAGATTTTAAGCATAAGAAGTCATATAATATCCAGGCTTCCAAGGAAACTCTATGAATAGGAAATCTCAATATGGCCTCGTACTTTTCCAGTATCTCTGAAGTAGTATATATAAAATTGCAGAGAGTAAGAGCAACCTAAGAATATTTTATCCAACCATGTATGCTTTAAGGCACCAGACATTCTTAAGCACGAAAGCACTCAAATGTTGAGACCTTCATGAACAAAACTACTTGAGGAAATGTAGACAATCAAGAACAAATCAAAATTTAAAACCTTAGGAATAGAGAAACTATTGTAAGAGAAATGGTGAACACTAAATCCTCTTATACATAAAATTAAATGTGGGAATTGCAGCTACACAACAGAATGGCAATATAGAGATCAAATATAAATGATAAAAATTGGGAAGTGGAGAGATGAGGTGGATGCAAATTTTAAAATATTAATTTCCTCATTTAACTGCATGGAGTCAACTGATAACTATCTAAAAGTGAAATAAGCAGCTTCCCAAATACTAAATTCAGTTCATCTCTTAGTGACTTTCATAGCTTTTTCATTTACTTAAGTGGGGTTTCTGTTGTGAGAAATATTTCTTGAGTGAGAAAACATTTACTGGATTTTTCAAAATTTAATCTTTAAACAAAATTCAAATAAGATGTAAATTTTTGCTTTAAAAAGTATATACAGTATGATTCCATTTGTTATCCAAGTATTCTTATGTAGGTATTCATTTATTTTAAATTTATTTATTAAGCCTCTATTTTATATCTAGGCACACTGCAGGCATGGGGAGTAGGGTAGCAGTAAATGAAAAAAAAAATCCCTCCCTTTGTGGAGATTACATTCCAATGGCAGGTTTTAGACAAACAGGCAAATATAAAACTGCCTTCCATCTGCATGTACACATTTAGAGAGAGAGAACTATATTGGAGTTTATTGTTTTACTCTGCCTTATATCTGCAGATGTATTTACCATGTTGTCTAGAATAACATTCATCTATTATTAATATGATGATACAAAGGCAGTGTATTTTGGATTGTTTTATATTTTCTTTAACTTTTTATTATGAGCCATTATGAATATGCAGTATTTTTTAAAAAGTCATTCTATCTGAGGGAGAAAGAGGAAGATTGTTATAGGCTAAATGTTTCTGTCCCTTCAAAATCACCAAATCTTAACCCCAATGGATAATATTAGGAGGTAAAAACTCCCTCCCTTCCTCTGCATGAGAAGTTATATGAACTTCTGGGCTTCCTGGTGGTGCAGGGGGTTGAGTGCTGCACTGTGTGGCTTCCACAGTCATTGCAGCATGGGTTTGATCCCCGGCTAGGTAGGGGACCCACGTAGCATGGCAAATCTCTCCTGCTTTGCCCGCTGCTCTCTTCAGCAGTGAGTTTCAATCTATCTGCTTGTTCTGCTCTCCACTCTGTCTTTGGTGAATCCTCTCACCCCGCCCCACCTCCCCACCATCCTGCACCTCTGGCCTGTACCCCAGTTCTTGTATGCATACATAAATAAAATATTTTTTAAAAAGTTATAAGAACTTCTATGAACTAGGGCATCTATGAACTAGTAAGTCAAATCAGACATTGACTGCCAGTGTCTTGAACTGTCAGGGAAAATGTCTGCTATTTATAAGCTGACAAATTATATTTTTGTTATGACAACTTGAACAGACTAAGACACAGAAAGGAAGAGGAATAAGTAAAAAACATATGCAATAGAAAGTCCAAGAATATGAATGTAGCCATTAGACTGCTAGTTATCTACCCAAATGAGCTGAAAGCTCATACCCACACAAAAATCTGTACATGAATATAAATGTCGGCTTTACTCATAATTGCCAAAATTGTATAAACAAATTTGTAGTATATCCATACAAGGGAAAATCATACCACAATAAAAAGTAATATACTACTAAGCTACAAAGAGGCATGGAGGAAGCAAGAGCATATTACTAAGTGAATGAAGCCAAACTGAAAAGGCTACATACTTGATTCCAGCTATATGACATTATGGAAAAGGCAAAACTATGAAAACAATGAAAAAATAAGATCAGTGGTTGTCAGGGTTTGGAGAAGCATAGTTGAACTGGTAGAGCAGAGAGATTTTTAGGGTAGTTAAACTGAAATTGTTATGCATTTGCCAAAGCCATAGGACTGTGTACTAGTGGTGCATGAATCCTAATGAAATCTTGGACTTCAAGATAAAATAATGTATCACAATAGCACTACATATACTATTAACACATCAATGCAGGGGAAACTGGGGCAGGAGGTGAAGAGAGAGAGTATGAGAACTTTATGTAGTTTCTGTAAACCTTTATAAAACTGCTATGAAAATTAAAGTCTATTGGTAAAAACACAGGTCCAATAGCAGATATTTATTTTTAGTAAACTCTAACGTAGCTCTTGCCATATGCTTTAAAATTTTTTTTAATGCTCTTGACATCGCTCTGGGGCAAACACAAGTGTGAGACCAGAGGGTATAAATATTTTGTCCCAAGCCACACAGCAAAGAAGACACAGATCAAGGACTCAAGCAGATGCAGTCCTCCTTGGTCTTGACCTGAGACTTCCTTCCCTCAAAGGGACTAAGGTGAGCTGGAGGTGTTCTCTGTTGTCTGCTTCACCTCAGAACTTGTCTTCACACTTGGTTAAGTGGTTTGGTTTCATTTAATTTAAAGTCATTGCAAATTCTGATAGAAATAGTAAATTACAATATTGAAACTGAAGATCTCAGTTATTACATAAAGAACTGAAATAAATTTACACCTTCTTAGTTCTCTCAGAATTTTTTTGCTATAATGGTTAAAATTGATTATATTTAAAATTATTGAGGGTAAAAATGCTCAATCCAGAGAATCACAATGTCAATAGTCATTTGACAGGATTTTTTTCCCTTTTTTTCTTCTTGGTGGGAGGGAGGAGATTGCTTTATTCAAAACATTTGTCTTTGAAAAAAACAGTGGGAATATGACAGGTTAAGATTAAACAATATGTAGGTCTGTTTAGATGTAAAACCATAGCTGATGATGCTATCACTGTTTTCTACTATAGTCTGAATTAACGCAAATACCCAGTCAGTATAGTTTATAAAATGAAATATTTAGAAGCACAAGAAGGAAACAGCAAGTGCTTTTTGTCACTTCACAAAACCCACCAAACTGCTTTTTTTAAGTTCCTGGTTTGTAGAACCTACAGGCTACTGGAGGGAGGGGCAAGTCACAAAAGGAGGTCAGGCTTTTACCATCAGAGTCTGTGGCCTGTTTACCAGCATTGAGAGGGACACGCATGATGCTGTTTATCTTGCAACCAGTGCTCAGTGTGGGAGGGGAAAAAGGGCAAAAGCTCCTAGCAAAGGCTGTTCTGCTGCCCTGGCGCTTCCGCAGGTCTTCAAGGGACCACTGGGAGCTGGATTGGACGAAGAGGGGCGCAGCACTCCTCACTGTGGCCAGCAAAGCCTCAGAACCCTTCAAGAGGGAGCCTGCTGTGCTGGGAACACAGAGTAAATATTTCTCTGGGGCAGGAATGATGAGGAGCTCTGGCAGTTGTTGGGAAAGATCTAAAGAGGCAAGATCTAGAGGGCCAGTGACACAAGAAGAAGAGGTTTTGCTTGAGTGGAAACGTGACTGAGACTTGCTGTGGGTTCCGAGCAGCTTCTCAGTCCTGTCCCCACCCAGACAGGAAGATGGACTGCACACTCGCCCTGGATTTAACTCTGAAGATCTTGATATTTTCCCATTAACAACTAGAAACCTTTATTGAAAGCCTATTTTATTGCCAGAACGAAAGCACCAGTCTTCCTCTCAGACCCAAACAGTGGTTAATAAACATCGTAATTTACATGAAAAGATACAGGAATGCAGAAAGATTGCCTTGCCCAAGGTGACATTTCAGGAGTTGGACTTTCCAATGAATATCCATTTTACACATCTGTGCCCCTCTAAAATGACCTGCAGGCCCTTGGCTTCTAGGTTATAGGCTGGCAAACTTTCCTATAGTCATTTTTATTTTGGGTTTCGGAGTTATAATTCTGATCTGTCACTATAAGGCACAAGCAGTCAGAGTCGGTATGGAAATGAGTCAGCAGGGCTGTGCGCTACTAAAATACAGAAATTTGAATTTCATTAAATTTTTATGTCCACTATTTTCATTTTTTAATATTATTTATATTCTTCTCCAACAACTCAGAAATGGAAAAAAAAAATTCTCAGCCACAGGCCATCCAAAACAGTCACCCTGTTTGGCTCGTGGAGAGCTACAGGCCAGCTCTTGTTGTAGGCTTATTGATTAGAGCACGAAGCCAAAGAGGCCAGTGTCTTATTGCCAGAAGAGATAGTTTGCTCTCTGTGCTAAAAATTCTATTTTGCTGGCAACAATCTATGTTTCTACCCCTGTCAAATGTCTGGCAAGTTAGGGGATTACAAGAGAAAGAGACTCAGTGCAGTCCAAACAATAGGACAAAAAACCCTTCTATGTCCTTCTCACAAATGTTAGTGACTTCCAGCACCATTTCTATTATAACCTAGGTTAAATTTTCTAAAAATATATTCATGGCGAGTTTGCAGTCAAAAAACGCTTCACTGAGAAAAGGTTACACGTTCTTCATGTTGTCTAAGATGTTGTAGAGACATGCAGTACATATTACGTCATTTCCAGAGTTGTTATGTTAGCGCCTCTGGGGGTAGCTCAACATTAACCTGCCCTTAATTCTTTCGACCTTGTGACTCACCCACTTCATTCATTTGCCCCTTTAATCGATATTACACATCTACCACATACACAGTTGTGCAGTGGAATTTAAAGCTGAATGCTGAAATCTTTGCTTCAAAGAACCCATAATGAGGGGAAGAAAGAAGACTAACACTGAGAAACAACAGGGATGTAGGAGATACAAAATCTCATGCTCCAGATGTGTTCTAGGTGCTCTGGTAACACAGACGGGCTTAGGAATCTTTGGAGTAGAGGACTAGCGTGTGCTAAAGAATGCTTTGAAAGGAGGTGAGATTTAAATCAAATCTTTGGTAGAAAGATACATACAACTATGATGCCTCCACTGATGAATGAGACCAATACTCTAAATTGTTACCTAAGAGGGGGAGGGCTGCTGCAGAGCCATAAAACCAACATCTTTCAAATCCTTCATGTTGGGCCTCCCTGGTGGCGCAGTGGGTTAAGCAACGCACTATGAAGCGGACCGCAACCACTGCAGCACGAGTTCGATCCCTGCTGCCGGCCAGAGAGGGGACCCACATGGTGCAGTAGACCTCTCCTGCTGTGCCCGGAGAGGTGACCCACATGGTGCAGTAGACCTCTCCTGCTGTGCCTGCTGCTCCCCTCAGCAGTGTACTTCCGTTGATCTGCCTGTTCTGCTCCCCACTCTGTCTCTGGTGAATCCTCTCACCCCCCACACCTCTGGCCTGTACCCCAGTGCTTGTATGCATAAATAAATAAATCTTTAAAAAAAAAAAAAAAACAAATCCTTCATGTTGCCAAATTTGATCCTAGCAAGTAAACAAGGCATATGCCAATTATACATGCCCTCCCACTTACAGTGTATTTTAGGTTCAAAATTTCATGAAAAATAAACATTTATTGATGAGCTAAAACTAAGCAGAACATTTAAGAGAATTCATGTTTTCCCTTAAATTTGGTTTAAGGATCATATGAGTATATACTTGATTTTTTAAAACTAATTTTAAGTCTCATAAATCCAATTATTTTGAAAAAGTGGAATGATTCTCACCTGAAGGACTTTTCTAATTCTTTTTAGATTGTGAATCAAGAGCAGGTTCTTCTCTTTGGAAACACGACCTAACTGTTCATCCAGTTGTATTAACAAGTTTTGAAGAAGAATTGTTGCCATGGTTTCATTGTTAGAAGCCACCTCCCTAAAAAAAAAAAAAAGTGTTTTATGTAGCATGTAGGAAAATGTCTGATTTTTTTTTTTAACCTGAAAAATCTATTTCATGGTGAAAACATTAAGATGATTTAAATACATTGTACACGGGGGAAAATGTTTAACATCTTTAATCATCATGAGATGCAAATCAAAACACATCTAATAGATGGGAAGAACACATCTATTAGAATGACTATTATCAAAAACACGAACAAACAAATGTTGGAGAGGATCTGGAGAAATTGGGACCCTTTTGCATTGCTGGTGGAAATGAATGTAAAATGATGCAGTCAGTGTGAAAAAAACAATATGGATGGAGCTAGAAGGGATTATGCTCAGTAAAATAAACCAGAAAGAAAAGGTAAAATATCAGATGGTTTCACTTATAATAAGGAGGAATGTAGAGGAAATAAATAAGGGACTAAGGAAAAAATTAGTTGCAATAAATTAAAAATCAAAATCAACAGACAATAATAAATTTGAGACATTCCCTAGGATAGTAGAAGGGGGAGGAACAAAATGGGTGGGAAGAGCACAAGGAACTGTGGTGAACGTATGGGTGAATTGGTGATGGGAATTTCATGGGAACAAGAAATATACACTGTACAAAAATGAAAAATAACTTTAAAAATATATAAAACAATTTTAAAAAAAGATTCTCCAAATATAAATATAGAATTACATATAGTGATTCCATTTCTGGGTAGATACCCAAAAGAACAAAAAGCAGGAACTTGAACAGGTATTTGTAAACCAATTTCCACAGCAGCTTTGTTTTCATTAGCCAAAAGATGGAAACACCTCAAATGTTTATTGACAGATGAACTGATGAACAAAATGTGTTATATATGTATCACAGAATACTACTCAGTCTTAAAAAGGAACTTCTGATACATGTTACATGAATAAAACTTGAAAAAATTATGCTAAGTGAAATATCAGTCACCAAAGATAAATACTGTGCAATTACATTTACATGAGGTAGTTAGAAAGGCCAAATTTATAGAGAAAAATAGAATGGTGCTTGCCAGGGGCTAGGGCAGAGAGAATGAGGGGTTATTATTTAATGGATACAGTTTCAGCTTATGAAGAATAAGCAGTTCTAAAGATGGGTGGTAGTGGTGATGATGATATAACAATATGAATATATTTACTACCACTGAGTTGTTCCCTTACAACCGATTAAAAATGCTACATATATTTTACCACAATAAAAAAATCAGATGACTGTTTAAAGCCAAATTTTTTAATCACTTCAGGTAAAGTTTTAAAAACATCTGTAAAATATACTACAGAAAACTTTTAGCTATATAGAAATTGTTTGGATTTTGGCCCACAGAAAATCAAAGCACAGGAACAATTAAGTTTTCATTTATAGTGCATGAGAATAAAAGAAGGATTCACCCTTGAGAATGTTTTCTAATGTGAAGACGTTTTTTACCTCAAAAGAATACATCTACTGAATCAAAAGTGGACCATAGAATAAATCTATATGGAAAGGGCACAGTATGTGTGTGTCATGTGTAGGGGAAACAAAATAATGTTTGGTCCTACCAGTCTTGACATTCAATCCACTGGGCCAACAGGTGTCGAATTTCCATAGGAAAGTTGTCATCATAGAATTGATCTACTTGCTCCAAAAATTTTATTTCTAACTGTTGGACTTGATTCCACTGAGACATGCTATAAAACAAGAGATAAAATTTGAGTTTAAAAATAATGTTTAATAACACCTGTACATATTTTCTTAAAATTCAAGCAAAGACAATGTTGTTATTAGTTAAGTAACTGTAGAAAAATGCTGCTTCTTTTATACTCATCCAAAGAAACAGAAAAAAGAATATGCTTGCAACCCATAGATAGATCCATTCTTCTAAGTTTTTTCCTAAGTCTTCCCTAATGAAGGGGACAGTGTTATTCTCTAACTCTTGTCCTACGGTACATACTTTGTTAACAGGAATTGCTGTTCTACCTTCTCCAGGAAGTTTTCCTTCTCCTACCCAACATTCCTCACACCACTCCCATCCCACCAAATTTGTATTCTTGCTCTTCCCAGTCTAGTGCTCCATGTACAACATTAGACTGATGTTAAGGAAAATGACATACTTTTAATACTTCCCGATTTTTAACAGATGTCCCCCACTTTTAAAAGTTTTTGTTTAGCCTCTTTGCTTTTGCAAAAGACCTGCCTTAGTATCTGTTTTCATTTAGTGAAAAAAATCCAAAGATTGCTTTTATGACAGAAAAGATTTGGCATTTACAATGTTTAGCATTTCTTTTCTTTTTTTTTTAAAGATTTATTTATTTATGCATACAAGAGCTGGGGTAAAAAAAAAAAAGAGCTGGGGTACAGGCCAGAGTTGCGGGAGGTGAGATGATTCACCAGACAAGAGTGGGGAGCAGAACAGGCAGACTGACTGAAACACACTGCTGAGGGGAGCAGCGGGCACAGCAGGAGAGGTCTGCCGCACCATGTGGGTCCCCTCCCTGGCCAGCAGCAGGGATCGAACTTGTACTACAGTAGCTGCAGTTTGCTTCATAGTGCGTTGCTCAACCCACTGCGCCACCAGGGAGGCCCTCTTTTTTTTTTTTTTTTTAAGATTTATTTATTTATGCTTAAAAGAGCAGGGGCACAGGCTAGAGTCGCAGGAGGTGAGAGGATTCACCAGAGACAGAGTGGGGAGCAGAACAGGCAGACGGACTGAAATACACTGGTGAGGGGAGCAGCGGACGAGGCAAGAGAGGTCTGCTGTGCCATTTGGGTCCCCTCCCTGGCCAGGGATTGAACTTATGCAGCTGTGTAGCAGATGCTTCATAGTGTGGTGCTCAATCTGCTGTGCCACCAAGGAGGCCCCATGTTTAGCATTTTAGCAGCTAGCAGTTCTGGAGGTGGTGAACCCCAGAATAGCAAGTGAGTGACACCACCCAACTCCTTCCCTGGGAAGTACTGTACCATATCATGCCAGCTTTTACTTTAGGTTTCATGTGTTATTTGGTATGATTTGGTATATTTTTTCCATAAACAGCTGACCCTTGAACAACACCAGTGTTAAGGTATTAACCTTCATGTAGTTGAAAATCTGTGTATAACTTAGACACATCTGTTCATAACCATATCTGTGGGTCCCCATCCACAGATCCAGCTAACTGACCTCCAAGATTGGTTGAATCTGTGAATGTGAACCGTGGATAGAAAATATCTGCATAGAAGAGGGTCCACATGACCCATGAACACATACTGTTCAAGGTTTGACTGTAAATGAGTGGCAGTTGCTTCTTTGTTTTACTCTTTCACTTATGGAAAGTTTCATAGGAAAATTCTACTTTCGGATAGTAGGGGAAATCTGTCTCTTAAGATCTGTTGCTCTATTAATGCTTTATATCTGAGGTATCCAATAAAAGCTTATTTTATGTGAAACAGCCTGATTCTTTTCTCTTTATTTCATATTCATCTGAGTTCTAGAGTCAGTTTTATGTTACTAGACTTTTTATCGAATTCTGCCTTAGTTATGAAGAGTTTCATATATGCATTTCTATGGACTTTAACTCTTTTGAGTTCTAAATATTTCTGAACCATAAACATTTATGTTTCTCTCTGTGATGATCCACTATGGTATGCCAAGCTCTTAAACCTATTTTTATTTTTCTCTGATGTGCATTGGACAGTGATTAAACTCTTAAGTTATCTAAGGAAGAAGAAACCACACTTGATACATATTTGACAACCTGTCATAAAACAAACGTATGTGTTTCCCCCAGCTAACCCCACCCTGGCCATGTTAGACATATTTCTTAACTCAGGGAAATTAGCATGACATCATTTTGAAGTTACAGTATTTTGCCTTTTTGAAAGTCAAAATTTTTAATATTCTGTAAGCACTCCTAATCAAAGAAAAGAACTTTTTAGTAATTAATCACCATAGTATCTTAACACATCTTACAGGTAAGTTAAGGTTTCCGTTTGCTTACACCAGCATCATGATAATAGGTCCCATATGGAACCATTTGGGGACAGCTTTTTCCTGATAGAAATGTAGGGAAGAAAATTGTCGGCAATGTTTTACTAAAAGAAAGCAAGAGGAAAATGTTTCTTTTTCTTATCACCTTCTACTTATGAAGTCCTTGACACAATACATTTCTAGGCATACTCAAAGTACTCAATAAGTACTTGTTAAATAAAGAGTAGTACTCCTGATGTTGTTTTGAATAGGGCAGGCAAATAGCAAGTATTACCCCTACATTAAAAATGGAAAAATTTCTTTGGGGCAAGTTGACTCAGTGACTCCTACCCAGGAGTCTTTGGCCTAAGGAACTAGCTGCAGTATTCTGATGCCACACACAGTTCACTTTACAGATACAGGAACATACAAAATTGGAACATTGGTTCACTTACTACTATTGACATATCCTGCTATATCCCTTTCAATTTATTCCAACTAATGGCAAGGGAAAGCATGACTTGAAATAGCATTGCAATTGCTACCATTGTAAATTCATGCTATGATTTCATTGAAAATCTGTTTTCTGAATTGATTAGTCAGAAGCTATCCTGACTTTAGACAAATCACTCCTAGGACATGGGTCCACCTTCCAAAGAGCTGTGAGCAAGGCTGAAATAGGGAAGGATAGTCTTCTTTGTTGCAGCTTCTGGAAATACCTTCTAAAATCATTCAGTAGTTTCTTTGCTTTCGCTCTCTAAGGACTTATCCCCCATGCCAAGAAAACAGTGGAGTATTTATTTTGCAGATGGAGTGACCATATTTTCTTTAAGTGTCTGGACCTGGAAGATTCCCTTAAAGGGGCTTTTGGTCCCACTGTTTCTCCCTCCAGAGCCACTTTGGCCACTTTTACTCTAGCTTGCAGAGGAGATGACCTGCCTTAGAATTTCACAAACTCTTGTGAAAGCCACAATCACTGACTACTCTAGCCACCGCTGGGATTCAAGACACACAAGCTAATGTCAGCTATCACAGCTTTATTGATATTATAGGCTGAGAAAGTGAAGAGGGGCTCACTTCCAGTTGTAGGCACAGACACACCTCCACCTCAGCCTCAACTGGCCCACCCACGGTTCAGATCCTAGTGCAGAGAGCCCGAGTCTCCACGGGGTCACCCTAGAGGTCACCTTTGAATAGCATAGTCTAAGTCTTCTTTTTAAAATTACCTCTAACAGGTTAAAATAAAGCAACTGCTGAAACACCAAGGGAAGAGCAAAACCCTCGTAGCATCCTGCATAAACATTTCCTGGAATAGCCTCTGCCAGAGAAGCCACAAGTAGATGTCTACACTACTTACCTGGCTCTCTCAGCCCCGGTCCCAGGCAGCTCTCAAGTCCAAAGTCAGAATTGCCCCTCACAGTCCCCAAGACAAAACCACTGACGATGACGCCCTAGTCAATAAGGAGATTTGCATTTCTCCTCCCACTTGAGGCTTTCCTGTGCGTCAGTGTTATGAGTCTCTGGGACTTTACTTGGGCTGGTTCCCACCCACTCTTCATTCTAGAAATGCTAACTAAAGGGCAGAGAGTATTTGGAGCCCATTTGTTAGTTGCCTTCTCTTCTTATCCCCACTGGTCAGTGACTCCTGCAACTCCAGAGACCCAAAGATGTCAAAATGAGGTGGGGTCTGGGTGGGGATTATACATATTCATTTTTTTACAGTGGATTCCCCAAAGGATGTGAGACCTACCCCCAGCAGACTTACTTGCCTGGAGCTAAATTCCTTCTTATCTCCCTCCTTTCAGGCTCCACTTACACTGGTGAGCCAGCCTGTGGGTTAGAAAAGCTGAGTAGCCAAGATCCAAACATCAAACTCAGACCTCACTCTTCTCCAATTCCAGCAGGGGACACCTTATTCACAGATTTGGGCCAGCTTCTGTGCAGGTCACCTGCTAGCTGGCCCAGCATCCTCCAAGCTCACTGAGGAACTGTACTTGGTTGCTATGTGCTTGCTCTTGTCCTTTTGTGACTTGAGTCTGTTCTAGAATCACAGTGCCAGAGGGAGGCTTGATCTCATCTCGTTTGGTTCTAAATCCTCTACAGAGGTGGCCAAAGTAAGCCACTCAGCTTGGAGAAGTATCCAGGGGTTTTGACTACTTCTTTCATTTCATGTTTTATAAGCTAGACTTAAATCCCCTGATACACAGTAAAAATTCTGTAAAGCTTCAGGAAAATAAAGATAAGGAAGACAGATAGAGAGAGGTAGAAAGAATTCAATCTGCTTATGTGGATGCCTCAAGCAAGCTCAAAGGTCAGCTTTTCTACCTGCCCTGATAAGAGTCTGGATTCTCCTCGCCTCCCCAGTGATGTTTTGATCTCATGGTCAAGTTTTCCACTCTTCTTCCTCCTTTGCAAACTCACATTCTGGACATCACTCTAAATCCACTTTCGGGTAGACTTGGTTCTGGCTGTTTCCAGGAGCTTACACTACACTGTCGCCACACCAAGAAAGTGTCTAATTCAGACTAATCCATAAGCTACTGGGCAAAATCTGGTTTTCTTTTGAGTCAGTGGTAACTACCTGAAGGAAAAAGTACAAATTCTTAGCACTCAAGTTTTATCCAGTTTGATTCCAGTCAGACCTATCTAAGTAAGCTTTGTTTCTGCTCTCCCCCATCTCCTGCCCCACCCCCATGAATCAGGATCTGCAACCCGCTTGCCCTACTCCCTAGAGTCACTCTTTGCAGTTTGCTCCCCAATTCTTCTGCTCATTGAAATCCCATCCTCCTCAAAGAAGAGTTCACTGATGCCCAAAACCATCAGCAACTTCTTTCCTGCTCTATGTTCTCATTACACTTCCCAGCCAAACTAGGGCTATGCAAGAGAAATAAAAACCAAGCCAGATGTTTAAATTTCCCAGTAGCCACATTTAAAAAAGGAACAAGCAAAATTAATTTTAATACTATAGATAGCCCCATATGTGTAAAATATTGACATACTAGCATATGTCTAATTAACAATGAGACATTTTTCACTCCTCATTTGTGACTAACTTCCTGAAATCTGATGTGTATTTGGCACTTTTAAGATCTCTTGAGTTGGACTAGCCACACTGTAGGTGCTGAATAGCCACATGTGGCTAGTGGCTATCCCATTGAACAGCATAGATCTAGACCACTCATTTTTCACTTTTCATTTCCTGCCTTGTCGTGTTATTCATACTGGTTTTGCATGTCGTCATCATCGTGCATTAAACTGTTGAGTGTCTTCTATATAAAGCACAGTCTTCTTCCTTTTAAGGACCTTACCTTGGGACTCCCTAGGCAGTTCTCAAACTTTCTGTCCTCAAGATACCATTGTACTCTTAAAAATAACTATCCCAAAGAATTGTTGTCTATTACTTACGTGTATTCAACTTTAGTTTATGAGTTAAAATTTAAATCAGGCCGCACCACACTATGAGGCATCTACAGCCACTGCAGCACAAGTTCGATCCCTGCCGCAGGCCAGGGAGGGGACCCACATGGTGCAGCAGACCTCTCCTGCCTCACTTGCTGCTCCCCTCAGCAGTGTGTTTCTGTCAGTCTGCCTGTTCTGCTCTCCACTCTGTCCCTGGTGAATCCTCTCACTCCCACCCCTACACCTCTGTCTGGCCTGTGTCCCAGTTCTTGTATGCATAAATAAATACATCTTAAAAAAATAATAAAAAATTTAAATCAGAGAAAAAAATTAAATGAATTATAATTCATTTAAAATTATATCATTTCTGGAGGGGAGGGGGAGAGTTGAGGGAAGATGGGAGCACGAGGGACTCAGGTGATGGTGCACTGGTGAGATGGTGATGGGGAATACATGGGGATTACAATTTATGGCAAGTATATGTAAATTTTAAAATATTTTATATTAATAAAAAAATAAAATTATATCATTTCTAAGGTTTGTTTTTGATTTGGTTTGATCTGACCCTTTGGGGGAGGGGAGAGGGGAGAGAAATGCAGGGAGGGAGCACAAGGGACTAAGGTGGAGGATTTTCAATGCATTGGTGGTGGGTGTGGCAACATACACCTGGAGAGTCTGATCCTATACCTCTAAATCAATGTCATAAATGAATGCTACCTCAATTTAAAAAAAAACAAATCAATTGGCAAAAAAGAAGAAAAAGTGCAATATTAAATCTGAGGAAAACTGAAATATGCATTTATTTATTTAAAATTATAATAACCCATTGTGTATTAAATACTCTTATGAAAACAAGTGTAATTTCCAACACACAAACACACACACACACACACAAAGTGAATGAGAAGAATGGCATTGATTTACACTAATGTCTGACTTGAGAGAAGACAGCTGGATTCTTATATCTGCTTCTACAATTAATTCTTTGCAAAATATTGTTTTGATTTAAGTATTTGGAGAGAACCTGAACTTCCACAGATATATAATTGTGAAGGGAAACAATATTTTGATAGACTTTTCAAATAATGTGGCTATTCTTTGATACTACACCAAAACTCAACAAATGGTAATTTAATAAGGATTAGTTACGGTGTGGAAAATGAAACCATATCAGCAAACTTTATGTCTATTCAATACTATTACATTAAAATCCATTGATATATCTTGTATTTGACCTTCCTCCTCCCTCCCCTAGTCCCCACTATACCCCCAGAGATAGAGTCAACACTTTCCACCTGCCCTATCCACCATAATCATTTTGCCCAGAGGTATTTACCACTAGAGATTCTCCACCCAAATGGACACTTTTTATTCTCTTGGTTCAAGCTTCTGCGTTAAATCTGTCTCCCTATTTCATGAACTGACTCAGGCTTCCAGGAAAGGACACCTTTATGTCCACTTTATTTCTTTTCCTGAGAATCAAGACTAATGAGAGCCCCACTTTCTTGACCCTATACTACTGGCTCTGGTCTCATCAGTCCCTCAGGAGAAGAAGTAGAGAAGGAGGAGAAAGAAGAGAAGGGGAACATTCAAAGCAAACCCAACCTACAGTGAAATCCATATTTCTCAATTCAAAGGCTGTCACTGATTCCTTGCTCCCCTAAAAATGATCCCTTAATTGTCTTGGCTACAAACCCTACTCCTAATTTTCATTGCTTCACTTTAACATGGAAACCTCAGATTATAGACTTGCAGAAAAAGAGATTCTAGTTCTGATGTTGGTGTATAAACTGTATAAAATCAGATCTACATGATCTCTCTGAATCCCCAGTTCCCTGTAAAAATGGGGGATATTGTAGCCCACATGAAATTTTTGGAGAGAT
The DNA here is from genome assembly GCA_019455555.1 of Galemys pyrenaicus. Classification (NCBI taxonomy): domain Eukaryota; kingdom Metazoa; phylum Chordata; class Mammalia; order Eulipotyphla; family Talpidae; genus Galemys; species Galemys pyrenaicus. Next base: position 4,199,547 of record JAGFMF010011702.1, on the reverse strand, counting down.
TCAAAGATTTAATGAAAGAAAGAGATAATGGACAGTCAGTAATAGCTGTTATTTATAGAATAATAACCAAGCTGTGAAGAATTTTGAAAGTCACTATGTAAACACTTTCTTCCCTTCTCACTGTATGGATGAGGTTTCAAAGAGAGATGAAGATAAGTTGAGTGAGGTAGATGGGTTCACACTTGCAGAGGCAAAGAGGATTCAAAGTCTGCTTATGACTATGCTTCCACGCTGCAAAAGAGAACAGCTCCCTTGGGAAGCAGTGAGAGAGGAAGAGAGGGGACATCTCTCTAATGCAGGTTGTGAAGCAGGTTCACCTAGTTCTTGCACAGAAAATATAAGCATGTTGGTTTTCATTTTTGCGGTTACACCTTACCTTTTTCATCCATGTTTGCCATCTTACATGTAGCAACAAAACTGGGGTGAGCTGGAGTTGGATATTGGACAGACTGAACACACACATACAGAAAGATACACTGGATGCCGAGGTAGCAACTGCTCGTACCAAGTGAGAGGTACAGCAAGGATTATTGGGACAAGACAGTCTGATGTGGGTATTACCTGCTCCTCTGTGTGTAGGACCTCCTTCTCTCAAAACTGGGGCAGTGTCTTGTACAAAGAGCTTACTATTTTGTTTTCTGGAGTTCAGTTCCCAATGACTGTGTGCCCTCTACTGCTACCTCAGTGGCATTGCAATTTACACCTCAGGTTTTCTTTCCAAAATAAAACACTTTGGGGGCCCTCCTGGTGGTGCAAGGTGTTGAGCCTCAACACTATGAAGATATGGGCAGCCACTGCATGACTGTGATCCCTGACCAAGCTGCTAACCCACATGGCTCAGCAGACCTCTCCTGTCTGACCCACTGCTCCCCCTCAACAGCGTATCTCAGTCAATCTGCCTGTTCTGCTCCTCACTCTGTCTCTGGTGAATCCGCTCACCATCCCCTCCCCATACCTCTGGCCTGTACCTCAGTTCCTGTATGCATAAATACATCTTTAAAAGATATAAAACACTTTTGCTGTACTAACTCCACGCCAAACAAGTCTGAGAACTTCAGATGTAGTGCTTTACCTAGTCCTTATAACACCCCATAAGACTAAATGTCATTCTTATCTCCATTGACAGCCAAGGAGACTAGGGCTTAATGGGACAGGTCAGTGTTAATTGGATGGTAAGGAGGCAGATTCAGGATTCAGGACAGTCTGATTCCAGAAATGCCATTTGAGGCAATTCTCCTTTACTAGAAATCTTATCTGCTTTTATGAGAAAAATATTAAATTGCTCCGAGAGTTATGGAAGGTATTACTACAGTACTGTGTGTGGTAGTCTCTATAGTAGTACACATATGCGTGATTTTTGAGATCTGGGAACACTCAAACAATTTCCATATAAATAAATGCTAATTCTTTCTTTACGGTACACCATTTCAGCTTGCGGAGGGTTTCATAGGAAAACCATTTCAGATGGGGGGACTGCATCATTTTGGAGGGGTTTCAATTCTGTTTGAACACCAAGTTAAAGAGAGTAGAAGAGGTTATCTTTCTTTCTCTCTCAATATTTTAAGGAAAGGAGAGATGATATATCTGTCTGTGGGACAGGAGAGGTCTGCTGCTCCAATTGGGTCACCTCCCTGGCAGGGGAGAGAACTCTAACTCATGCTGCAGTGGTTGTAGATAGCTTCATCATGCTTTAATTTAACCCCTGCACCACCAGGGAGGCCCCAAAGACATAAGATTTTTGCTTAGGAAAAAACTTAGGCTCAACTGGCAGGGTAAGAGGACATTAAAAAGATCGTTAAGAGATTGAATTAAAATGGGGTAAATAGGAGAGAAAAGAAAAAAAAAAGAAAAAAGAAAGATATAAAGCGAGAGGAAGAAAAGGGAATGATAGGAGAGAACACATAACACAAAACTTATTTTAAAAAGCCAATGAAAAGTTTCTAGTGGTGGAATACAATGACTCATATATAATGATCTATTATCAAGTTATTTTTTTGTCCCTGTTACCTACTTCCTCCATCAGCCCAGGTTTCATGAATAATACGGTTTTTGTTATGGTAGTACTGAATGAGATGAAAGAAAAAGAAATGGGGTATACTTTTCCATTAGTTGGTGTTTGATTTCTTTCACTGGTGTTTTGTATATTGTTTGACTTTAAACAAATTTCTTCTTTTTTGGTGCAACTATAAATGATATTCTTCAAATTTCAAATTCCTGTTGTTCATTACAATTAATTTTCTATGTTGATGTTATGTTCTGTGACTTTACTTAACTCCCCTGTCAGTCCCAGAGGTCTTTTGTAGATTCCTTGGGACTGACTGCATGCAATGTCATATTGCTTATGAGAAAGGCTGTTTGTTTCTTCCCTTCCCTCTCAGACAATCTGACTAGAAGTTTATCAGTTTTACGATCTTAGTTGTTGATTGCTTTATTATTCTTTTGATTTCTATTTCATTAGTTCTTTTTTTTGCCTTAATTTTTTCCTTTCTTCTGATTACTTTCTTTAAGATTTATTTATTTATGCATACAAGCACTGGGGTACAGGCCAGATGTGGGGGGGGGGGTGAGAGAATCCACCAGACAGAGCAGGGAGCAGAACAGGCAGACTGACAGAAACACACTGCTAAGGGCAGCAGCAGGTGAGGCAGGAGAGGTCTGCTGCACTATGTGGGTCCCCTCCCTGGCCTGCGGCAGGGATCGAACTTGTGCTGCAGTGGCTGTATTTGCTTCATAGTGCATTGCTTAACCCACTGCGCCATCAGGGAGTCCTCTTCTGATTATTTTGGTTTTAATTTTCTTGTCTTTCTCTTGTGTCTTAAGGTGGAAAATTAGGTCAGTAACTAGATCTTTCTTTTTTCTAATATAACCATATGAATATTTTGTCTTCATCACTGATTCTGTATTTGTCTTTTTTTCAGATGTGTGTTATTTTGTCTCCAAATGTTTGGAGGCTTTCCACATATTTTTCTATTATTTTTTTCAATTAATTCCATGTGGTTAGGAAATACATTTTTATTATTTGAATTATTTTAAATTTTTTATCTTGTTTTGTGGCACAGAAAACGGTCTATTTTGGTCAATATTTAGGATACACTTAAAAGAATGTGCTCTCTGGTGCTGTTGGGTGGAATATTCAATCAATATCAAGTAGAACATGGTATCTAATTGGAGTCTTCTATATTATTTCTGATTTTCTGCCTATTAAACCATCATTATCTGAGGAGTATTGGAATATCCATTTATAAACATATATTTAACTACTTCAGCTTCCAGTTTTGTCACGTTTTGCTTCATGTATTTTGATGCTCTATGATTAGGTGTGTAACATTTAAGGCTAGTTTTATCTTCATGGTGACTTTCCCCTGAATCATTATGAAATGGGCCCTCTTTATCCATGATAATATTTTTGGCTCTGAAGTCTTTCTTATTTCATGTATCTCCTTCCACTTTCCTTACTTCATGTTCGTTTTCTTAATCTTTTATTTTGAACTTATTTATTTGTATTTGAAGTAGATTTCTTATAGGTAGCATGTAATTGGGTCTTGTTTTTTATCTAATTTGACAATTTCTCCCATTACCACATATTATGAACTTTCTCCATTCTGACTGCTGAAATATTAGCCCTGCATGAGCTCCAGAAATTGTTCTATTAACTCCTTTCTGCTGTTTTCCTCCAACTTTTAAGTTCCCTCACAGCAATACACTAAAGAATCAAGTATGCATCAAGAATCAAGGAAAGCATTCTGCAGTCCACTTTCTAGGACTCTGTCCTGTGATGCTAACAAACCTGGGCTCCCTAAACTCTCAGCCCTGTCTCCTCAAAGACTACCAGGCTCACTGTGAATTTCTTCTTTCTATGCTACAGCCTGAAAACCTTCTCTAGAAAAGAAGCTGGGCCTGTCATAAAGATTGCCTCATGTCTTCACTTCTTTCAGAAATCATTCTCTTTCATTATCTGTTCATTAATATCTGAAAACCATTATCGTATAGATCTTTCTGCTTTTTAAAAGTTGTTTAGGGGGAGAGGGTAAATCCACTCCTAGAAAGATGGCAAGATTAAGCAAAATAAACCAAATAAGACTCTTCTATAATCTGAGTGACAGATCAACAACAAATACTTTTTTAGTATTTGTTTGCCCTATACTTATAGTATATGAATTGAAACTGAAATTCAAATTCAATGGGGCTTCTTGGATTTTATCTGGGGACTCTAATTCTTGTTAATATATCATGTCCAATGCAGAAGTCCCCAGAGAATCTTTTAAGTTCTGGAGCTATGTATCTATTTGGAAAACCATTTAATTCAGTCTGAAATATTTACTGAGCTTCCTATATTATCCCCATCATAATGAGAATGATTTAGGAGGAAGCTCTTTAAGGAGACAATAAGTTGGCAGGGAAGAAAAAATAAGCATATAAAACTAGTAAGTCCGAAGGTGAAATACAGTAGTAAGCGTAAGTGCAACATGAATTTAGAAGAATTAAAAATGAAAAAGAAATGAAGTAGTTAGCAAATCCAGGAGATATGGCTAACAAAAATAAAGTGAACATGGAAAGAACTGTATTCAGGCAGGGGGTGAATGATGATGTTCTGCCTGTCTAAAAGAAGGTAAGACACGGGACCTCCCTGGTGGTGCAGTTGAGTGCCTCACTGTGGGACTTCTGTTGCCACTGCAGCACCAGTTAATCCTGTCCAGGGAGGGGACCCACATAGTGCAGCATACTTCTCCTGCCTTGCCTGCTGATTCCCCTCAGCAGTGTATTTCAGTTGATTTACCTATTCTGCTCCCTACTCTGCCTCTGGTGAATCCTCTCACATATATCCATCCACACCTCTGGCCTTTACCTCAGCTCTTGTATGTATCAATAAATAAAAATCTTAAAAAAAAAAAAGAAAAAGAAAAATCAGTTACCATTAAAAAAAAATAAAGAAGGTAAGACACTATTCAGAGCTAAGATCGGCATCCTTCGGCATAATGAGGAAAATAACCAAGCAAGATGCCATAGAAGAGTGATTATAAACTAGTTTAACTGGTACAAGAACCTTCCAGAGTAGTTCAGATTGCTCACTGCACAGGGTAACTGGTTGGTAGGATTCCTGAAAATAAAAAGTGGGCTTTGGTATAGGGCCACATCCAATCAGAGGAAGGGAAGCTTCTTTTTTCCCCCTAAGGTGCTTTGTGGGGCACATGGGTAGGAGCTTTAAATGAGAAGTTACAAATCTAGATTCTTAAGGAGAAATCTCCTGAATTTCTATTTTTGACATATCTCAAAAACTATAAACCCCCATCCTCCCATACACATCACAAAATACAATGTACAATATGGTTCTAACCCAGTAATGTATCTCTGTAGTTACGAATGATACTAGCGTACCTTCTCTGTTTGAAAGCAATATTTCCCAGCCCTATTCCTTCAACATACTACCTACATTATCAAAAGAGAGAGAATTAAAGAGAACAAGCAAAACAAATATTGTCCTTTAAGGCAAGATGGGTGAATGTAAATATTTTGGAAGACATGAATTGAAATAGCCACATTTGTCCCTCTTCTCATTCATCATTTTGATCTTATAAAAAATGAGGCAACCAGATGTAGGCTTAACTGGTTAGAGCAACAGTTTTGTATTTACTTTTATCATAAAATTGCAGATGATGATCCCTCAGCCTGGAATTTCTTGCTACAAACATACAAAAAGCCAAAGCAAATAACTGCCTGTAACAAATACCTGATTTGTTAAAAAGAAAAAAAAAAAGACACAAAACCCTGTATTGAGAAAAGCAGAACATTCTTTCTTCCTTATCTTGAAATTACAAAGGGACTTTGAAATCCAAAATCAAACTAAACTAAACTAAATTAATTACCTTCACAGAAGATGAACCCACATCTGAACTCCATGAGTGTGAAGATAACCTAAATCTTAAAAATGAAGGTGGCTATTTCTTTTGTCTTAGAATTTTTGACTTTTCAAATCATGGCTGATGAGCTGCAATAAATGCATTCTCTGTAGGCTACCAATTTCCTTTTTACTTTCATGCTATAATAGAGCAACAGGGGGAATATATAACCAAAATTAAGAACACAACTTTTAATGGAAAAATGTTATCTTCAGGACAATGCTATTATATAATCCTTTCAATTTTGGTGAAGTTGTAAAGCTATTTTTCCTGAGTTAGTTCTGAAGACGAGCATATTAAACAAGCACCAGAGGGCACTATTCTCACAGGAAAACTAACTCAGAGCAACTAAAAATGGATGTTTCTTCTAAGTTTATCACCAAGAGTTCTGTTCACATTGAAATGAGATGAGTGGTAGTCTCTAGGCTTTTGTCAGCTGTGATTATATAATGGCCTTGTCTCTGAGACGTCTATCAGGGACAGTTTATAGAATTAATAAGTTAGATTCTACCAATTTTCTCTATGGCTATGGTGAGCATAATCGATAGCACTTTACAGCAGGTCAGGTGTGGAGGGAAGGATGAGATGTGAATAATAAAGCTTAAATCAAAGGATATGGGGAAATATTCTTGGCTTAGCCTAGCCTGAATAGTGACCTACCTAAGAGAGATTCCTACCTAGAGAGATCTGAACTAGGAATTTAGCCAGTTTAAATAAAATATTTGTACTTTATTTATTTAGGTTTGTCAAGTTTACACAGAGTGGTACTCTCACTGCCTCTCCATAACATTCACCAAACCACTTCCTAAAAACAATTGTCGTCAGCTAAGTAAAGATGATGTACTTATACAAATGTATCTTCAAAGCAAGTCTTCTGTCCCCCCTTCCAAATAAGTTGCCATTTCTTAGTCCTTCGGGGAAATGCTACTGCTTATTCCTTTGTTGCTTGGGTTTTCCAGGGAAGATTCTCTGATAATCCAATACACTATCATATAATGGGAAGCCTCTGTATTACTTTCTCATTGCTACAAGGGTAGAAAAAATTGACAAGGAAATTACAAGGGCAGTAATCATCTTTACCAACTACTGCTACCTCTATAAAAGACCTCTTAATAAAAATCACATTTGTTTTCCTAAATGCTAAGGTTTGGTAATCTACAAAAAAAGTTGTCTATTCAGTTCTCTTTTTGATGGTCTTCAGTCTGTAGATTGCCTCAGGGTGGAGGGGCCCGTCGAATTTGATTATATCAGAAGCAGCCAGTTAATCAGCTGTAATGTGAAGTTGTGACTTGATTGCATAGTGGTGACTTGTACTATTAGTGCATTGTCCTCTTGTCCACACTCTGCAGTGCTACCCCATTGTAAACAAGATGTCTGGCTTAACTGGGATATCCTCTAAAAATTTTTAAACTAAAACAGAAGCTGACATCATAGGGGAAGGCTGTGTTCCCTGTGTTTGTATTTCTAAGTCTTCTGCCATTCCCAGAGAAAGCCCCTGGATGTTGCTTAATAACGATAACAATGGATTACATATAGTGGTTGGCAAAAGGAGAAAAATGATTAGATCATCTCGTCAACTCATCTTTCCAGCAAAGGGCAGAATCCCCAGATAGGGAATCTAATACTTCATTTAAGGCAAAGGGCCAAGTAGTAAGAACTACACTGACTTCCTTGTCTTCTCTAGCAATTCTGACAGAGCACCAAATCTGTTTTATTTGGCTGTACTTGCGCCCTACTTATTTTCTTAAACAGGAGCTTCTAACACAGTGCTGCTCTATTCTTTGGAGATAGCCAGTGGAATAAATGCTATCTGGTGGGAGCTAATTAACTCTTGTAAATGATGCCTGCACAAAACTCAAGGTCAGGTTGCCACGGAGAACACCTTGACAAGTCAAGGCCAACACCTGCAAAAGGTCCTAGAGAGTCCTGCTGTCTGGCGAGTCTTTCACCTCTGCTGTGAGTGGTATTGTGTAAACTGTGGCTCAGAAAGGGCTATTGTTTCAGGCTTACTCGTTCACCTGATTGAGTTTATTCAATAGCACAGCTGAAACACTCAGTTTCTCACCCCTAAACTTTGGTCTTTGTAATTAGCAGGAGAGTCTACCTTGCTCTTGGGTATTTTTTCTTCTTATGCTTAAATAGAGAACGAATTCACATTCTCAGACTGGATTATATACTATCTGAGGGTAAGAATTTAGGACTATCCAGATCGGCTACCAGATTCCCACTTTGGGTTTTGTTCTGAAAACCCCCTAAATCTTAATCTACCAATGCTAGATTAGTCCTTATGTTCTTAGACTTATGGTGGGACCCAGGGTGATGAATCACAACCCTCCATCTGTCTGACTCTCCCTCCTTGGTGCTGTGAGAGGTAAAGCCCAAATAAATCTGGAGCTTCCAGTAACGCTTTCTGTCTACAGAAGATGTTGAACAAAGCCAACAGGAGCCCTGGATCTCGACACATCTAAAGCCTGAGACTTAATAATTAACCTACGAAATGAATCTGTTTTCTTTCTTTTTTCTTAAAGAGCTTGACTTTGAATTTCTACCAGACACAGCCAGTTATATTACAGCCTGATTGGTAGAGTATCAAAATAGTACCACACTGTGGACTAGAAAGGACAGAGGGCCTCAGAAAGTGAACAAAAGACTGACAGTAGATTGTTTATAAAGAAGCTGTATTCAAACTTACAAGGAATGTGACTTCATAGAGAACTTGCTGAATTGGTTGAAGTTTTGCAGGGTTACATCTGCTATTCTTTAACATTTCATGGAGGACTGAGGAAGTGCCAGCATACTGGGAAAAAAGCCAATGTAAAAATGGTTGTGTAATAAAAGAGAAAATAGTTCTGAAAATTAAAGACCTGGAAGTTCAACTTTCATTAGTAAGGGGGAAAAAATTGCAGCAGTGAATGATGTGAATAGAAGAAGAAATTGACTGTATCCCAGATCAATCTAAATAATTTAATCTATTGACAGATGATAGGTAAGTTATAATTGTGCATCAAAGCTGGGATAGGCAGGGCAAAGTGCCATTAAAGAAGTTATGATAAGACTGGAATCTCAAGGTCTGAGTAAGGAAGAGACTGGAGTTGGGGACATAGCTTGGACTAAAGCTCTAAAGCCCAAGGGATTTAAGAAAATCTAAGAGCTATGTCATGTCCTGTCCCTTAAAAAAAAAAAAAAAGAATTTCCAAGCATGGGCCTATGAAGAGTTTTTAGTTCCTTTGAGACATCAAATTCACCATTTAAAGAGCTGTCAGTAGATGACTGCTTAGCATCACATTATTTCTTATTTCTTCATTCACTCACTCCCTCATTCCTCAAACACTTTTTAAATGTCTTGTTTTTGCATTTCGTCTACTAGGTGCAAAGAAAAGGAAAATAATGAACACTTGGTTAGGATGTTTCCTGAAGAGATTCACTGTATCTGGGGGGCATTTTGATTATGATCTATCTAATCAGTACTAGCTTTTCTGTTTTAAAAAATAATCAAAGGAGAAACAGTTTAGATTACTGTTAGGGTGATTAGATTACTTTTCCCCATTACTTTGAAGATTTGAACTAAAATTGGACAAAAATTCAAAGAAAAATGAATGTCTTAAAACAGCTCTTTTAATCATGACTAGGCTTTCTTTGGATTTTGTAGACTAACAGTTCAAAGTATCATCCCAGCTGTCTGTAGAGTCCACATTTCCTACTCTTTTACTGAACCATTTTATTCAGTTTCAACATATTGCTAACCACTGTCTCATTATGGATTAGAAGTGGGATCTTTTATTGTAACTTTGTTTTTGCCATGTCAGAGGCAAAACAAACATAAAACAAAACATATGGAGGGGAGATTATTTCAGTCTTTTCACTGTTCCCTTCTATTTTTACTTTCCTTATAAATCAGGAAAATGTTATTCTTGCAAGCATGTTTCTACATTACTACACTCTCTGTGGCTTTCCGTTATTATGTATGTTCTTTTGTAAAATAACTCTGTAAATAAGCTTCATTTGTACATCTCTGACAAGCTCCTGTTCTTAATGAACTCTTACTTTTCATTTTTGAACTTAATGTAAAATATTCAACTTGAATACATTTTAAAGTGTTACTAATTTCCTTAAACCTATAAACACATGTCTACAAGATGAGTCAATAGGTGGTCTATCTGTTGCTCTATTCATTCATTATGTCACTGAGAATCAACACTGGACAATGCACTACAGTAAGTAAAAACCAAGTGTGCTACCAAGTTGTGCAAAACACATCCCTGTGTCAGATTTGTATTCAGTTGCTGGGAGCGACTAAACCATAGTATTAAAAATAAATGCCTAAGGTAATTTGTGATACATGTTAGTTTAACTTGAATAAGCTAAGGAAGACTGGATGGACCTTAAATCACAGTTAAGGCTTTTAGTAAGGACTGGGAAGAGACATAAGTAAAGAGCAAGGTATTTGTAAAAACCGAACAGACAGGAAGAGAGTGTGTTCCAGGACGCTCATACCAGGTGGACTGGCCAGAACAGAAGCTTCATACTGGCAATAGAAGCAGATAAGCTGGTGAACTGTCAAAGTGTTGGGTGTTTCGAATATCGGGCTCATGAGTTTGGAGTATTTCTATGGCCCAATCAGTCTCCTTTAACTTCATTCTCAACCACTACAATCCATAAAGCTGTTGCCAAAGTGGCCGTCCCAGCAGTTCGTTGAAGCTTTCTCTGGATTTTAGAGTGCTTGGGTCTCTTAGCCCACCCAAGTGTGGGTGCTCTAAGACTATTCACAACCAAGCACCGAGATGAAGTTTCCTCTAGCTGTGTTTGACTTGCTAGGTATCTCAGTGGCCGTGCTTGGCCTTGTAGGTAGTTGGGTCAACAAAACCCCTCTTTAGCCAAAGGAAGAATCTCAGTCAAAGGTGGAGAAATAGTACCAGCAACCTTTTATGCCTGAGAACTCGCTTTTGAATTCCGGGACACTTAACGCAACTTGTCATAGTCTCACTGAACTTAAATGACCCTTCACATAACTTTGTCAATTTCACACTGTAAATGCATTTATTTTCAGCAAAGAAACACTATCTTAAATTTATATTGCTAATTTGAATTTTATAGATTATATTTTCATTTAAATTCAATTTAAAATATATTGTATGTGGTATAAAGTAGGAACGGATATGTTTTTAAAGGAATTTTCACTTGGTTCTAGGTATACCTAAGTATGATTCTGATAAAAAACATGTGAGCGCTGAGCATTCACACTCTCTTTTACTTTGAAGGAGCTGTGTGCCTTACCCAAGTAACAAAATAGGATTATCTCACATAATCTTAAAATCATCCTGCAAGGTAGTTATTATTACCCTCCTGCTATAGATGAGGAGACTGAGGGTCATAGTGCTTAAGTAACACAACCAAATTCACAGCAATTAAGAAGCAAAAGTCAGATTTTTACCTCAGTTCTGTTGGACAGCGATTCCTCTGTATAAGCAGATTGAAAAGCCATCTTCAGAGACATGAGAGTAGGTTGTGAATGAGAGCTCTAAGACCTAGGAACAGAGAGAGATGCAGAGACCCAGCCACGTACCTGTTTCTGGGCTACATTACTTCACGAGATTAGCTACCAAACATGATCTTCTGTCAGCAAAGAATTGCATTTGTTGACTTTTCAAATCTTTTCTTACCCCTTATGTGAGAATCTTTCTCATCCCTTCTGATCCCTTCCTAGGTTTCCACTGCTCCTTAAACATCTCAAGAGCTAAGTTGAAACACTGAGGTGCTCGTTCCCATTTTGAAGGAAACACCTTTTATAGTGATAGGTGCCTATTTCCCTGAAACATGAAAAGCAGATTTCAAATTCCATTCCCACCGCTGCTCTTTTCTGTCCAAGCCTTTTTCAAAAACAAACGACAAAACCCAACAAAATGTACTCTAGCTTGCCTGAAGTTTAAGCCAGACCTGTGCTTGGTTTCTCAGGCCAAAGTGGGAGATACCGTTAATTGTATTTCAGGCCCTTCACTGTGTGAAAGAACAATGAAACGGAGAGCTTCAAAATTAAAACCATACCATACTTTTGTTAGGAATCAGCTCCAACTGGTGCTTGATTACGAGCTAGATACTGTACTGGTAACAGGAATTGAACAAACAGCAAGCAGGGCAGGTGTGGATGGAGAGATGTTTTCCATGGCCTTAGGATCATGGTGATTCCATACATCCTCAAAAATCAGGGCTTTGAGAAGATTCCCATTTTTACAGCCATGCAGGAGACCTGTTTGCCCTCCACCCACCCAGGAATCCTCTGTAGAGGGAGGGGATGGATAGAATTTTTCTGAATGTGATGAATGTCAGCACATTCTCAGCTAAATCATGCGTTCCATTCTTATCAAATGAAACTGACCTCTCTGCCTCAGCATGTTCTCCTTGTTCATCACTATGATTAATTTCAAGTTCACAGAGAAGCAGGTTTCTAGATGAATTTGCACAGGCCACTCCAGATGGCAAATATGCACCTCTGGAATCTCCTCGCCCTTATGGAGAGGTCATGCGCCAGCTTACAAGAATGAGGATTTCAAAAAGTTGGCTGACATTCAAATGCGCCTCCTACAGCATGAGCTGTCCAGACTAGACTCTCTCCTTTCAGCTGGCAGAGATCTGCCCCTTCCTACTCATTTTCCATCTAATACCAAGTGACTCAAGTGGGAGTTATGACCAAAGGAAAACTTTTAGCACATAATTCAAGATTTTAAAGTACTTTGTCAGCCAATGGAAGCAACCAGGATTCATAAGAGTCCTCGAATTGACATTCAATAGCCCTTGAATCGTGCTTATCCACTAGAGAGTTTCAAGTTAATTGCCCTGAGACATGCTACTGAACTTCCTCTAGTGAGCAAAAATTTTGTTCCATTCGTCATCACTGTCAAAGGGAATGAATGAAATATGCAAAATAAAAGCTGATCAGAAATTGCTCTTTGCATGTGCATTTCTTCATCAGATGATTGTTTCAATAATAATTGAACACAGATTTCCTCATGCTCTCCACCACACACGTACAAAGGTGCGGGGCCCTAAGTAGTTCAAGTCATAGAGAAAAAATTCATTCACATTTCCATCTTCTCCCTTTTCAAAATTAAATTTTCTTATTGAGGCATTTTCTTGGCTTCAGAAAAAGGAAGGGAATTTATTTTCATGCATGGCTAGGAAGTCCAAATACCCCCATGGATAGATGACTGCTCTTCTCTGCATCTCAGAACCATGATTTCCAGAAACTTCTGCTGAGATTTCCATGATGCTGTGGGAAAACTCTGTTTGGAGCTTCTAGAGGATCTATGCATATAAACATGGTTGAAAACAAAACTCTGAAAATCCGTGCATAGAATTTGGGAGCACAGAATCATAAATAGGGTTGGCTTTCCCAATCAACAATATCTGGGTTCTCAAATTATTGCTCTCTCATTACCTACTTCCCCAAGTCCAGTCAATGACCACACCCTAGTTGGGTGCCTCTTGTGTCCTGAGAATTCAGCAAGAAGTAAGAAAAGAGCCCACCTCTCTGAATAGCTCACAGGTTAGTGGAAAAGGTGGGGGCTTTGTAGTAAGCTAATGCTTCCTGAAGGAAGTGAAAAGCATCGCTTTGATGATGTTTAAGCTAGATTTGAAGATTCATAGGAGATTGCCAAAAACAACAAGAAAGACCTTGGGAACTGCAGCTGCACTTAGGAAGCACAGACCCTTTGTGCTGTGGCAGGAGTGCGAGACCTGGCACAGGGAAGACAGTGTGGATGAGGGGAGGCGGGTTGGTCCAGGTCACAAACAGTGGTTTCATAAGCTGAAGAGTGAGGTGGCAAGATAAGCAACGGTGTTGGGGGATAGATTGGGAGGGCACAGGGCCATGGAGAGGAGACCTGATGTGAAGTTTTGCTACTGTCCTCACAAGTACTGGTGACAGTTTGGACCGAGGCAGGGACAGCGAGATTAAAGAAGAAAAGCCACATCTGCAAGATCTTCTTTGAGGTAGATTTGACAGAGTTGGATGTGGGTGAAGAGTGGGATGCTCACAGGGTCTTCTAGTTTAGAGGACCCAGTTGATGGTGGTAGATCTGAAGGAAGTCTGTTATCTGTTGTCTATGTCTATCTCAATCTCTCTCTTTATTGTCCATCTCTGTTTTTCTCTGTAACATTTCATGTCTGCCTTTGCTCCCCTCTCCCTCTGCCTCTCCCTCTCCCTCTCTCTTCCCCTCTCCCTCCTCTTCCCCTCCCCCCCCCAATCATGTCAGCTTCTCTCTACACAGCTCCAGCCCCCTCTTTCTGAGATCAGGCTTTTTGCCATCCATAATTGCTTTGCTTTCTGGTAACTTCAGATGACAAGTGCCATAACTCTCATTCAGTCCCATGAAATGCTATCATTTTCCATTGCACTTCTCATTATAAAGTTCATTTCATGTTTTTTTGTTGTTCAAATTTCCAATAGAATCTAGTTAGACTGGCTCTTCTTACTGTGCTGGTTCAGTCATTCATCTTGACTGCTTATCACTTACACTTGGGGGACTTTAAAAAAATATCAATGAAAGGGTCACCCTCAAGATACTGGATCAGAGTCACTGAGAATAAAAAGGCCAGCGTGTGTATTTGTTTCAAGTTTCCAGTGGTGACACTGATGCACAAATAAGACTGAAGCCATTGCCACAGGTGACAAATCAAGGTTATAGTTCATGACAAAGACCTTGTGTAACTATTAACTATTCCAGCTTCCGTTGCTGAAGGGGATGATAGGGAAGAGAGGAGATCACACTTACAGACAGGGCCCCCTAGGGGCTATGAGCAGGGAGAGCTTCTTGAAATGGGCGGCGGGTAGCCAGGCACAGTGAAATGCCTTTGCTTCACTAGTCTCAGGGAGTGAAATGTAACAGAAAACATTTCAGTGCCTTCTAAAGAGTTCCATGATAGAAATCTGAGGAAGGCCTTTGACTCTAGATGGGTGGAGTAAGGAGAATCCTTCCTGGTGAGGTGACACATGAGCTGAACCAGCGGGAACAGAGTTGAGTGAGGAAGGTGAGAAGGGACACCAGGCAAGTGAGAAGAGCACAGTGGAGGCACAGCAGTGGTTGGTCAGGCTGCCATTCTCTATTCACCACTTGAAGCTCCCGTCCCACCCCTTCTCAAACTAACACCAATACTTCAGAAAACTGCTCAATTCCTCTATTCTGGAAGGGATTTAAGTGTCTGTCAGCACTTACAAAGGTGTTCAAGCCAAAATAGGATGAACCATAAGAGGATGGACTGAGATATTAGACTAGAGGGGAACACAGAGGCTTGGGCATGAGGCGTGGTGGTTTATTAGAACAGCCTTGACAATTTATTAAGCCACTACACACCAGGCACTTTATGTGCATTATTTCATTTGCTCATCACACCTCCAGGCCTGTATCATTATACTGGGAAATACTCATATAAGCAAACACTGAAGTCGTTTGTTTACTTGTCACAGTCACCAAGCTAGAAAATGATAGCGCTGGAATTCGTACTTAACCATTCAGTTCTCAGCATCAACAATTTTTAAAAGCAGGTGATGGGGAAGGGTCTGCTGTATTTGGAAATGAAAGAAAATAACACAAATATTATGCGGTTGAGGATATAGCTAAATGGGGTCATTTCAACCCTCAGGTTTAAAGTGTTCATAGTCCTATCTACATAGGTTAAAGTGATAAATATTCCATCTCCTACATTTTTAGCCTTTTGAAATAAATTAGCAACTAAAAGAATATTTTCACTAAACAAATCCTAGTGTGGATGCTCAGAATACAAAATAAGTGAAAGGAGTGCTCAGGCATGTGATTGATGAGGCGTTGGCTTTCTTCTGTCTCTTCTCTCAAACATTTTCTGCAAACTGAGGGATTCTATGACTTTAGTCTGGGTCTACAATAATATTTGGCATCTTAAACATTTTTCTACATATCACTCAAGTAAATGTAGAAAGTGAGTACAGTGGTGCATCTTTGCCATTGGTGGAAAGCTGTGACTGTCTAGGACAGTTTTGGACTCCTGGTCCATCCAGTTCTGGGATCCTCTTATCACCTAGAGAGCTGAACTCATCACAGACCTGGTTTGATGCTATTGTAAGGACAGCCACCTCCTGAGATAGTTCCTGACTTTATTTATGGATGTACATATTTATGGATCTATGTATGTATGTATGTATTTTTATTTTCTCACAGCATTCATTTTTGCACAATATTTGATTTCTCCCCTTAGGTAGAAGTCCCTGACTTTTTGTCGTCAGAGGCCACAGAAGCAGACAGTGAGGTTGAACCTTATCTTGGATAGGAGACTGCCAAGATTGTTCTTGGTGAATTCACCAATAAGCCACAGCAAGTGATAAAGTTAACTAGGGGTGAGTCTCTATGACTGGTTGAATTTGCTTGTTTTAAGGTTCTTTCAGAGGAGACCTCAGGAAGCATCATGAAGTGATTCAGACTGGTTCAAACACAATTTTATTGCTGTTACAAACCACTCACTCCTAAACTCTTACTCTTCAGAAGAAAGGAGGGTTTTAGCATTGTACACTATGAAGCTGGATCCTGGTTTGCTGGGACTGAAGAGTCTCTGAGGAAGAGGGATTTTCAGTACTAAAACTGAGAAATTCCTGTGGAAACCAAGATGAACGGGTTAGCTTGCTGCAACCCAACATACCACAATACTTTAGGGTGTTAACTGACCACACGTAGAGCCAGATGCTCCTTTGGAGTTCACAGAGGGCAAATCACCTTTATGTATTATATTTTATTTTAAAGATTTATTTATTTATGCATATAAGCACTGGGGTATAGGCCAGAGTTGGTGTGTGTGTGTGTGTGTGAGAGAGAGAGAGAGAGAGAGAGAGAGAGAGAGAGAGAGAGAGAATCCAACAGACAGAGCGGAGAACAGAACAGAACAGGCAGATCCAGATCCACTGAAATACACTGCTGAGGGGAGCAGCGGGCGAGGCAGGAGAGGTCTGCTGCACCATGTGGGTCACCTCCCCAGTTGGTGGCAGGGATCAAACTTGTGCTGCAGTGACTGCGGTTTGCTTCAAGTGTGTTGCTTAACCCACTGCACCACCAGGGAGGGCCCTTTATATATTTTAAATGTATTCTTTAACAGCTAAGTCAAAGCATTATGCTGCAAACTCTACATACACACACAGTATCTCAATGCAAAGAAACAACTATATAGTCCAATTAAATATACTTGAATAGTCACTTACTGCTTGTGGTGACTGATATTGTGTGTCCAGTTGACTAGATCATGGCACCAAAATATATTTTTCAAACATTCTAGATATTTCCATAAAGTTATTTTTTTAGATGAGATTTACATTTAAATCAGTGGACTCTGAATAAAGCAGATTTCACACAATAGTGTGGGCAAGCTTCATCTAATTAGTTGAATGAAGGTCCATCTAAAAAGGCTGATGTCTTCAGATGAGGGATTCTGCCAGCTCACTGGCTTTGTACTCTCCTGGGTCTCCAGCCTGCCTACAGACTGTGGATTTGTTTCTCTGCAGGCATGTAAACCAATTCCTTAGAGAGTCAGTCTCTCTCTCTCCCTCTCTGTCACTCTCTCTCCTTCCCTCTCTCGTTTTTTATCACACACACATACACTCTATCTGTTCTTTTTCTCTGGAGCACCCTAAGAACGCACTTAGGGCCAATACACAACTTATGTCATCCCTCCTGAATTAGGTTTTAAAATTACCAAGAATATATATATTTTTTTTCCTTTATTTATATATATTTGACATCAGTTGTGGTCCCCATTCCCCACCACCATTTCACCAGTGCACCATCACCTCAGTCCCTTGTGCTCTTTCTGCCCTAATCCCATTCCCTCCAGCCCCCCCCCCCACACACATATACACACACAACGTGTTTCTGATTTGTCCTTGTCTTTTTGTTTTTGTTGTGTTGTGGTTTTACCAAGAATAATTTTCAACTAGAAATTAATGATGTGATAAGCTTGTTTGGACCTTGAGAAGAAGGGGTTTTCCTAGCATTGCTTCAGAATTTTGCAATAATGACATAATTCTATAACTATTGAGTCCTCTGATAGCTCAGCATACAGTCGTGTAGTCTGAACACAGAAGTCATTTACATGAGCAGAAGCTTCAGGCTACTGGGTAGGGATATTCTTTATAGATGCTCAGCTTAGATCACTGAATCTGGATTTGTTACATAGACTGGATTTTTCTTGACTCTATGTTCACTGTCTTTACTTTCCAAGTCTCCAGAACATTCTTTTCCACAGTCATCTGAGTCCCAATCCAGTGGCTTATCAGTGTAGAGATCACAATAATAAACACATCTAGTTTCCCTTTCCTCCTGTTCTTCAGTTCAGATTTAAACAAACTGTTACATATTTATACTCTTCCTGGAATTTCCCCAGCTTGCTTTTCTGGGTTCTTCTGAGATGTAAAGTTAAAGTTTTCTTCCTTTTTACCCCTACAATTGTTGTGTGTATTGTGTATGTACACACACACACACACACATACACACACAAACTGAGATTCATTTAACACAGACAAAACGTGTTAGATCTTCTCCTCACTCCACAGCCTGGTTCTGAGGCTGTTGATCTACCCAGTTAACAGGAGTCTGCTCTTTACTCAATGACTGTGCCTTTCTTAGAGGAAACTTGGTAAGCAAGGCTCAGCCTTGCTGAACATCAAGAATATTTTGGAATTTTAGCCAATTTACACCCTCAGGCCAGCATAGACAGGTTCTTCTTGCTGTTCCTAGAACCAATGTGGGAATCAAGAAATGGCTGTTGAATCACTCTCCCCACCCTGATATGTCAGTTCGCCTTCCTGGTGACATGTGATCGTGACTTACTGTTTGGCCTGAGATCCCAGAAGGTTGGTTTCCCTTGGAGATAGTTCGCATCATGACAGAGTCTGAGAGTGGCCACAATACTGGCAGCATGCAATTGTCATTTTCATAGGGACCCCCAAAAAGAGGGGAGAAGAGGTCATTCATGCATGATCTTTTTCTTGGGCTACTCAAATCTGATAGCCGTATTTATCCCCCAAAGGGGAAGTTCAAGCGCAAGGACCTTTTTCTTGGGCTACTCAAATCTGATAGCCGTATTTATCCCCCAAAGGGGAAGTTCAAGCGCAAGGCAATGGTCCGTTGCACTTTCTTAAAAGGCTTAAAGAAGATTAACAAACCAAGCAGCCCGCTTGCTGCTGCTGCTTTCATGGCAGCATAGACACTCCTCATTTCCTTCTTCCCCGTCTGGATTCGCCTTTCCCCTGACCAACAGTTCACCTAGTTTGCTTGGTGGGGTGACCCAGACCATCACTCCAGGTGGGTTTCAACTCTTAGTTGCCTCTGCTTGTCAGATTATTGTTGATGCAGTTGCTCCTTGATATATAATATTTATTGGAACCAGAAGTACCAAGAAAAACCCCTGGGTTTCTAGACATACTCCTCTATAGCAGTAATCTTCCGCCCTCAAAGGTATCATCAAACACGCCTGCCTGTATAACTCCTATTTAACTTCTTTTTATCTGCTGATTCATTGGCATATGGAACCCCCAAGTGGTCAGGTGGTAACTGTAGCTCCTACTCAGTGGAGCCCATAGAAGAAGAGCTCCCACCCTGGAACCAGGCTCTGTAATTTACAGAGACTAAGTTTGTGGAGTGAGCTCAAATTCTGGAAATTCTGTTTGAAGGTCACTTGAAGTTGTGGTAATACGAGGTCAATTCTGTGTTATGTAGGATGTATAACTACCCATCTGTTTGTTTGTCCATCCACCCATCCATCCATCCACTTACCAATCTACCCACTCACAAAGTAATTAATGTATCAGTGCTTTTGCTGGCATTTTAACTGAGAATTCCACAGGTCATTTCACTGTTCTATAAAACTCGTTGATTCTGAGTGATTGAATACATTCTAAAACTAGTGAATGGTATAGTTACAAGCCTATTATTGCACTTCTTTTGCTGCAAAATCTTTTACTTCAAGGAAAATGTTATATGTCTTTTTAGTAGATCAGATACTTTGTAGGTCTTTAAATGGTGGTGTTGGCAGAGATAGAGATTCTGAGAAGGAAAGGCAAACCCATTTCCAGAATACCGTTTAGGTAAATATGAAGCATTTCCTCGCTAAGGTGGAAGGGGTATGATGTAATTAACCTGCCACCAGCTGGCTAGCAGATCTTTCCAAAACTGAGGTCACATCAGACTCAACATCAATCTGTGATCCTGGCAGGCTAAGAATTCAGTAGCAGAAGAAGCTAGGACTACCTTAATCAGAGGGAATTCACAGTTTTTGATACTTAGTTTTCTGTCATTGCTGTCATAACTTTATTGTCCCATTGAACAGGCTTTGAGATGACTCAGGAGGAAGGTGACTAATAGCCTTGTCTACTCGATTGTTGAGAGATTTATATGAGATTGTTCTCTAATGAGCATTAACAGGTGACAGAAGATCTTCATGTATTGTTTCCACTTCCTTTAGTCTATGTACCTACTTTTCTCGTAGATGTTCGTTTTAGATCTTTGCATCTGATTCCTTTTAATTACTGACCATTTCATAAAATAATGTTCCACTGCTCAAGTTTCAGTATATTTCTTTCAAGCATCTTCTGCAATATGAAATGTATAACTACCTGGGTTGTTCTTAACTCAGACCAATGGGAAGATTTCTCTTAGCCACTTTCCTTCAGGGTCAACTTAAGCAGTTCATTTCTGACAAGCTTCTACATATTGTGCCAAGCTCCTTGTGAATCAGGTCCAAATCCTTTCTTCCTCTGCCATTTGTCATAACAAATCCCCAGTGATGTCATAGGTTTGGGCTGAAGGAAAGGTACTGGTATACCTGATATGGGGAACAGGAGCCTCAGCTTCCTTTCCTGTAATTCTCTCAGGTGTTCTGGTCTAACTTCACTCCAACCCTGAATGGGCCCGTTCTATCTTGCAGTGGCTTGCTCTCATTCCCATATGACCTTATGACTAAGTAGATTTGATAATACTGAAATAGTGATGAATAGCCCTGGTTTCACAGTCACTTGGTGTTCCAGGAGAGGCACTACATTTTCATTCACAACCGGTGTGATGTCATTTTTCCAAATAGGAAGTCATTCTCATGGCTTTGCTCCCAAACCTAAGAATCTATGGTATATATGTTTCCTCTAATGAGAAATTTTAGAGATTCTACACAGCATTCATACCCAGCGACACCTTTTGAACCATCAAATCAGATCTGTTATATGGCTTAAGTGGCGAGGAAGCTTTCACTGTAAACTGGGTTTGCTACAAATCCCTTTCTTCCTGTGGGCCACAGTTGAAGCTGCCCTGCTCTATGTAGATATAGATAAATGTGAGAGAAAGAAGCTAACATTGTGGTTGATTGTCTATCCATATCATCCATAGAAAGGTGGTGAGCCATTACCCATCATCAGTAATCTCTGGATCAAAAAAAAAAAAAAGATTGTTTTGAGATATTACCATGATTATCAGTACGGTGACAATGTGGAGGGGAGGGGGCCGTGGACTTGAGGAGAATGAGTTCAGGTGAGATCATTGCATTGAATTCAGACAAGTTTTTCCTCTTCTGGGTAGAGGAAAAGCACTGTCTCTTCTCTATAGGAGGAACAAAGTGCCTTTGGATATTCACGATTATCAGGCTTGTCAGCTCAAATGACCCTATTCCAGGTCTCAGGTTCTTACTCTTTCACTATCAGGGCCCTCTCTTGGACACAGGAGCACTTTGAGGCTGTAAATTTTGTCTCCTTGGCGTATTTACCATCCTGTAACCTGCAATCCTGCACATGATTTTCTTTCTTGCAGCTGCAGGAGACGAGAGGCTTTTAGGAGTAGCTGTGGAGACCTTGGTCTTGCCCAGCATGCTTCTAGTGAGAAGTTAACCTCTGTGAGACTGCAACTCTTTCTGAAAATCTTCCAGTCCCATCAAAATCAGCCACCCCATGAGACAATCCTTATAATGATCATAATCCTTTACTGAACAATATAGGAACAACTTGTTACCTTCTACTTATGCCATTTGCCGATTAAGCCAAAGTGAGCATTTTGGAATTATGATGTCACCGCATGCCAAGGATTAGGACACCCAGTCTGCCACCAAAAATGGGCACACAAAGTTCTACCTTGAAGGACTGCTCTAAGGGTATTCCTCTATCCCTATCTCAGTCTGGGTTCCTTAGACCATGGAACCTGAGGCAAAATTTCATATACTAACATTTTATAGTAGGATGAAATCCCAGAGAATAAGAACAGTGAAGCATGAAGTGAGGAAGGTCAAATACAAGGAGGTTTATGACCAATCTAGGCAGAGTTTCACCACAAATACCAGCTGCTCAGTCTTGAGAAAATATCTCCAGAGAGGCCACATAAAACTGACTGCATCTTGGAACAATCTATGAAAGGAGAGGCAGGGGGAGGAACAGGCAATCTATGTGCTGGTGACCTCTCATATCTTATCTCTCATTGGTCAAAATTCACCCCACTGTATCAAGTTTCACCCACATTAGGTGTACTGACAGCACCTCCATGTAGCCTCTGGAGCTGCTGAAGGTCCAATGCAGATGGAGCGAGGTCACAGTAGTGTCTTTGCCTGAGCTGGTCTTGTCCATTGAAACTTAGTCACAGTGACCCTGGCAGCTAGAGCCAGGTCTTCAGAAGTGACAGAGAAAGGGCTGCTTCGTGACTAGGGAAGGAGGCCAATGGTTAAAACCAAGCTTCAAAAAATGGGAGAGGATGAGGAGGTCATGGGAGTGGGGGGCACATAAAATGGGCCTAGTATAGTTATTTTCTCTTCAAAGAAATCAAGCATAATATTAAAGTTAAACCCTCATGTTAAAGGTGTAGCAAGTGGTGCTCTACTTTTCTCAGTGAGAACATTTCTGCATTTCACAATTTCATAGACTCACACACAGGACAGAAGATTCTGGGCAAATCATTTGGTTCAGACTCCATATTTTTCAGATGAGAAGTGTGAGCTCTAGAGAGCTTAAGAGACACCTCAAGTCAAAGCATCAATGGCAAAGCAAGGCTGCCTGCTACCCTTCCAGAGTTTGTCCCTCCATTTTATTCTGGTAAGGCAGGTACAAGGGCGAGTCAGTTGGAATCCACAATTTGCCTTTATCAGGGTCTTTTGAAGGTGTTGGTTTAGTGAGGTAATTCCTAGAAACTATTTTAAGAATGTTGAAGGAAACACATTATGTAATTTTGAAGTGTTTTGTTGGTTTCAGAACAAAACACTTTTTAGACAATAGTAGCCTGCCTGGTTGATGAATCAAAGGTGTTATAAGAATCTACACTTCCAGAGTCAAGACTTGTTCTTTGGAAATGAAACAGAGTACAACTCTGAGAGGAAATGGAATAAACATAAGTGAGAGCATCAGATTGAGTTATCGCCTCCCATTAGTTCTAAATCTAGTGTGTTAAACAATTCTCAAACACTGCTCAGAGGTCTTCTTCCTGTGTTCTTATGTTCACACATAAGTGGACACGTAGCACGCTCTGCCCTTTTTAGAACAGCTGTCAAGGCAGCATTCGTGACTGTTATGCAGGTGACTATACATACCTAGAGCAGCACAGTCCTTGAAAATAGACTTATTTTTAGCAGCCCTCATTCTTTGCCCTGGTGGACACTGACTACGGGGCATCTGGAGAGCCTTGTCCTCCTCACACTTGCCATGTTAGTCTGAACTTCACCTTTTCGCCACCTTGATTTCTGTAGTTACTGAAGCTGCACCAGGATGGACTCATCTTTTATGTTCCAAATAAGATCCCAAGAAACTTCTTGTTTTTATTTCCTCTCTGAAAAAGTTTTTAAAAATAATCCTGGCTTGCTAAAATCTGTTTCCTATAATGTCTTAAATTAGCCTGGCACCAATTTGTTTGAAATCTGCCCTAGCTCTGTGGGAGGAAATTGATGAGCTAGCTTTGAATTTCCATGAGTGGATGCCAACCACGGTGTGCCCTGGCGCAGGTTTGGGGTACTTTTTGCCAAGGGCAGAATTCACTTCTGGCTTCATAGCAAATCAAATCCTGAATGAGAAGACAGCTAGAGACAGGAAGGAAAACAGCATCTCTTCAATCTGTCGGCTCTTTTCATACCTCTCTCCCCCACAGAAGGATCCATTGATGCACCACAGGAAAAATACAGATTAAATGCAATTCGGTGAGGTGTGAGTAAAAGCACAGGTCGTTTCCAGGCAAGACTGTCACATCAGCAATACAAGTGAAGTATTTCAACTAGCATTTCCACTGTGGAGAGGATGCTCGCTTCCAGGGTCTGCCAGGTGTGACTCTGGACGCTAAACACTTCTACTGGAGTGGAGGTAATAGCACACTCTCTTTTGTGCATGAAGAGTTATCCTATTTTACCCCTTTTAGATTAGGAAAGGCTACAGCCCTTCTTTGCACCGTGATGCTGAAGATGGAGAAATATGTAATCATGCACTCTCAGTTGCGTTCTAAATTATGCTGGGTGTGCTTTCCAGTGAATGCTACTTTGGAGGTTTTTTGAAATGCCAGGGTCTATTACTTGCCTCCCAGGAAAACCCATTACAGGCTTGCACAAGTGGAGCTGAAAAATAAGACTTTATCCACTAATAGAGACAGGGCAGTGGCTGCAGAATTGCACCTCCACAGTGCGCTTTTTTTACTTTTTTCCCTTTCTTCTTTTATATTAAGGAAGCATGGTGAAGGCACAGCTTCTCAGATCTGGTGGGTGCAGAAAAGTCTCAGAAATCCAGGAGGGGCAATCTCTGAGTAGTCTACAGATCTGGGAGAAGTATTTGCTTCTTTTTGAGTGCACACTTCAGAACAGAACAATTGGAGTAGCAACACTAGGGATAGTTTGCTACATCTCTGAGATTAGATTGGCTGTTGTCTCCACGCATGCTCCTCCAGGCACACTGATGTAGGGTCATCACCAAAATAGGGAGCAAGAACGTCCATTAGTGCTGTGTGCTATTGGAGAGGTGCTACGTCCTCTACCAAAGTGCACACGTGCGGACTGCAGCATAATATCATAACCAGGGCATTGACGTGGATACATTGATCACATTTGTATGCATCATCACATATAAATTCTTTGACAAATAGTGCCTCCAGGTATTTATGAGAGAATATGCAAGAATATTGTGCTTCTAAATGGCAAAAACTAAAACTGAATTAAATGATGGCCTATGTCTTAAAGTCACATTATCAAAATAATTGTTAGGTGGTAGGGTCAGAATTTATTTTTATTTCATTTCCCATATCTTGAATTCTATATTTTTTCCTTGTGTTATAATTCAATATTATCTTTATGATAAAAACTTCAATTGTTTTAAAAAAAGGAAAGGAAATATTTCTTTGGGCATGGTAAGAACATAGACTGAGAATAAATATACATATGCCTGGAGTGACCAGAATTACCATTAAAAGACTTTAGTTTCCTGTTATGTGTTGTTAATTTGATTGTTATCCATCAACAGCATAGATGGATGCCTACATATAATTTTTTAAATTGAGATAGCTGCAGATTCACAAACAGTTGTAAGAAATAAGGCAAAAAGTTCTGCTATCAGTCATTCATTATAATTTGATATTGCGTCTTGACAATAGGATGTCACACTTGGGACTCAAATTAAAGGCTAATGATGAAAATAATCAAACTTACAAATATAAGCCTTCCTGTTTTGGAACATTATTAAAAATAATGCTAAATCTTTCATGAAAGGAAAAAAAAAGAAAAAGAAACAAGGAAAAAAGAGCCCTTGCATGCTTTACCCAGTCTCCCCCAACCATAACATTGTCTGTCCCAACTGCTGTATAATATCACAACCAGGATATTAATATTGCTACAACCTAAGATCTTATTCAGACATTCCCCATCTCGTGCTCTCGTGTGTGTGTGAGCCTGTCAGCAGCCTCGGGTTAAGTTCTGTACAATTTTATCCCTTATGTAATCTGTGGCCACCACAGATAGTTCTAACAATAAAGGTATCCCAAATGTTGCCATTTTATAACCAAAATCACCTCCTTTGTGCTACCTCTCCAATTTCTCATCTCTGACAATCACAGATCTGTTTTTGTCTTTTCAGAAGACAAAAGGTATATAAATGAAATTATACTCTAAGTTACCTTTGGGAATTGGTGTATTTACTCAGTAAAAATTCCTGGAGATTCATCCAGTTTTTTGCAAATATCACAACTGTCTGTCCTTTTTTATTTCTGAGTAGTGTTTCATGTTATATAGTATTATAGTTTAACCATCTGTTTAAGGTCAACTGGGTGACTCCTAATTTTGGTTGTTATACTATGAACATTTGTACACAGGTTTTTGTGTGACCAAAATTTTTCATTTTTCTGAATAAATGCCCAGGGAGGCTAAGTGCTGGGTCATATGGTTCTTTTATGTTTTGTTTTACAAGAAGCATCTGAAGTGGCCATATTGTTTTATATCCCCAACAGCAACCTATGGGTTATATAATTTACCCACATCCTCCCCAGCATTTAGTATTGTCACTTTTTTGTTGTAGTCATTTTTAATACATCTGTAGTAATAACTCACTGTGGTTCCAAAGTGTACTCTTATTATTGAAGATGTCAAACATTTTTTCATGTGCTCATTTGCTATCTGTATATCCTTTCTGGTGAAATGTCTGTTGTTGCCCTTTTTTCCTTTTGTAGTTGAATTATTTTACCTCTCTTCAATTTTGAGAATTTTCTTTTCAAAATATAGATACTGTCTTTTTCCAGGTATATGATATGCAAGTATTTCTCCCAGTTTATAGTGTGTTTTTTCATGGAGTCTTCAAAGAAAAATTTTCACTTTTATGAGGTCTAATTTGTTGATTTTTCCTTTCATGGTTCATGTTTTGGAGTTCAGCCTAAGAACTCTTTTTTTTTTAAAAGATTTATTTATTTGAGCATATAAGAGCCGGGGTACAGGCCAGAGTCACAGGAGGTGAGAGGATTCACCAGACAGAATGGGGAGCAGAACAGGCAGACTGACAGAAACACACTGCTGAGGGGAGCAGCGGACGAGGCAGGAGAGGTCTGCTGTGCCATGTGAGTCCCCTCCCTGACAGGGATCGAACTTGTGCTGCAGTGGCTGCAGTTTCCTTCATATTGCTTTGCTTAACCCACTGCGCCACCAGGGAGGCCCCTCTGTCTAAGAACTCTTAACCTAATTTTAGGTCCAAAAGACTTTCTACTATGTTTTTTTTCTAAAAATTTTATGCTTAAATGTTTTTACATTTATGTCTTTGATTCATTTTTTTTTTTTTTGGTTTTCATCTTTTATTTATTTTGTATAAGTCTATGATTCATTTTGAATTAATTTCTACATTGATGGTTTTGTCACCTTTGTTAAAAATCAGTTGACTCAATTTGTGTGGGTCTTTTTCTGGGTGTAGGAGCATTTTGACATAGTATTCACTTCACATGGGAAGATAGAGAAGGAGGAGTTATTGCTTCATTGTGTGTGAAAGAAGAGGGGTCCCTGTGGGGCTGCTGGTGTAAGACAGCCAAGTGGAGTGTAAGTGAATGAGCACAGAACCTGGCCCACAGAGGAAACACCTGTCAGACAGCTAGGGAAACAGAGGGCCTGGGCTTAAAAAAAATCTTTTGCTAAAGGCCTGCAGCAGAAGACTGTGATGAGTAGTCTGCCTCCTTATTGACTCACCGATTTCCCACTATTTTCTGCTACAGAAGATCAAAGCCTAATTCTTAGACTATCTTCTTTGAGGTTTTGGTGTTTTCCTAAGGCTACAATTATCACCTTCAAAGTGGCATTTCCTTCCTTTCACTCCTGGCTTCGATGTTTTCGCCAGTGTTCAGACAGGTGACTGAGAGGGACGCCTCTCAGGTTTTTCTTTCATGCTCAGAGGTCACTGTAAATCTAGAGGACCCCATAAATCATTTTCAAGAAAACTAGCTCCAGCCATCCCTTTCTTTATGAGTGTCCCCTGTATTTTCTCTGAATTGGTATGATTAACATGACTTTGTCTTGAACTTGTTTACATTCTTTGATCATTTGTAGAGGTCTTTGAAGGATAAATTGACAAATCTGGAATTTTCCCCAGTCATAGTTATTTTCAGTTCCAGTCTCTCTACCAATCTTAGGGATTTAACTCTTTAATCAGAAAAATCTAAAACATAGATGGGTACAAATAGCAAACTCTTAACATTTTCTTAATTAATATTAAGGAAATAAATTGCTTCTCTCTTCCTGTTCTGTAACACACTTATCCCACTCTGTCCTTTGACTTTTCCCATGGGAATCTCATTTCCCTGCTCATGTGGTTCCCAACATATATCTGGGGGAAAGTCTCATTTTCTATCTCTCTTTTCCTCTCTTTCCTCCCGTCAACTCCCTTCTCTCCTTTCCATCTTGCTTTTCTTCATTATTTCTCTTTTCTTCTTTTTATTTATTTATGCATACAAGAGCTGGGGTGCAGGTCAGAAGTGTGGGGGGTGAGAGGATTCACTAGAGACAGAGTGGGGAACAGAATAGGCAGATCGACTGAAATACACTGCTGAGGGGAGCAGTGGGCAAGGCAGGAGAGTCTGCTACGCCATGTGGGTCCCCTCCCTGACTGGGGATTGAACTCACACTGTAGTAGCTGTGGATGCTTCCTAGTGCAGTGCTTAACCCCTTGCAGCACCAGAGAGGCCCCTCTTGTCTTCCTTTTAATAGGAGAAATGAATTATTATTTCTCTGGTTTGAAATATTTATTAGAACTGACCTATTATTTCTATATAGATTCTTGAAACTTTAGCTTCTTAGGACTGTATAAAAATAGTCTGCACATGCAATTCAAATTAATTTCAAAATCTTAGCAGTGACAGCTAATATATATTTATTCTGTCAGTTGACAGATATGTGGAGAATACAATGTTTGGGTAGATCTGCCCAAAAGGATTCAGATAGTCTTTTCCTAAGACATCCAAAGTCAGTCTTCTTCAATACATGTCACCTTGGCATGTGGAACTAAGGTTAATTGAGGAGCAACAGGACTCAGGAGAAACTGTTACCATCACTTGATGACTAAAGATAACCTAGATTTAGGGGTATGTCCAGAAACTATCTTTTTCTTGGAGAAGCCGATCTTTAGGTACACCCCTCCTCTCTCCTTGACACCTCAGGCCCTTTAGCACTGAATATAAGCCCCCTGGTTTGCTGCATTTGCTGCCATGTAAATTCTGTGAGCATGTGTGAATTAAAATCTATCCTTTTCTCCCACTTATCTGTCTACTGTTAATTTGTTTGTCTAAGCATCTTAAGGGGTGGAAAAAATTTCTCCTGCACTGAACACTGAAAGAGTTCACTGGTGCCATCTTCTGGGCTCCTTTGGTTCACTCCAATGCGGGCAATTCTCACTGCCCTGAGCAGCCCATATGGAGGTTGGCAAACACACACAAAGACCCACTCACTCGGGAATGCAAGCTGGTCCAACTATTATGGAAAGCAGGATGGCGGATCCTCAATCTACTAAGAATGGAACTTCCATATGATCCAGCAATCCCACTCCTAGGAATATACCCAAAAGACACAAAAACACTGGTTCAAAAGAATACCCGCACCCCTATGTTTATAGCAGCACTCTTTACAATAGGGAAGACCTGGAAACAACCTAAATGCCCCAAAACAGATGAGTGGATCAGGAAGCTGTGGTACATATACACGATGGAATACTACTCAGCAATCAAAAATGAAAAACTAGATGCATTCATAGGAACATGGATGGAACTGGAAGGGATGATGCTCAGCAAAGTAAGTCAGAAGGCAAAAGAAAGATACCAGATGGTTCCTGCCCTAGGAGGAATATAAGGGAACCAAATAAGGATCAAGGAAAGGAATAAGAACAATAATAATAATAACAATAAAGACACAAAACCAAAAATGAAAAGACAAGGACAAATTGGGAGCACTTGGTGGGGAGGGAAGAGGTTGAGGGCAGACGGGAGCATGGGGGACTGAGGTGATGGTGCACAGGTAATATGGTGATGGGGAATACATGGGGATTACAATTGATGTCAAATATATATAAATTTTAAAAAGTGTTAATAAAGAAAAAAAAAGACACACTCACTCTGGGATACTTCATGTGAAGTGTATGGTAAGAACCCCCACAGAAAAATAGCTGTGTGACCTCGAGCCTTTCTTCTTAGAATGCATAGCATTTGCTTATGCTGAATCGTGCCATATGGTCACACCGGTTTCTTTGCCCTCTATATGTATATCCACCAAATAATCAAGTAAACAATTATTTTTCAAGAGCTAATTCCCAGTCTATAATCATTAATGTGCTTATAGTTTTAATATGAAATTGATTTAATCTTCACAGCAGTCCTCTGATGTCAGTATTAATATTATTATCCCTGCAATACTGATGAAGAAACTGAAGCTCAGAGAGATGGGAATAAATAAAGAGCGCCTAAATGAGAACAAGTTACAGCATATATTCAGTATATGTTATAACAAAGGACTCAGCTGCCATCACTTGTATTTGGCAGACAACTCAAAGGCAAGTAAGAAAGCTTTTTAGTGGAAAAAAGAGAAAGTATGAGGCCTGCCCTTATTGTCAGTTGCTGGCCTGGGGGAGCTGAACGCAGGCTAACTAGAAATGGGGGGTTCTATGTAACTGATGAAGGATGTGTGCATGTTTGACTTTTCTGTTGGTCCAAAGATGGAGAGGGGGGCAAAAAGTAGGAAGCTACCAGTTTTTCATCAAGTCCTGATCGCTTGCGATAGGCTAACTATTGCAGGACTATTGTTTGGTTTCATGGACTGGCTGCTAAAAACAATGTTCTGACCTCCTGGAATTATTACTGCAGACAGTAGATTGACTTTCTGGGATGGTTGCTGCAGGTTGTGGTCAGAGCTTTGTTTTTCTATGCAGTCATGTGTTGATAATGACAGGGACTCATTTTGAGAAATGTATTATTAGGTGATTGTTATGAAGTACGATGATACAAGCCTACATGGTATAGCCTAATATACATGTATGTTAGAGGGTCTACCTGTGGAGATCACCATGACGTATGAAGCCTGTTATTGACTATACTGACTAAAAAACATTGTTAGGTAACACATGACTTTACAAAGTCTGGCCATTACCCATTTGTATATTCAGTCTCTCAAGAGTTTAAGCAGTTTGTCCACAAACAGATTATAAAGTTAAGATTCAAAAGCAAGATAAAATGAGAGTATGTATTGTATCACCTCAGTATACTGTATCTATGGAAGGATCCTCATGGAAAGGGTGGCAGAGACAATGACATTGGCAGATAAGATCATGCTCCAGCTAACAAGCACTGCTAGTCGCTTACTCACCCAACCCCTGTCCTTCTTTCTAACCAAACTCTGACTACGTTCAGATATTAAGTCTCTTTGTGACATAGCAGTACTGACTCAGGAGAAGCTGGCTTCTCCACTTCCAGCCAAACAGTGTGTGGTGTTGCTTGGTCACCCCACTCTCCATGCAGAAGGAACAAAGAAAGGTGGGGGAATTCTCTTTCTGGATGGGTGGCAGGAAAGGAGCCCATCTGCACCCTTTGCTACCAATTGCCATCTTTGACCATAAAGGCAACCGGCCTTATGTGAATTCAACACTGTGGATAAGAGAATCAAAGGCAAGAAGAATCTGGGTTCTTTATGACATCTGAGAATCACTGACTCAATGAACTATGTAGCTGCCCTTCTTGATTTCCATGACATGGAATAGTAAATTTCCTCATTGTTTGAACCTATGGGACTCTCTTCTACACAAAACGATAGCATCCTAGTAAACACAGCAGCCTCAGAATCTGCCTTTGTACTCTGTCCCAAGCCCAGTGGGAAAAACCTTGAGACATTCAATAGAGCACTGTTGTTAAGAGCCATTACATAGCATCCAGATGCCTGCATTTGAAACCAGCTTCCCCTCTTCTAATTGCTGGCTCTGGGCAAGCTACTTAATTTCTCTTTGCTTCATGCTTTTATCAGTAAACTGGGCATAAGTGATACTTTACTAGAGGATCATGATGATTGTAACAGTTAAAATGTGGCACATGCTCAGAACAGTGACTGGAACATTATAAGAGCATTAAGAGTGGTCATCGTTGGTATTAATACTAAGAATTCCGTAAATACTCGAATCTTCCAGAATATAAAAAGAGAGTCAACTTGGGTCATCGACTCTAAGGTTTTCTTTATTTTACATTACTGATTCTTCCAATGATTATGAGGACCTTCTAGAAAATATATCTAATAATTTTAAAATTCTATCAAAGAAAATCATTTTAATATTTTATTTTTCTTTTCTGGTAAGTATGTAAGATTCAAATGAAAAAACCATGGCAGTGAAAACAAAACAAAAATCCTTTCTACCAGTCAAAACTTTAAATGATTTCTATTACTGCAGCCAGTGAGTCTTGTTGAATTTTCATCTCTGCTCTAACGGTGCAGGCAAGCTCCAGCGCCCCAGAGCTGATTAGGGAGCAAGGAGCTGCCCTTGGCCTCCTTTTTCACCTGCCTCCTGTTCGGATGATGAAAGTTTCCCTGCTCTTTTGAAGAGACTCATCTTTGCTCTCATGCTTCCTCTTCTAATGTTTTTTAAGCCATCTCAATAACTGTTCTGTCAACATCTTTCCTTTAAAAAGTGTGAGAGGCACCAGTTTTAGATAACGTTTTCAGGGGGTGGGCACAGAGTCCATTCCTCCATTGCTCTTTCTCCTTCTACAATGGGGAATGTTCATACAAGAAGAAACTTCTTGCCAAGTTCTCTGTGTGAGGCACTGTGCTGTCTGCAAAATTTCTTGAATAATATATTTCTATTAATGGCATACACACGTTTGAATTTTTTTTTAGAACAGTATATCAGAATACCCTAGGTTATATATGAATAACAAATAGGGCCCTGATGGTTTAAAATAACAAGACTTCTCTTCGCCTTCCATCTGGGCATCCGCCCCAAGCATGTGGGGGTGGGGGAGCAGTTCTCTATATCAAGAGCCCTAACATTTTTTACAAGGGGCCATTTGGTAAATATCTAAAATTAGACTTACAGGCTCTATTTATCTCACAACTCAATTGTGATGTAGCTTGAAAGAATACATAGACATATGGGTATGACTGTATTCCAATAAAACCTTTATTTATAAAAACAGGCTGCCAACCCAGAGGCTGTCACCGGCTGATCCCCACTTTGCATCACTGTCAGTCCAAAACCTGAGCTGGTGGAGGCTCCCTCACCTGGAATGCCGCCATCACGGTGGAAGATCATGGAGAATCACGCACCAGCTTTTAAGTGCTTTACCTGCAAGTGACCAGGATCTTTCACCCACATTTTTCTTGACCATGGAAAATCATGGCCACATCTAAATTCAACAGGCAGGGGTGGGTGGGGAGCGGTCCTGTGGGCCAGAGGAGGAGATGAGAAGCACTGGCAAGTGGAATAGCGCCCACTGCGTATTGCGTCATTCCTTTGTTCACCTCTTGGGGTGACTATTTTTGCTGAGCCTTATGTTCCTAGTTCCTAGGAAATGAGTTATAAAGCTCTGCTTTAATCTATGTTCTTGCAAGTACGTAACTGTTTCTGGATAAACTGGACCTCTTTTCATTCTTTCTTGCTTTTCTTGTCCAGCCTCTAGTTCCTGCTGCTCTGCTCGCTGTGGCTATCATTCATCAACTAAACTACTAAAGAGCCAGAAGGAAAGTGAAATGAAAGTTGCAAATTTATGCACCTCAAATGTGGTTCCTCAGCTTTGTATCATCACCTAGGAAAGTCCCTTCTGAAGGTTCATTGTCAAGCTTGACATTACAGAAATTTGCTTATCTAATTCACACAATCTATTCAAAGCAACCATCCTCTCTCTGCTGGCAATGTCTGCTCAGTGTTACACAGCTTTATGTAGTGTGTGTTTGTGCGTGCGTGTGTGTGTGTGTTCAGGGAGAAATATTGGAATACAAGAAAAACAATTTGGTCAGGCTTCTCCCTAATTTCATTTACATCTCAATACTAACTTCATCTCTCTATTTCCTTTCCACATTATCTCCCCTAGATATTTTCAGAAACTCTAAGTTAGGTTGGAAGGAATGGGAATTAAGGATGAATTTTAGGTTAAATTTTCCTTGCCTATATGTTTAATGATACCTTCCTATAAATCTTTTTTTTTCCCCTTGCTTCCTTTTTTCCCTCATCTTCCCTCCTTCCTTCCCTCTCTCCTCCGCTCTCTCTTCTACTCTTCCCCTTTCTTCTTCCCTTCTTTCCTAGTTCTCCCCCTCCTTCTTGCTTCTTACTCTTTTCCTTCCATTCTATCTAAAATCTAAATGAATACCTTTTACTTGCTAGCCCTATTCTAAATAAATACAATACTGATAAGAGAGCCACTCTTTTATCAAAATCTCTCAGGGTGTTGAGAGTGCTTTTGTGAAAAGACAAATTGTGACAATTGATGAAAAACCCCAACAAGCACAGAAATTGGGGGTTCCTTGGGAGCAGTAGAGGGTTATCTGTAATAGTTCCAGGAAGGTAAAACTTTATCTGGAAGTTCCTGTTACTCTGAATGAGTAAAAGCCCTATTAAGAGATTTCATTCAATTTTTTTGTTGTCCTTTAACCTTTTGCTTCCATTGTTTGTACTACTGCTTTCTTTAGCTATATTTGGAGAATGGCAAATGGCCAACAAGTTCTCAGTAGATTTCCCATTTGTAATAGGTTTCTCATTTACCTGTTTTTGGCTTAAAGATCGAATTGCCTTTAGGCCTACTTTTGATCCCTGCCAGGAAGAGTTGGCTCTTTCTCCACCCATCTATGTAAAGCATTGCTCAGGTGAACATTTCACAGGATTTGAATAGAACTAAAACTTTCCAGGAAATAAAGGGAGCAGGAAAGGAGTAACTTTTTTATTTTGTTGCCTGCAAGACTTTAGGTTGAGATTATACTTATATATTCTCTATCATTTTGTTTTTTTTATTTTGACTTTGATTTTGTAGGTGAGATGTATATCTCTAATACTTGGAATAAAGATCAAAGTATAATTGATGCAATATTTAAATGTATTTTAAAAATTCTTACTTAATATTAGCACAATGTTCAAATGAACAGGACTATATACAGAAACACCTCGTTTATTTTGTAGCCAGGAAAATAAGATGTTCTCTCTTATAGAATCTTCAGGAAATTTGCTCCTTTTTTTCAAATAGTAGTTTCTCTCTCTCTTTTTATTATGGTTTTATTTACTCTTTTATTGTTTTTTGAAACTATGGTTTTTGAATTAAAACATTTCTATACTTTCTGTCTCTTAAATATACTTTGTGCTTTTCTTGGTAACTTTTTTTGAAACTGTGTTTGTTTCAAAAAACTATTTTGCATTAAAACATTTTGAATTAAAACATTTCTACATTTTCTATCTCTTAAATCAAATATAATTTACTTTTTTCTTGGTGACTCCAAGTATCGTTTAGTATAATTTAGGTGATTCTAATTTACTGTGGAATATTAGTACCCTTCAACCCTACCTAAGAGATATTGGACAGTTTGCTAAATAGGTATGACCAGAATGCTATGCTTTACAAGTATTTACATGAAAACCTATGATAGATTTTGTTGGCTGTTTTGTCTCTTTCGTTTTCAAGGATAGCAGATGGTCCTTTTCCCAGCTCTTTTGTAACTGCTTCTAGTAACCACAAAAGTAGTAATTTGATACTTTTGATTTATGTCCGGGCATATTTATTAGGGTTTTTAGAAAGAAAATAATAGTCTCAAAGTGGATGTGCTTATACTAAGCTCACCAACATTTGATAACTAACCTAACTGCAGTTTCAACCTCTCCAAGAATATAGTCTTAACTGGTCAACGCTGACTTTTGTGGTCAGCACCAATAAGGTAGTCTTTCCCTTTGCCATAGGAAGATGAGCTAATGTGCTTCAAGACCTTATCACATTCCCCATAGGTCCCTTACCGAAACCTGAAATAATTCTCTTTCCTTATCTTGTTTTTTCTGTACATAAAAACCATTCATTTTGTA
Source organism: Galemys pyrenaicus (assembly GCA_019455555.1). Lineage (NCBI taxonomy): Eukaryota > Metazoa > Chordata > Mammalia > Eulipotyphla > Talpidae > Galemys > Galemys pyrenaicus. Next base: position 4,163,664 of record JAGFMF010011702.1, on the reverse strand, counting down.
CAGTTTTCAGAAGCTTTCTTCTTGCTAGATGGATTGCTGCCCTAATCATGAATTGCTTAATAAAGCCAAATAGATTTTTTTAAATTCACTTGGATTTTTGTTATTTAACAGCATCATTTGGATGCATATAACATTTAGAACAAAATTAACAGTGGCTAAAACAAGATACGGGCTTATTTCTGTCTTGTGCATAAGAATTCTTATTTTCCATGGAGATATCCTGTCCAAGATAAGGATGGCACACCTTGAATTTCTTAGGGACTTCAAGCTCTGTGCCTCAACACAGTTTGGGTGTTTCCTATGTCCTCACAGTCCAGGATGACTCATAAAACCATTTTAGTCAGTAGACTGGAAGGCAGAAGTACTGATTCCCACCTCTTTGCGGACACCTCCTGGATCTTCTGTACAACATTTCTGCTTATGTGTCATTGGATACAAGTATTTGTACATATTATAAGAAGACTCGGAAATATGGTTTTGATCTGTGTGGGTGACATTCCTGAACAAATTTGTTGCTGATATTAAGTAGAAGTGAAAGAAGGGATGTTGGGGTCAACTACTAGGAAGCGCTGATATATTCCAATATCACATAGTCTTATTAGGAAACTGTGTAGAGATATTTAATAATGCAGGTTCTTCTAGGAAGAAAAATGAATTGCATTCTATGCACGGGTTTATGTAGTTTAATCCTTGAAATGCCTCTGAAATGTTCGTCCCAGACCCCCAGCTGGGTACTGAATGACTAAATTTGCTACATTAATGACAATTGAAAAACTAAATTGCTATGTGCCTAAAGTGAACACTTACATATACAATCCTTTTGTAGAATTGTAAAAATTCTAGTCAGGCATATCACATAGATGCATTCCAAATTTGGGAGTTTTCTCTCAAAGTAAATGCTGCAAGTATGTGCAAGAATTGCAATGAGGCCTGAATAATTTGGATGGGATCCTTACAATTAACTTACAGCGTTTATGCCAGAATTTATACTAGAATTTTCTTTTTCATATTATATAACTGCTAGAGTGCAAACAATACCTTAGAGTAGCACTTACCCTTACATTTTTTCTCTAAATCTAGTCCTTGAAATGTTTGAAGAGGGTTGAGTACACCTGAAAATAGGGTGCCAAATTGTGTGTTTAACATATTTGTGTTTGGCAAGGATCACTGTGGACATTCCTTCTCAGCACCCTGCCATTTGGTGTAAACTTAAAAGCATTTTGCATTGAGCTAGACATGTCTCTGATTTAGAAAAGGGGCTTGGGCACCTGTGCACTTAGTGACTTACTTCTGTGGACAACTCTCACGACAGCACACACGCTGTCTTCTGATGAATTGCATGGCTTGGCTTTTAACAGCCTTGGTCTGGATGTGCCTACAAAAGTGACTTTTGTCTATGAAATCAAATGTGAAAAGGGGGACCAGCATTTGGCTTATTCACTCCAGGGCTGATGAGCTGCTGTTAAGGACCAGCACATCTGTACAGGCTGTTTACAACTGCCCTTCCAGGTGTTAGATATTTTGAGTATCTCCCCTAGTAAATCTTAGATAGACCTTTCTAGCTTGGGATCAAGGCTCACCAGTGCAAGATTTCTAGCTCTCCTAGGAGGAATGCCAACCCACACTCTGTCTCCTGCATCTCAAGCTCTCTGCCAGCATAGGAATCCAGCAATTTCTGCCCAAACCTGAAAAGACAGGTGCCTGAACTGGGTAAGTGGCGCAGTTGTCTTCTTCCCATTTGATATAATGACCGTGGTTCATTGTTTTATTCCAGTTTTTCATACACTCCTGACCTTAAAACAGTCAGAGGAAGTCTCAGCAGTGGCAGCAGGTACTTCCTTGGTGTGCTGTTACAAGTAAATGGTGAAATGACAAAATGGCATAGGCATTTTCCTTCTCCACTCCCTGCAGGCGTCTGCCTCCACCTGCCACCTTGTGTTAGGGGCTAGTACATCTGAACAAACAAGTCTACGGACCACAGCAGGGTAGTGACAAGAGAACCACACAGGATGTGGAGTCAAGTGGCCCTGGATTTGAATTCAGATATCGCCACTTGCTAGTTATGTGACTTTGTGCAAATGACTCAGCTCTCTGACTCTAAGTCTGATCTATCAAATGGGGATATTGACACTCCTTTACAGGGTCACTGTGAGGATTAACATGCCAAGCACATGTTCCATTATCCTCATGACAAAGGGCGGCCATTGTTTTTCTGAAGGGTTAAGTGTCACAACCATTTGTCCACAGATTCTTTTACTCACTCACTGTACCCATTGCCTTGCAGTAGTTTTGACAACCTGAAAATCCCGCCAACTCTTCTGCCTAGATTCCCAGATCTCACAAGCAGAGACATGGAAACTTGCCATTTTAAAAAAAATAAAACAATTAAGAATGGATAATCTAGGAACTATTTTTATAAGCTCTGTGCTAGATTAACTCCTCCAAACTGTTCTTGCCTCTGTTCAACAAACTATACCCATTGCAATTTGACTGCTATGAAGTTAACTTGGGAAGGGAATTTTAAAAGCTTTCCCAGCTGTATTCCAACAGCATGTTTAAAAAGAGTGTACATCTATTATTTATTGTGGTAACATCAAAAGTATATATCGCTAGAGAATTTTAAATTATTTCTTGTTCAAGAAAGCTTTGTCTAGTGTTCTCCTGATAAACCTATGAAACTAAAAGAGAGGAAGACATTAAGAATTAAGAGCTGGGAAGGAATTCAGGGCATTATCCAGATTATCTTTTGCGTTTCAGACAAGATGGCCTGAGACACATGGAGGTTTGCTTCAATCTAAGTTCTTACTAAAGTAAAAAATCATTTAATTGCCCTGCACTTGCCTGCCACAAGATAAACTCATTTTCTCTGGTGGGTTTGGGAGAGAGCAGCTGGGTATCACTCCTATCATAATCACCCCTCACACACTTAAAGATGACAATTAAGTCTTCCTTTATATTGTTTTGTTTTTTCCAGGAAGAAATTCTAGTTCCTTACAACTTGCCTCATAGGTTCTGTTTTCTGACCCTGTAATCGTGCTCTCCTTCCTGTGCCCTGGCCCATGGCCCCTCTCATCTCCTCAGCTGTGGCTCCCAGAACTGGACCTGGTCCATGGACGAGGACCTGACCTGTTGACAGCAGTAGGAAAACCCCTCTGTTCCCACCCAGACTGGTGAGCCAGGAAAGTAGTTAACAGTTATCACCGAGCACTAACCGGGCATTGTCCTAGAAGGTGTGGAAAAGTCTGCTGTCAAAAGGCCAGGCCTTGTGGGACAGGAGAGGATGGCGTGCAAGGAAACATGCCTGCAGTCCAGCTTGAGTCAAAGGGTCTCCTGCCCTGGAGGCCACTGCTGTCAGATCTTCTGCTATTTCTTAAAATGTTAAAACTGTGGACAGTTTAATGTCAACCATCTTAAACATAGTCAAACCCTCTGAGCAAAGAAATCAGCTTTGGACGTTTAAGCCCTGGGTCTCTTAGTTGACTTCTAGTTAGTGGAGGATAAACAGCAGAGAGGTGTGGGTGGGAGCCCAGGATGGGTTAGGAACACACATGGGTAACCCATTTCAGCAGGAAACAATGCTGAATTAACCAATTTATAAGAAACAAAAAAAAGTTACTGATAAACAACTCAAGTGATTATTACCATTTTACATAGTGCCTGCGACACTGTCAATGTTTAACAAATCTTTGTTGAGTAAACACCTATTATTTCATATTATTTTGGGATCCTGAAGCTTTTCTTGATCTTACTGGCTCTTCAGAACAGTCGTGAGAGGCAAGAATATTTGTCCCACTCCTATTATTTGTAGACTCCACCACAGGAGAAGCAGAATTGACCAATGCCCAGTGGTTCCTCTTAATTCTCTCCCCGTCCTGGACCTTGTCTTCACCAAAACTAAAGCCCACCTTGCAGGAGGTACAGCAGGGCAGTGGAGTATGTTCTGTGATCTGAGAGACCACCCACTCCAGTCCCCACAAAGAACCTTTTCTTCACATGTGAGGACAAAGACCTCAAAGTAAGCGAAGGACAGTGAAAAGCAGGTGTTCCACCCTGCACTCTGCTGGCCACCCAGGATCCTTTCCAGAGGCAAGTACAGTCACCAGCTTACACAAACTTACAGAGAGACTTTGTGTATGTGTGTATCTGTTTGTATTTTCCACGCTGGTGTTTTTACACAGATGATTCTATTTATAATCTATTTATTGTTTGCTTTTTTTTTAAACTTAAGACTCTATTTTCAGTAACTTTAGTATTCTTTTGAACCAGATCCCTATTGCTGAATATGTTAAGACTGTTTTCAGTACTTCACTATTCTAAAAATGCTGCAGAGAATAACCCTGCCTCTGCAGCATTTCACATATGCTGAAGCAAACCTCTGGAATAAATGCAAGTGGAATCATTAGATCCAAGGAATCTTCTTCCATCCCTTTATCCTACTATCTTCTACTTATTGACGAGGTCTCAACTCAGGCATACTTCCCCTAGGGGGCATTCACAGTCCCCCAAAAGAAGAGGGTTTCCTCTGTGCTCTGAGAGTACTCTATAATTTGCTACATTGCAGCTCCCATGAAACAGTAATTCCTTGAGGTAAAGGGTCCCTGTTAGCACATAACCTTGTGCCTGGTAATGGCTCATTAAGAATTTGTTAAGTGAATAAATGAATAATACTTTCACTGATCTAACCAGCATTTTTGTGTGACTGTAATAATATTGGCAAAGTATCGTGGAGATGGGCACTCCCTTTACACATAAGCAATGGTAGAGTTTTTATGAATGTCAACTTGACAATGTTTTTAGATACAAAAAAAGTGTCCTAGAAATTCCATTTCTAAGAAGAATTGGAGACATACACAAAAATGTATATATATATACACACACATATACATAGTATATTTAGTAATGTGTTGTTTTTGAATAGGAAGCATTGAAGAGAATCTTATGGTATATTCATATACTGCAATACTATGCAACCTGCAAAATTTGTCTTCTTGCAAATATTTAATAAGTTGGGAAAATATTTGTATTACATTATATCATTAAATTAAAAGGCATATAAGAAAGGTTCTATGTAAGTACAGTTCCTATTTTAAAAATATGTGTGCACAAAGAAAGACTAAAAAGTATATACTGATACTTTCATGGCAGTTTATCTGAATGCTATGATTGTGTGTAATTTTAAGTTCTTTGTACTTTTCAATTTCTCAACAATAAATATGCACTTTAAAAGGCTATTAAAATTAATATTTTTTAAAAGTCAGAGATTGGGAGGGAAGAAGGAAAAAAGAGAACAGGGAGAAGAGAAGACAGAGAGAAAAATAATGGGTTGTGGACCAGGGCAGCTGATTTTCAGTCTCAACTTGGCCATTAGGAAGCCACTCACTGTAAGTCAGGCCATCTAACCTTAGTGTCTTGGTTTCTCCCTTCTCAGATGGGAATAACATTACCCTGCCTCACAGGATTGTGAATAAAAAAAAAAAAAAAAAGATTAGAAAGGTGCTTTGAAAAGATACTGAACTTTGTAATATAAAATGGCGTTATTGTTACCCAAGGAACATTGTTTAATCACACTACTCTTTCTGTGATTTGAATCCTAAAGACGAACACTTTTTTTTTTTTTAAAGATTTATTTATTTATGCATACAAGCACTGGGGTACAGGCCAGAGGTGTGGGGGGTGGTGAGAGGATTCACCACATAGAGCGGGGAGCAGAACAGGCAGATGAACGGAAGTACACTGCTGAGGGGAGCAGCGGGCACAGCAGGAGAGGTCTGCCACACCATGTGGATCCCCTCCCTGGCCGGCAGCAGGGCTCGAACTTGTGCTGCAGTGGCTGCAGTTTGCTTCATAGTGCGTTGCTTAACCCACTGCGCCACCAGGGAGGCCCCGAACACTTTTTTTTAAAAAAAATCTACGGTGATGAAATCTGATTCATTATTTCCTGTGGGAATTTCCAGGCATTTGAGAAAGAGGTCAAAAGAGCCATTCAGTCAATAAAGGTATCTGTTTTATTGCAACAAAATATAATTTCTCCCACTTACCCAAATATCTCAAATGAGGATCTTCCTCATTCCTCTTGGATGAAGTACTGAAAACTGCATGCCAAAAACAAAAACAAAAAAAATCATATGAAAAAGAGAAACAGTTTTTCAAGCTTTACAGTCTGTGGAATAAAGAATCTGGTCAGTGGCTTGTGAAGAGGATGAAAAAGATGCTCTGAATTGCTGAGCAATGTCACTACTGAGGAAAAGTCATTCCTCATCGCATTGAGAGGTCTGAGTAGCCAGAGTTACCTTACAACCTCAGATATCCAGAGTTAAATTACTTAGAGTAGCATTTAATACTTCTCATAGACTAATCTCAAACTACCTTATTTAAAGATTATATGGACACATTGCCCCTCCCTGGCCTGGTTCCTCTGGCCTGGGGGTCCCTTTTTATTTCTGTTCCTTTCCTTCTCAATAAACTTTTTCCTTTAAAAAAAAAAAGATTCTATTGACATTATACCCTTCAGCCAAACTCAATTCTTAATGCTTGCTTGTACATTTCTTTTGTGTTTTTGCCTATCAAGTAAGTGTAAAATGGGCTCTCATTGGTGTCTTGATTTATATATCGCTAATCACTAGTGGTAGTGACCATTTCTTCAGATGTATATAGTCTGTACGTGTTTCTGCTTCTCACATGTCTTTTAATTTGTTTTATTTTGCTCTTTTTTCTAATTTTATGCATTCCTGTTGATTAGTAGAAACTATAAATTCTCAATACTAATCATCTTGATGCCAATCATGTGTTTATTGCAAATATTTTCTGTTTCACATTTCTTTTCTCATTTTTTAAATGTCTTTTGGTAAACAGAATATATTAATTTTAGTATAATTTATCAATGTTTCTGGCAAATGTTTTAAAAAACATTTTATGTACAAAAATCTTCCTCTATTCTAAGGTATAGGTCATATTTGTAGAGAACAAGACTTGTACATTGTTAGATTTATTGATAATTTTTTAATTTTTGTAATGCTACTATAAATGCTATTTAATTTCCAATTACTTGCTGCTAATTATAGAAGTACATTTAACATTTGAATGTTGACTTTGTATCTGTAACCTTGCTTAACACACTTGTTATAGCCAGTATCATTTTAAAAAAAGATACTTCAGTGGTTCTGGTTTTTTTACATTATTATTGCCTGTACTTCACCATCTTCTTTCCCAGTTCTGCAGCCCTCAGTTTCTTTTTCTTGCTTTATTTCCTTATGTGGTTAGGACTTCCATATACTATTGAGTAGATATGGTAGGAGTGGACACTGGTGCCTTGTTCCCAATCTTAAGAGCAAACATTTAGTTTTTCATTATTAAGTTTAATGTTATATGTAAGGTTTTAATGATAGACCTTACCAATTTGATAAAATTCCCATCTATTCCTACTTTGTTAAGTGTATTTCCATTGATGTGTGTTGGACTTATTTTTCAAATACTTGTTCTGTATCTCTTAAAATGATCATATGGCTTATGTGTTTTAATATAGCTATGTAATGAATTACATTTATTGAGTTTTGGATGTTATACCAACCTTACTTTCCTAATACAGTCTTTGTTTATGACATGTATTATTATTATTTTTATATGGTTTTGATTTATTTTGCTATTATTTTAAAAAGTAATTCTGCATTTCTTTCTTTATAAATATAGTTCTTCAGTTTTCTTATACAACTCTGTCTGGCTTTGGTGTAAGATTACTGGTCTCATAGAGTAAGATGGAAAGATTTTGCTTCTTCTGTTTCTGAAGAAATTGTATGGAATTAGCATTATTTCATCCTTAAATCTTTTATAGACTTCATCAGTAATAATCTGGACTTGGACTTGTATTGTAATTGTTTGTGTATGTGTCACACTTGCCCCCAGTTGGCTATGAGTTCATTAAAGAATGAATTCAATCTAAATAATCTTTGGGATCTCCTAACACCTTATACCATGCCTGTCCCAGAGTCGTGTTAAGTAAATTGTTGTTGAGTGAATGATGACAGAGAGCATAAGAGCCCCTATGAGGTAACAGAAAATACGTATTTTGTTCCCTGCCCTAGTTCTTGACAGAGGCTCCTAAAATCCTAGTAAATTCTTAAGTGATGAGCACACTAAGAATATCTTTTGTTCTATTGAGGTGACTCTAGGTGGGCTCCTGGTTAAGGGCCAGTCACCACAAAGACCAGGTCATAATTAGAAGCTTGGAATTTTTAGTCATACACTCTGTCTTTCAGAGAGGACAGAAGAGCTAGAAATGTAGCTAATAGTTGATCATACCTCCATAAGGATGCCTCCATAAAATCCCAACATTAGGGATTCAAAGAGCTTCTAGGAGGGTAAACACCTTTCTTCCAGGAAAGTAACACACCCTAACTCCACAGACACAGAGACTCCTGCATGTCACCCATACATCTCTTTTTTCACTGTATCCTTTATCATGACCTTTAATAAGCTGATAAATGTGTTTCTTGAATTCTGTGAACTGTTCCAGCAAATTAATCTAATGTGAACAAAGGGTCTTGGGAACCTGTGAGTTTGTAGCCAAACCGGACAGAAGTTATGGAGAGTCTGAGGACTTATTACTTGCAATTGGTATCTGAATTGTGGAGTTGGGGTGGGGAGCAGTCTGGTGAAACTGAGTCCTTAACCCATGAGATCTGATATTACCTTTAGTTAGATTATGTCAGAATTGAGTTAAATTGCAGGACATCCAGATGTTGACATGGTGGTGGTGGGAGAAACCCACCCCCTCAACACACACTTTGGAAATTGGGATAAAAATCTTTTTAGCCTCTAAGACAAACTGCCCTTATCCACTGTTTTTGTTTTTATCTAATCCTCACTCTACTCATTGGAATCTAGTAGTAATGGTTATCTCTGCTCCCTGAACTTGTGATTCAAAGGCCAATGATTCTGATATGGGGGCAGCTTATGCCAGCTTCTCACCTGATATTGCCATGGAGGGTCGTAGTTTGGTAATAAGACTTCATGTCTTTTCATCTGTTATAGTCTTCTGCCAATCTCCTACCTCTTGTCCATCTCCCTCAGTAATTGAAGTGCTAGAAGTTTCTGTGAGCTTTAAGGTCCTAGTAGTTTCTATATACATAACTATCCATGGAAATATAGGTGTATGTATTTAAATGACAGTTTCTCAGCTCCCCCTCTGTTGTAACTTCCATTGAGAACACTGGCATTGTTCCATTGAGAACACTCTGGTCTCAGTGGTTTTTCTTGCCTTTGTAACTTTTCCTGTCTTTAATGGGCTTATTTACTTGTCTTTGGCCACAGTCTGATTATAATATTAGTCTTCAAATTGCTGCACTCTTTGGAAGTCTAACTGAGTTGTGGGTCACACTGCAACTCAAGCAGAGGAAGATTTATTGATGAACTTTTGACTGTCTGTTGAATTTCATCCTTAGTTATTTATGGAGTAATAGCTTCTCGGTGACATGCAATGTCCTATATACAAGAGGCAGAAAATGGGGTAACTTTTGGTCAAAGGACTTATCATTTAGAAGCAGATATTGTAAAAAAGAACAGATAACACATATGCGTGATAATAGATTATGAATATCTGATAGGATGCTCTGGGAATGTAAAGAGACAGTAACTCTGCTTAAGGAAAATAGTGTGATATCTCAATAGTCCATGGAAAGTGGCATCTAAGCTGGGTCTTCTGGCTTAGTAGACTACTCTTGCCTTGCCTGCAGCTCCCCTCAGCAGTGTATTTCAGTCTATCTATCTGTTCTGTTCCCCATTCTGTCTCTGGTGAATCCTCTCATCCCCCTACACACACCTCTAACCTATACCCCAGTTCTTATATGCATAAATTTTTTTAAAAAAATCTTTAAAAAAAATCAAAAATAAACTGGGTCTTCTAAGTCAGAGCCCATCAAATGGAGAGAATAGGTGAGCCATTCAGCAAGAGGAAATAGCTTGTGCAAAGGCATAAAAAATGAGAGATAATAGTTTGTTTTGCATGTATTTAGAAAGGGGTTGGTGAAAGGAATTTTTTGGAAAATGAGCTTGAGCTAGTTTGCACTTGTTGGAATTTACTAAGTAATATGGATTTGTTTCCAATAGGTTCATGCTTCCTAAATACTGTTCATGTTCATACACTGTCATATTACCATACATAGTATATAATATCTACACTTAATACTTTCATTTTAGGCAACATTAACTCATCTTACCTGAAAAAGCTTATTGTATAATATTTGATTACTTAAAAAATAATACATGTACATATGCATATTTATATTCTTAATCAGTATAGTAATGAACTCATTACCCAGAGTAAGTAAAATATTTTTAGCCAACTCAAAAACTGAAACACTTTGATTCCAATTGTTCTGTTTCTTCCTTATGTCAACTCTTTGCCTTGCCTAAAAGGTTTCACTTTGCTATGTTTTGTGTTTACCATTACCTAACATTTTGGAAGAAATATCTTATCTCCTATGTATAGATCCATAAAAGGAATTTTGTTTAGTTTATTTGGTTTAGATTTTGATTTGTGACAGTCTTGTGAAAAAGAATGTAGGAAGAATGTTTAAGAAATCTGCCCTTTGTGACGTTTCTAATACTAAAATATAAAAATGTTTATTTAGTTTATTGATATAAATAGTTTGTATTTTGACCCCTGAAATACTAGTGGTTTCCTGTAGTTTCCAGGGAAAAGGGAAAGCAAACCCATAGTCTCCTTCCTAGAAGTTCTGCTCTGTGACTGTTAAAAATAAGTAAATAAAAACTATATGCTTTTTGATCCTACTAGGCAGTTGAACCAATACTCAGATCTTGGTTTATTAACTCCAAAAAAGCCTTTCTCTCTAGGCCATAATGTCTTGAATTTTCTTTTTGAATTCACCACACCCAGACTTTCCCCACATTTGTTTTTAAAGGAAAAGCTCATCTTTTTGTAATTAGTCTGCACAACAGTGCTATTGTCTTCAGGACAACTTTGGAAAGACCCAACTATTTGAGCAATAGTTGCAAATTGTAGTTAATTTAAGGTTGTCTACACTGTGGGTGATTTTAAACTTTTCAATAAAAAGTTGAATTAGCCAGTTTTATTGCAACTAGAGCAATTAACTTGTGATGTGTGGTTGATGACTGGAGACAGCTACTCAATGAAAGAAGAGTCTGGGTATCTCCCATGTCCTCACACTGACCTGGATTGGGCAAGTTGAACAAAGCAGAATGGGTTGCAAGAAGCATTCTCTAGCCAGGAGGCTGCTCTGACTATACCAATTAGGCTTGGAAACTGGTTTAAGTCACTGATCAGAAACAGCCATATGGGGTGAGTTTGAAAAACATGAAGTGATCACTTATGAAAATATAGGTGGAATACAGTAATTGCCAGTTTAATAGATCCAACTGTAAGAGTCAATACCCTTCCTACTAACCACCCTTCTCATTTAATTAGGCAGTTTCTTTAGTTTGGGCCAGGCTGGTTACTCAAAAGTGATTGACAGCCTAGGAAAGCCAGGTACTGGGGGACAAAATGTCTTGTGTAAATCAGCCTTGTTTATCAGTGGAAGAGCCTGAATAACCCATGGTTCCTCATACCTCTGCTTAGCTATGGGCCTCTTAGACTGTTCTACTCAATGAAACTGTCATTTATTTAGTGTCTACTATGTAAAAGTTTTATACTTTGTACCCCACTGACACAGTATGATTACTTTCCTAAAGGACAGGACAACTAAAGAAGATATCAAGTAATTTATAACAAGGTTTTCTATGGAGATTCTCAATGTTTCCAAAAAATGTAGAACAAATTGGGGAAGAAAGGGAAGGTGTGGGTCACTATGGGATGGTGAACTTGAGGGAAATTGCTCAGTTGTCCTGTCTTCTTCAGTAGAAATTCTGACAAATTCAAGTGAGGGGAGTCCAGTGCAGAGACAGATGTGATGATTTGGGAGCTTGTGGAGGTAAAATATTAAAATCTACTAGTCAATGCTGCATGAGGAAACTGACTTAATCCACCGTGACAGGTTGACTCACGTGCATTCGTCATCTCTGCTCACCTGGTCACTACTGATGCATGACTTTATACTTTCATTCTGACATTCTCCTCCTTGATTATGTGAAGTTTTCTTTGCTTTCATTTTTATTTTTTACCTGCAGATTTTGGATGGTGGGGAGACAGGAAGCAGATGGATAAGCTCACAAAAAGAAAGACAAAATTTATTTTAATGTTTAAATGAGAAGAATAAAAATCTAGTTATGAGTTATGATTTTTTTGGTATGAAAGAGTAGCACAGATGTAATTAAAATCTTTCAACACAATGTTTAATCCAGAAAGATCTTTTCAGAAAGTCAGGCAGTATTTATCTCATAAAAGTAACCCATTTATATGACTGTTGTTTTAACCATGATATCTGGGCTCAGGATGCCACAAATTTGGTCCTCAATTGAGCCTCTCAAGACCCATGGTATGAAAGAATGTGTTCTTTTGCTTTTCAAAGTACATAACATATATTGGAACATGAAATTGTGTAGCTTATTCAAATTCATTATTAATTTTCCTCCATGGTCATTTATTCACCATTCTATAGACTGCTGTTGAATTAAGTTTAACTAAGAATCTTATGGTCAAAAAAACCTTTGGATCTGGGACCTAGACTGTGAGAAGATCTAAAGTTCACCTGAAGATGCAAATACTCACGGAAGGATAATGCTAGTAAGTATCTAGGTAATTGTGAAAATGTAATAATTTACATTGTGGATTAGTATAGGTTACTTGGCAGTTATATGAAAAGGAGGAGGATAGTTTTAAGGTAATAAAGGAAGTTACCTGGAAGGAAGTGTCGTTCATGGGGAGAGAGGGCAAGTGCCAGAGACAAATTGTACCTCTCTGATTCCAAACTCATCTCTCACCAGCTCTCCCCGCAAACCTGCATTGGGCAGGTCTCTGTGACCAGCTCTTAGGGACCCTGCATTCTTACAGAGCGTCTAACACTTGTTTATTTGCTTAATCAACCTGGTAATTCAGCCCTAAGATTAAGTTCTTTAGGGACAGGGAATTTTGCACCTCACCTTGTTTTTCAGCCTTTCTCATCATACAGGAAGTATTTATAGCATGATACTTTAAGCCATAATTTTATACCTGGTTGTAATATTTAAGCTTCTCCTTTGTGTCATTCTTTTCATTAGAAATGACTTTAAAGCAAGGTAGGAATTGAAATGTTTGTATTTGTCTGAATCCTCTGAAAAAGAAAAGTATACAATTTCCCAGTGGGATATTAAAAATAATAGCTAGAGAACATGTTCTTGTGTTCTGTGTCCCAGATTATCTGATTTTATTTTCCCCATAACCCTCTAAGGTAAATACTGTCATTATCATTTTAAAACAAAGAAATAGAAGTACAGAATTTAAGCCTACTTGTTTACAATTTTGCCTTTATTATTATGAAAAATGAAAAAGTACTGAATGACAATGACAAAAATGTTTGCTTTTTGTTTCGAATCAAATTTCAGTATAAGCTTAATACAAGCTAAATGCAAGAAGTAAAAAAAAGAGTCAAAAAGGAATTTATTCCTGAGAAGCCTAGCACAGCGGCTAAGTGTGTCATTGCATCACAACTATTAACTAGTTCCTACAGCCCACGTGGACATGGAGGGTGGCAGATTAGAGTGGACGATTTAAGATAGCCCCCAAAATTATGTCCACCAGGTGGCACTAGTACCTCTGATTGAGGGATGTGGTGGGAACACATCTTTCTGATTGTTAAGTCAGCATTCTTGACAAGAAGATTCAAACACTTGCCTTCAGTATGCTAGACCCACAGCTTTGTCTTTAGGGCAAGCTGAGGAGCTGTCAGATGCCCACCAGTACAATGCAGCTCTGCTTCAAATTAAATTCAAATGCAGGTTTCTTGCAATCCCAGACCAACTGGTTACCATTTGTATGACCTTGAGGAAGCTAGCACAATCTGTGCATCAGGATCTCTTCTGTGAAATGGTGATGATCATTGCACCTGCCTCATTCTGCATCACTATTGGTCATGGTGCTCTCCTCACTGAGGGCTTGAATAAATGTTCTGTGAAACAGAATTGGTTATGTGACCTTTTAACAGCTGGGCACTCAGAAGCAATCAACATTTTGCTTGCCTTAGAGTTTGCCATCAAAAAGAGGAACTTAAATTTTGACTTTAGATGGTAATATGACTGTTCACTAGATGTAAATATATAGTATTTTGGTTATTTGTTATTTGCTGCTGCAAAGATGAGCAAGGCAGGTACTGTTCCCACCTTCATAAAGTTTATAATCTAGCTGGGAAAATACACCTTTAACAAGTGATGACACAAAATGAAGTAATTACCAACATGCAAAGTCCCATGTCTTAGGAGAATGTAAAACTGATGGATCTAACCTAGTCTGGGGTCAGGAAAGACTTTAAAGAGGAAGTAGGAGGTGGGGCCTCTCTGGTGGCGCAGTGGTTTAAGCAGCGCACTATGAAGCAAACCGCAGCCACTGCAGCACGAGTTCGATCCCTGCTGCTGGCCAGGGAGGGGACCCACATGGCGCGGCAGACCTCTCCTGCTGTGCCCGCTGCTCCCCTCAGCAGTGTACTTCTGTTGATCTGCCTGTTCTGCTCCCCCCTCTGTCTGTGGTGAATCCTCTCACCCCCCACACCTCTGGCCTGTACCCCAGTGCTTGTATGCATAAAATAAAATAAATCTTTTTAAAAAAAAAAAAAGAGGAAGTAGGAGGTAATCAGGTAATTAGCTAAAAAGGAAGGCAGAGAAGCATTTCAGGGGAGAAAGAGTGGACAGATGGGCTGGAAGCTGGAGAGAGATGACCCACTGGGAATAAGGCATATTAAAAGGTATTCAGTGGCGGTAACATGAGATGTGCATTTTTTTAAAGGTTATTGTTACTGCAATGGAAAGGCTGGCTAGAGGAGGTAAGACTGAATTGTGAGACCAATGTGGAATCTTCTGAATTGTTTTTGCCAAATAATGATGGCAGATTGAGCCTAGTTGGCAAGAAGTAAATGACTTTAAGAGTCACTGAAATAGTGGGTTTGCTGATTAAATGTATGAGAGGAAAGGCCAAGGTTTCTGGCTTAAATAAGCAATTGGGGCCTTCCTGGTGGTGCAAGGGCTTAAGCGCCACAGCGCTATGCAGTATTCACAGCCACCGCAGCACGAGTTCAATCCCTGGCAGGGAGCTGACCCACATGGTGCAGCAGACCTCTCCTGTCTCACCCACTGCTCCCCCCAGCAGTGTACTTCAGTCATTCTGCCTGTTCTGTTCCCCACTCTGTCTCTGGTGAATCCTCTCACCCTCAAACCTCTGGCCTGTACCCCAGTTCCTATATGCATAAATAAATAAATCTTTAAAATAAATAAATATGTGATTGATTTTATTGCCATTTTTTAAGCTAGAACATTGAAGAAGTAGCAGTTTGGTACTTGGGGGGGAAGTTCATGTGTTTATTTCAGGTTATGTTGAGTTTGAAGCACTTAAGAAATATTCAAGCGGTATTATCAAGAAAGCACTTGTATATGTGGAACTCAAAAGAAAAGTATGATTGTTCACCTAGATTTAGGTGTTGTCAGCTTAAAGCTATAAGTTGAAGCTATACTGAGACCTTCTAAGGAGAAGGAGAAAGGACGGCGTCTGGGAACTCCACCAGGCCCAGCGGGGTAGAGATTAGAACCAATAACCTGTCATGAAAACACAGGAGTGGTCATAAGCATAGGAGAAAGCCGGGAGGCCCAGTGCACCCCAGCCCTTCCAAAATGATTAAGAAATCGCTGCGATTAGAAACCACCGGGAAGTCGGGAAGATGAGAACTAAACAGTGTTCTTTGGATTCGCGACGAGGCGGACACGCTGGTGCTGCCGCTGACAAGGCGGTCAGTGACCTGGGCCCAGGGCCAGTGGTCTCCGGAAGCACAAGGCCGATTGCAATGGGCTGGAAAGTCAAGCGTGAGGCAGGGAAATGGCAATAGTATGTGCTAAAAACACTTTCTGGAAATGTCTAGGAAAGCGTGGTAGCTGGAGGGCTTTTTTAAAATGAGAGAAATATGAGTGAGTGTAAGTGCTTATAGGACAAACAGTAGAGATGTTGAAAACAGGCAGGGGAAGATGACTCAGAAGGCAGTAGGGGTGGGTCGAGAGCCAGGCACTTCTGCGTGAGCAGTGAGAGTCTGGGGCCCACTCAAGGACGGTTGCAGATGTGGTGTTGGGGAGTTGGTGTTGTTCCTGTGTGATGCTTGTGATGGTCTCTTAAACACCAAGGGTGGCCTCTGATGACAGGGAGAATGAGGTGGGGTCAGAGGTATGAGAAGAGGGCAGATTTGAAGTAGTCAAAGTGTAAACTAAGCAAGAGGAAGATCCAGCTGAGGTTTTTGGCCACTGACTTAGCATAAAACAAACAGGACAAGATGTGTGATTTTCTGCAGCCAAGCTCAGGACCCAGCGATTGCAGGGGGAGGTGAAGCTATTGAAGTCGTTCACATACCGATTTTTTTGTGCCTCTACTCTGTGCCAGGCCTGCTGCTCTGCCCTGGCATCTGCTGGGCAGATGTCACAGAAGGAAGACGAGGACAAGGTGACTTTGAGTATTAATGAGAGGGTGATTTAACTAGTAGCTCATCAATCTTAGGTTTGCAAGGGAGGAAAGATTTTTCCTTTACTCTCAGGTTTGTGGCTGGGGCTGAAAATGAATCTGACAAAAATATGATGCACAGGAGAAAAAGCATAGTTGTATTCGGTGGTAATATTTTCCCCTGGCATGCTAACACATAATATTAATATATATAATGTGTTTATTGACTTTGATACTTTTGTGACTTTTGCCTGTGTGTCATAATGGGTGAACGACACCAAATGACACAAATGATGGCAAAGAACTCAGGAGCATAGAGAGCCGGGATAGAAATCAGGAGGTAACACAACATGAGGGCTTGAAAGCCAGGAGTTTTCCCTGGAGTTTCTCCTGCAGAATGAGGACTGACAGGGCGACATAGTCCCTTTTTTAAATAATCCAATGAGACTTTATTCTTTTCTGGCCTCTCCTGCTCGACCATTGTGGAAATTCTAGCTACCTACAAAGCTGTGTGCCAGGAGCAAGTGCTGTGTGCAGAACAACCTCAGCACTTCCCTGTGTCCCACCTCTAGACTGAGTGAAAGGAAGGCCAGTTTCTCAGGCGCATCCCCCAGCCGACCCCAGGCTCCCCTGATGTCTACACCTGCTCTTTTCTGTCATTGTTGTCTGGAGCATTCACTTAAACAATTAGCAGCAAGGTATTTTGACCTGAGGATTTTGTCTATGCATTTTCTTATAATCCTCCAGTCCCGTTCTCATTTTGCAGCTGGCGCTCAGGTCATCCACTGGCTTAGAGAGAAAAAAAAGTATTTTCCTCACTTGAGTTCAAATGCACAAACTCCACAGGGAACAAGGGGTTCTCAGGCACTGTTAATGGATTTGAGAGAATACACAGTGTCGCAGGAACAAGATTTTCCTACCCAAAGGATTGTCTATGGATCCAGAGTGGTGGTTTTGATTATCAGGAAGGAAACAAAGTAAGTGAACTGCTAGTCTGTTTCCTTAAAAAAAAAAAAAAAAAAAAAAGGGAGATGTCAGAAATCCTAGGGAAGTAGAGGTAACTTTTCTGAGTTGCAGGTAGGGCTTCAGGAAACTTCAAGGTGTCAAAATAGAAGTGGCGGTGAGACTTACTCTATTTGTGGGTCTGAGGTTGCCTCAGAGTGCCTCCGCCCAACTGATGTGGCTCTGGGAAATGAATCCAGTGTGCTTACAAAGAGCTCCCAACTGTTGAAGGCTCTGGACAGTCCCCTATGGTTCTCTCTCACCACCCCACCCCCCAACATGTAAATGCCTCAAAGGAAACTTTGATAGCAAGGACAGTCACTGACCAGTAGGGTCCCGTTGCATGGGAATAGGGTACATTCATGCAACCATTTGGGTAACCCAGTCCCTGAGGGTGACAGGAGACAACAGACCTTGGTGGATGATATCTTGGGCACCTGCCTAAGCCCCATTCTTTCTTCCAGCATCTTGGCCCCCTCAAACTTAGAGCTGACACCATGGGCAAGGGGAGAGGCTGTGTCTTTGAATTGTCTAGGATTATGTTTCTGCTACTGGAGGAATCAGAACCTGTAATCATTGGTTGAATAGGTAAGAAATGTATCTTTTTCAATTATTGAAAACTAAAGTTCACATTAGTCACAAAAGATTTTCTCAACAGAAATGCATCATCTCTACATGGTCTAGTTGTCTTTTCTTGCATTAATTCCTGGTCTACACAGCTGAACTGTGAGCTATTCAAGGCCAGAGACTAGCTCTTTCCTTTCCCCTTTCTTCCTGTTCAGCATTTTGTATATAACAAGCCCCATTTTCAAGAGAAAAATTTAGGCGACAGGATGTGCATAGCTGTTTTATTTACAAATTGTTTGCCAGAGGATCAGTTCAAGAGTCTCTCAGCGCCGAGTTAAATTGAAAAGTATTCATTTTCACATTAAGAGAAAAAATATTTATCAAGCATCTACCATGTGCAAAGTCTTACGGCCACCTCTCTTGAGAGCAGCCCTGGTCACTGAGAAGCCTTTATTGGACATGTTGATGCAATGTGGCCAAGTGAATTGAACTTGCATTGGCTTTAGGACAACACCTAAGAGGTTTTGTTGCCTGTTATTTGAAACACATATGTTATCTGATGGCAAAAGTGACAAATGATTATTTTGGAAGACTTGCAAAATTTAGAAGTAAACAAACTGTACTCATAAACTCAGAATCTATAAAATTAGAAGCAGTCAATGTTAACCTTTTGGTGTATGTCACTAGTGCATTATAAAATTGTATTGTCATCTGTTGGGCTTTGCTGTATAAAGAAATTTCTGATAAACTAGGTGGGAGGGTGGGGAGAGAAAGATTTCTGCTTTTTCCTAAAAAAGAATGGTGGTATTATTTGAGTTTCAGTGACTAAGTGTATCCCGTGACCAAGTATATAATGATGGAAGAAATTTGAAAATGTGTTGCGGGTTAGATAAAATTGAAAATTAGATTTCTGGTAGCTGAGTGGGGTGGGAAACCAAATAAAACATACCTGAACCTAATTCATGACAGATTAATGAAAATAGCTTTGTTGATTAAATCAAATGTTATTTCTTCACCGAAGTTCTTCCATCTGCCTTGAGGTAGAGTTAGCCTGTGAGTCCCTCTGTGCTGCTAAATATTTCTTCTGTCCACATGTGGATATTCAATATAGAATATTTACCATTTTAATAAAATAATATGTACTGTTATTTCTATATTATATTTAAAGGAGACAGTATAATCTAACAGAATAGATTTTGGATTTAAAAAGCCCAAGCTCAAATTCCAGCCTTACCATTTATGCTAGCTCTGTGACCTTGGATGAGCTATTTAGCCTCTCTGAATTGTGTGTTCATCTATAAAATTAGAATAACAACACCTACTTCATGGAGTTGTTGAGTGAGACAAATAGGACAATGTTTGCAACATACTGACCCACTCTAAAACATAACCAATAAATAATAGGTATAATTATTTTTATTACAGAGCTTGTTATGTTTTTTGCAACAACCAGTTCAGGAATGCAGTAGAAATTGCAGCATTGCAATTACTGGTTTAAGAATGCTTTCCTCTGGACTGTGAACATCTAGAGCGCAGGCCCTGGGTTCTGGCCTCTCTTATTCAACTTCTCTCCACTAGCAGAGTAGTTCATAAGCAGTGAGTCATCTCTCTGGGCTTGCTGGAGAGTAAAATAGCATTGGAAAGTGGCAGATCATGTGCTTTCCCCTCAGGAGATCTGCATCCTGATTGAGATTTTTAGGACTGATTCTAACTGCAAACATTAACTCTAATAATTAACATTTTACGGGGTCATTTCCACTTTCAACACAAACTAACATTTAATGAGCACTTACTATGTGGCAGGTTTTGTTCCAGTGCTTTTCATTGCATTGAGACTACCCTACAAGATGGCTAGTCCATCTTTTTTAACTTTAAGGAAACTAAGGCCCAGCAAGGGTGTTATGGACTCTCACCTGAGGCATTGTCAGGGCCCCAAAGGCAAGTCCTGCCTCCTTAGACTTCCATTTGAGTACCTACGTAGGAGGTGAGGAGAAGAAGCAATCACATATTTTTCTTTCTGTTTAGCAAGATATGTCATTTATTTTGCAGTCTCTTTTCTCTTCTGGAAAAATGAAAGAAATTCTTGCTTCATTCATGATTTTACCCTTACGGAGGTCCAGGACAGGATATTTCCTTTGCAGAGCCCTACTCAGGTTTGCAAATGAATGTTCCAGTACTTTTCAGAGACTCTCGAGCAGTAATTAATTTTTAAAGAGCAGCATGAAATAGATTTTCAGTACATTAAAGTAGTAATAACAGTAAGTCATATCCCATATGTTTGAAAACAATTAAATCACCTGTGAAACCATAAAACTACCAATAACCTAAATAAAAATCAAAAGTGGAAGACATGAAGAATGTTTTAAAAAACATGCCCAGGAAGAGAACATTTTATCCCATCTGATCCATGTTTTATGCTAATGAAATTTATCAAAGATGTGTTCAGTTTACCTACTTGATGGAAACATGTTTTCAAAATAAGAAAGAAATAAGAAAGATCTCAGGATTATTTTACTTCAAGGAAGCTGATTGGAATTTCTCCAGATTCCACACTTGTTCCTATTGACCAGCGGTCTTCTGACTTGGGAATCTATTTTTCTTTCCCTCCCCCTTTTCCTAATGGCCTACAAAAACCTGTATTAGGATGGGAAATATTTTCTGAGTCCCAAAGGAGTCAGCCACTTGGTTAAGAGAAATAATTGAACTGAGGATAGAGAGGAGCTACTCAAGGGGGTGAAGATGACTTGGAATAACTTCTCAAACATTCTGAACATGCTTTTTCACACAGTGACGTCTCCGAAGATACAGTTCTGCAGAGCGTTATATTGTTCTCTGTTCACACACAGTACAAAAGATGCTAAAAAATGTCACATTTAAGAGAATAACTGCATGGTGTCTAGCATATTTATTATTTAAAAGTTATTTTAACTTACTCTAGAATTAGACACAGAAATAGAGACTACTTCATTAACTTAATATTGATTGATACTCTTCTCTAAGAAAATACATTAAGGGACCTCCCTGGTGGCCTGGGGATAAGTCTCAGTGCTATCAAGCTATCATCAGCCATTGTAGCATGAGTTCTAGCTAGGCCAGGGAGCTGACCCACATGGCGCAGCAGACCTGTCCCGTCTTATCCGCTGCTCTCCTCAGCAGTGTATTTCAGTAAATCTGCCTGTTCTGCTCCCCACTCTGTCGCTGGTGAATCCTCTCATCCCTCACACCTCTGGCCTATATCCCAGTTCTTGTATGCATAAATAAATAAATCTTTTCTAAAAAAGAAAATACATTAATGAAAATGAAGAAAGGGGGTAAACACCAAGTTCCTGAAATATGAATTCTGACTTATTTTTACTGACATCCTCCTCCTCACCATCACCATAATCTAAAATCACTAAGTAGGCAAACTAAATCCAACTAGTGAGAATATATTCTGACATGTTAGTAAAAATTCACATGTAAATTATATAGTGAATTTTTAAAGCAATTTAATCATAATTGTACCTGCTTAGCAGAACCGTTTGTAGTGCGACAGGTCATCCTTCCTTAGAAACATACTTTGAACAATAAGATGATTGTGAAACTTTGTCCTGGAATTGAGGGTGGAATGGCATCTGACATCCACTCTTGGGCAGAGATAATGTTTTGAAAAGAAGAAAGGAGAAGTGTAGTGTGCTGAGTAAGTGTGGCAGGGAAGCCTACATAGCAAGCACACAGTGAGCACTCATTAAATATTGGGTGAATAAGTTATGAAAAATGTTGGAGAACGCTACTAGTTGTTTGGGTTATGAGGATTGTCATTTGGGAGAGTGACTCCAGAAGCAATGACTCTCTTTAGGTGTGAATTTAATTTTCCTTATTTTGTTCATTTTTTCATGTATCAGGCTCTGTCCTATGGGCTAAGAACACAACTATGAACCTCACGGATGTTGCTGGTATAGAGCTGACATCCTAAAAGATGGCGAACAAAACAAGCAAATAAAACCAAACTGTAAGTCATTCATTAACCTTGGGTAGTGTGAGCCTGCCTGATTCTGGTCCTGTCTGCCCCAAGGCAAGCGTATGCCTGGCAGGAGAGGCAACCAAGGGGGCCCCTACGGGAACTCCTGTCCCTGGTCCCTGTTCCAGAATGCGAGTTGTCTCAACCTTCATCATCTGGAACTCTCAATCAAAAAACTGGAGTCATAGGGGGCCATTGCTCTGGAAAAGGTCTTCTTGGGATAATAAATCTCTTAGGCCTTTTCTTAGAAAGATTTTATTTTATGTAAACTCATTAGGTTTTAGTTTTCTTGGCTGTATCTGCTATCAGAATACTCAAACAATTTAAAGTAAGTAGATTTCCCTGAGGACAGTGGATTGCTGGTAGGTTCTCTAGAACAGTG
The DNA here is from genome assembly GCA_019455555.1 of Galemys pyrenaicus. Taxonomy (NCBI): domain Eukaryota; kingdom Metazoa; phylum Chordata; class Mammalia; order Eulipotyphla; family Talpidae; genus Galemys; species Galemys pyrenaicus. Next base: position 4,141,137 of record JAGFMF010011702.1, on the reverse strand, counting down.
CTTCTACAAGTTTCCCATCCTCCTTTAGTGCCCCGCCTCCCACCCTTATCACCAACTCTGTCCTTGGTTTGCTTTATATTGTTGAGTAAAAGGCTGGTTGGGAGCCGGCATTGTCAACATGGCTAGTCTACATCAGCCTCTGATACCTCAGAGGCTGATACCAGACAATTTCTGCTTCTTTTATGGGTCTGTAAAAAGGGCACCTCATCCCCCTAACTTTCTATGTTAATGTAGTCATAATTTGCTTTTTATGCATGAGATTTCTCAATCATAAAACCAGCGTTGAAGTCTGGTTTCATCTGTACTGATGGTTCTGGTTCAGGCAAGTTTTTTAAAGTACCAGACAGGTAGGGGAAGTACCTGACCAAGACTGCTTGACTTCCAGCAGAATATTTGGCTTTTGAGTTAGAATTGACACGATTCTGACTTGTGGATGCTATTGCACAGCCATTGTTGACTCTGTTTCCAGTGGGTCTTTTGTTATCATGTGTGAGCCATTGTTACCGTTCCTATTAACTGGTGTGACTGGATCCCGAAGAACAAGGGCATGGGATGAAACCAGTCCAGCAGCATTTAGGGATCACGTATGCCCTTGTTACTTCCCTGGGCAGGACTATGCTGAGTTGAATGACAGCAGGAGAGCCAGGCAGCTGTCAGGGGCAGGTTGTGTAGCCCAAAGCCATGATGGGGGAGGGGCAGAGGATGGAAGAAATATTGTCAGAGTACCTTGAAATATAATTCCAGGCCACATGGGCATAGATGTGACATGATAGATAGCGACAAAAGCTAGAGATTTCTCAACCAGAAAGGAGTGACTTTATTGGAAGAAAAGTATTTGGTACCTGTGGATTAAAAATCAGGACAGGGGCCTCCCTGGTGGCACAAGGGGTTGAGGCCACACTAAGGGAGGAATCTCAGTTTAGGTCATTTATGGTTCCCGCAGCCACTGGAGTGTGGGTTCGATCCCCGGTCAGGGAGGAGGTCCACATGGCGTAGCAGACCTCTCCGGCCTTGCCCACTGTTTCCCTCAGCAGTGTATTACTGTCGATCTGCCTTTTTCTGCTCCCCACTCTGTCTCTGGTGAATCCTCTCACCCCCCGCAACTCTGGCCTGTACCCCTCCCTATTCTTCTATGCATAAATAAATAAATTTAAAAATAAATAAATAAATCAGGAGAGAACATCAGGTAATCAAAAGTTGTGGCCCCCAATTAAAGGAAGGCCTTCACACAGGATTGTGCTCAAAAGGCTGCTCTGACACTCACTCAAGTGTCTTGCTATTATGTTCCCTAGAATAAAACGCCCAGGCCTTCTGGAAAGACAGTAAAATCCTGAAACGACAAAATGAATTATAGTGTTGCACTAAATATTAGCGTATATGGTATTCACTTTATAAGTAAACATTCCTCTCCTTCCTTGAGTTCCAGGGTTACTTGGTATATTTGTTATCTATTACATAAAATATCTCAACTTATCGCACGCAGGTCCTGAGGGTGAGGAATTGTCTACCCAAGAGGAATGGTCAGTCCGTAATATAATGAAAGGGGTATTTATGAGAGAATACAAGTCAGGAGTTGGATGCACAAGCCAGGGAGAACTGCAAGGTATTTACCAACATGACCAGGTGAGGGGTGACTTAAAGGGTCAGGCAGGCAGGAATCTCAGTTTAGGTCATTTATGGTGAACTCTTGGGAATTGGTTCTAATGTCCACTTGTCTGTCTCTGATTGGTGGGCAGAAGTCTCCAACAGAGTGCTGTTGTGGAGGGAGGTTTCAGCACAATCAGCATATTATCTCTTGTTATTCGTAGTCACTGAACAGCTGAATCAGGCTGTTTAATGTTCTCCTAGAAGGCCAAACATGACAGAAACAAAATGGAGTCTATTTAACCCAAATAGTTTCTAGAGGATCAAGGAGTGTCTTATCTGGATGACTCTGTCTCAGAGTGTCTCTCACAAGGCTGAGACTGAGCTCCGGGCCATCAGAATGTTTGGCTGAGGCTTCTAGGATGGCTCACTTGCGTGACTGTGAGCAGGAAGCGCAGATCCTCAGCCCATGGGATGCTTCAAGGGCTGCTTAAATATCCTCAGGTTGGGGCAGTTTTCTTCTTCCAGGGCAGGTGACCCAAGAGCAAGGCAGACACCACAATGGCCTTCATTATTGGTCATGAAGATGCAGGCCATCACGTCTGGTACCTTCTATTCATTGAAATGAGTCATTAAGTCCAGCCCATGTTCAAGTGGAGGGTAGGAATTTGGTTCTACTTTTAGAGGAATAAATGAACAATTCTAAATTTCTGCATGTAATTCTCATTCTTATCGGGGATGTCAAATTCAGTAATATACTCAGGACAAACCATAAGATTTGTGTGACCCAGTGCAAAATAGAAATACAAAACCATTGTGTAAGTGTTCTCAAGAATGTCAAGACAGTGGCAGAAGAACATTAAACCCAGCAGGGTCCGTCCAGGAGTCAGACTACTGCCCAGGTCACACGCCATGAAGGCAGTACCGGATATGGTGGTTAAGAACATGGGTTCGGAAATCAGGATCTCAAAATGTTCTACTGTTGGGAAAATTAGCCTTTCTGAACCACAACTCATATTTCCTTAAGATGGGTATAATTAATTTACTTGCTACTTAAGATTTTTGAGCATTAAAAAAGGTAAGTATAGTGCCTGGCTTGTAAATAGACAGATATAATGAGTGATATAATTTTTAAGATGATTTAGGTGTGGAGAAAGAAAGAAGAAAAGAATCAGTTAGCTGATAGTTTGTATTATTTAGGTGATAATCATAAATCCTTAAAGTAGGAATAGTATTTCATACTCTCAGACCAATGTCTTTTTTTTTTTTAAAGATTTTATTTTTTTAATTTATGCATACAAGACCTGGGGTACAGGCCAGAGTCCAGGAAGGTGAGAGGATTCACCAGAGACTGAGCCGGGAACAGAACAGGCAGACTGACTGAAACACATTGCTAAGGAGAGCAGTGGTCGAGGCAGGAGAGGTCTGCCATTCCATGTGGATCCCCTCCCTGACCAGAGGCAGGGATCGAACTTGTGCTACAGTGGCTGCGGTTTGCTTCACAGTGCGTTGCTTAACCCACTGCACCACCAGGGAGGCTAACCAATGTCTTCTTTACCTAGCACGTGCCCATATATCTTTGAAGTTTGGAAAACATGGCATATAAGTTACAGTAAGAATAACTGAGATATGTCTCAGAAATGGAATATTTCCAACATTCTAAAAGGTAGGACCACAGCTATTTTTGAAATAAAATGCATATAAGAGAAATATTTCATTGGCTGTTTAATATCAGGCATTTATCAACATCTTAGAAATGGTTGCCATGAAGTGTTTTCTATTAATAACTCAGTGGAAGCCAATTATTAAGTGGGAACTCTCCCATAGCATTATTCTCTCTGAGCAGCTGAAAAGACAACAGCAAAAACTAGAACGATTACTAAATGGGTCTTAACACTGGCAAAATGATTTTATAAGATACTTTCGAATTCCAGGTAGGCTTCCTATTTCCTTTTTGATTCAGAGTGAGTGTGGACCAGCAGAGTCAACAGCAATTGAATGGATTATGTGCACATTCCACAAACACAGTTCAGGGGGACCACGGCTAGTGCTGCAGTTACCCTGCTTGGAAGTTCCATTTCACACGAACAACTGGCTGTCTTCAAAAATCGACTGTTTCCATATGGACTTTCTTCTACTAAGCTATTAATCAAAGCTATGGTTAGGTTGACATCTTTGCTCATCTGCAAAAATCAAGTGCACCAAACCCAAGAAATTAAAATCCAGAAATACAGTACAGCAGGCCTGAGGATAAGGCCTGATGAAAGAAAAGAAATCCCAGGCAAAATCAAACAGAATGATGTGTGGAGGACCTGCTCCCGCTGAACAGCATTGTGCTTGAAGTGGCAGTTTCTAGGATCCTATAGACAACAATTTTTTAAGTGAGGGCCCTGTGCAGGCTACTGAATGGTGGCAGACACAGCTGACACAGATGAAGAGATAGTTTCATCAAGGACCTGAGAAATGCAAGTAGACAGAGGTACCACTTATTTATTTACATGAGCAGATTTATAGAAAACATCAAAATAAAAAAAAATAGTGCAAGTTGGATTCTTTTCACAAACACGTTAACAAGCCAGGTAGGTGTAAATGCAAACAGACACCCCACGTCTCCTGCTTAACTATCATCAATTCAGTGTTCTTAGCAATAGTCTTCTGTTTCTCAAGGAATTTCTTTCTTTATTCCCCAACCCAAAATTAGTTCCTTAATTTGAAACAGCCGTAAACAAACATTACTAACGAAATCCCTTGAGCTCCCTCCTTCCACACCCTCTCCCCCACACACATTTTTCTGCTGCTTTGTTTGTTCCCAGTTCCTTTTGCCTTTGTGCTCAATACAAGGACCTGCAGTAGTGTGGCTTTTTGAAATCCTTCATAAGTCTCTTGAAAGATATTTAAATTCCATTTTGACAGGAGAGAATTAAATTCACGTTAATTTCAATCAATTGTGTATTAAATACAAACAAACCTCCGTAGCATCAAAGGATGGATTTTAGCACCGGAGTGGTTTCTAAGGTCACCCACAGCTCTCTCATTCTCTGGTTGGCCTGTTGTAGCTGTCACGCACAGGGAGATAAACACAGCCTTGATCAGAGCAGCTGTTTGACTTGGAGACCTTCCCCCTTCTCCTCTGTCTCTTTGTGACTCCCAGTTTTTGTCGCCCTCTCTTCCTTTCCTACCTGTCTTCCTCTAAGCAATCTTCCCCTCCTCATATCAACAAAGGATTCTTCGGCCATGTGGCTTTTCTCTTCAGCTTCTTCTCAATAGTATTTTCATAAGAGGGGATGTGCCGGTTGCTAGCCTGAGAGCGCTGGCCTTGCCCAGCTCTGCTCTCACACAGGGGTGCGCTTTCCAGCTGTCTTGCCCTCTGCCTTCCACACAGGCTGAACCAGTGGGCCTAACCGGCAAAACTGGGTGGGAAAGGAAAGGAAGTCTGGGAGCTTCTCCTCCTTCCTTCCTTTTGCTTTGAGTGATTTCTCTGTGCTGGCTTCTTCCCTCCCATGATTTCAGCAGATGTCAGGTACCCCCTTCGTTTGTGACCTCAGAGTCTGCCAGGAATCCTTCCTCTGTGTTGCGACTTCTTTCTGATGATCTTGTCCTCTAGACTCGATTTTTCCCAGCCTGGTTGTAAATCCTAGATTAATGGATTTTGACTGTTGCGTTCATCTTTGAGTTACCCCTGATTCACTTCCTGATTCACTTCTTGATGAATTTCCTCCATCACATGTATGACAATTTATTATGTTCTCTCTTTTTGAAATTTCTACAGTGGTTTCTACTTTGTCAGCTGGGGCCTGACTGAAAGAGGGGTCTCAAGAGTATAACAGACACCTAGAGGGCTTAGCTTGGTGAGCACATGATGGTGCTTGGGAGAGCTGGACGCTTGGAGAGAGCAAGGAAGCGCCTATCCCTTCCCACCTACCTGCTCCCGTGCATCCTGAGTCCTATCCTTTCACAATAGACAGTACTCCATTTCAGAAAGTATTGCCTCCTACAAACCTCTTGAATCGCACGTCTTATGAAGTCTTTGTAAACTGAATCCAGATGACTGAACGTCCTCAGAGAATGGCAGACCATGGGATGGAACGAGCTTAGGTCCCTAATCACCACAGTGGAGCAAGACATCCTACTGAATAGGAGCACCATCCTCAAACTGGTGTACATTTAAGAAAGACTATCACTACATTTGTGCCATTCTATATTTGGAGGGTTATTTGTTATAATAGCTTATGCAACTCTACTAGGGGAGAATGTAACTTGTAAGAGGAGAAGAGATAATCAATACTCAAACAATAGCTTAAATCTTGAAGTATAATTTACACAAATAACATTATATAATAAATATACACACATACATTTTCATTAATTTTTGGACGGATGGGATGAATGTGATTACCACATTTACATATGGTAAGAGAATCTTCCTTGGGTAGAACTGAGTCAGCCATGTAAACATGTTTAGATTCATTCGTTAGTAGTAGATCAGCTAATGTTGAACAAGAGATATGAACTTCCCAGATTCAATGGGCTAATCATACTTTTGATGGAATAAAGAAATAAAGGCTGAAAGGAAAACCAGTAGCAATTACAACATATCACAGCTCTCAGATCAGTGGTTTTTCAGAGTGGAATGTTGCTATGCATAACCTCACTCTATGCTGCTTTTAGGGTTCTGCTCACAGGGTAAACCTCAAGCTAACTGTGATTTAAACCTAATGTTAAAGGTAATTTTGGGGTGCACATGAGGGGGCGCTAGGGTAAAGAATGAAGTATCTTTTCTCTATGTGCTCAGCATACCTGTTGCTTCCATTATCCTAAATACAGAGAAGAGGATTCTCTGTCCATAGTTCACTAAAATGGGCTTTAACAGCAAGAGGTTGGGATTTGTGAGTGACTTTCTTTTTCATTCCCAGCTGAGTGGGCACATCCCATCAGTGCTCAGGACTCCATAACGTGACTTTGATCATCACAGCGTTCAATAATCTAGCTTCTCACCTGTCAGCAACACATTTTTGTGTTGTGTTCACGTTTGGTGAATCTGAGAAATATTTGTTATAAAGTAATGCTTATAATATTGAGTGAGTCAAAGATCTTGGAGAACATCTAAGAACTGGTCAGAACATCTCCCCTGAAAAACATATATTCTGCCGTGATTGTGAGAGAGCATAAGCACTTCTGTGCACGCACACACATGCACACGTTTTGACATAAATATCAGCAGGCTTATTGAGTCCCAATCAACCCCCATTTTTCCATTTGGTCCTTACTCATGTATTATTTTCCTATCCCTATCCAGGATGTCCTGGGACTTGCCTTGCATTTAACTTTAGTTTTATAAATAAATGATGTTTTTCCCATTCACCTCCTTTTAAATGATGCACTTAACTTCAAAATACAGAAATCTGTCAGATGCTATTTAGAGAAATTCTTCCTTATTTTTGGACTTAACCTAAGGCAGATAGCCCCATATCTCATTTGTGTTAAAAGAGTTCTCTCCAGTGATAGTAAATGTTTCTGCACATGAACAGTCATTTCCTCCTGCTGTTTGAGATATCTCTTTTATGTTAGCACTACATGAGATAAAGTTCTGTGATTAGGTCATGGATTTATGGAGTGTTATTGAATGTATCTGTATGTTGCTTTCCTGTGGTGAAAGACCAATGACACAAGACTTCCGTTTGGGGATTGATTTGGGATCTAATGTAGTATATATGTTATAGTAAGTCACAGCAAATGCCACCTGCTCAGTCCCTGTTATTCCATGTGGATTCCAAGATAGATAATTTTGTTCATTCTTTTGGCCTTCGCTATGACTCGTCAGAGATAGGACTCAAATTCACAACTCTCAGAAGTGCGCAACTGTGAAAAAAGTACTGAAAAGATGAAATGAAATTGATCCTAAACCATTGTAACCTTTAAATCCCATGTAAGCAAGACACAAGTATTTAGAGTGACCCACTCTTTCTGTGTTTAACAATTCATAGATTATAAATATCTATGGATTTTCTTGGGCAGGCAGAGTGGGAAAAACATATGTATTGGCTTTGAAGTAGAGATAGAAACATATTATGGCCCATTAGTGATAAATTGAGTGGGGTCAACCCACTGTATTTCTGTAGAGGTGACTCACTTAGTATCAAGGTATGAGAGAGTATATCAAAAGTATAGGAGATGTCAGTTCAAAGATAGATTAAAAATGAAAAACGGACTTTAACATTTGTAGTGATTTGTTGTATTTTAGAATTCTTAAGGAGAGAGGTAATCATTCAAATTGATTAACAAGAGCTATGCAAGACCCATAAAAGAAGGCACTGGAAACACTTAGTATTCACTCATTTATTTATGTAACAAGCATTACTGAGTGCTTTCTCTTTCCCAGGAACTATGTTAAATACTGGAATAAGGAAATGAAAAACATACACTTCTGCTCTCTGAACTCTCTCAGTGTAGTGAAAGAAACCAGTAGTTTGATCACGATATGATATATTCTAAGACAGAGTTTCAGAGTGTAACTGGAGCACTGAATTATGTTTTTCTTGTTTTGAAAAATCAGGAAAATTTCTCAGAAGAGGTGATGTTTTCCAGAATAAGAAGGTGTTGGCCATGGGAAGAGGGAAGGAGAGGCACAGCAGGTAGCAGAAACAGCATATGGAAAGGTAAAGGTTGGGTCCTAAGATATCAGGAACTGGGAAGATTTGACTCAAAAGGGCTGCATGGGAGAGAAGTGGGAGGTGGGCTGGGGATAGAGCAGAAATCACACATAAGCCATGATAGATGACAATAGGTCTCCTACAGAGACTTAGGATAAAAAGACAAGGGCAATATGTATAGAGAAAAGTGCTTGGATCTTTGAGGTAACTAGGGGGTAGAATAATAGTAGAGAAGAACTCAGAAGATGACAGAAATAGAAGAATACGATGATGCTTAGTGCTGGCTGGGCCCACTTGATTAGTGGTAGTGCCTCTCACCATGATTTAGAATAAAGGACAAGAATGGGTTGAGATTGCTTGGAGATGATATCTCTTTTCATGCTAGGTCTAAGGTAGCTGTGAGTTGCTATACCTCTGCATTGAGTTAGGTGGTTAGCAGACATTTGATGGTAAAGAACTTGAATTTAAGAGATACATAGTTGGAGTCACCAGTAGTTGAATCTTCAAGTAAGTAAGTAAGTGAGAATGTTAAGAGGAAAATGAGGGAGAAGGGCAAATAACATCAACAAAGAGTGGTTCAAGAGGGTAGTAGTCAAGAATGTGGCAGAACAGTGAAATGATATGAGGACCTAAAACGACCTTTAAGATGGATCACTGAGAAGGTGGGCAAGATTGGTTCTGAATATATCATAGGAGTAAGGGACTGGGGTATGAAAGGGAGGTGAGAAAGTAGTCAGAACTTGGCTATAGTGCTTCCTAAAATTTGAGTGGTAGACGAAAGAATGTTTAAGCCTGATGCCTCTTTTTCCACAAACATAAGAATGCAACTTTATTACCTCAAAATTATGATTAATTAAAGTCCCCTTTTCTCAGAGGCTCACAGTTTAATCTTTTAAATATTTATAACCACCAAGTGGATTTTTTCTGACTTTACTTAACAGTAATTTATATTATAAAAGCAATCATCCCCCACCCATAAAAGTGTATATATTTATATAATGTAGTATAAAACATCATCCACTCCTAAGAGTTTGATATGCCCAACCACCCCATTGAGGTTACTAAGTAGAAATCACCTGGTCATCACAGCACAGGGAGAAAGATTGCAATTGCAATCAAATTTCAGCATTAATTTCAAATGTGAAGACTCATGGATGAATCATGGAATGGAAACCAAGTTGAACTAAGGTGTTTACAATAGTCACTAGCCTAGGAAATAGTTGGTTGAGAATTCAAATATTCTCTATATAGCATAGAATCATGAATTTTTGTAATAACAAGCATTTGTTATTTCAAATGTGACAAGGCCTGCCATTTTTGAGGGCTGGAACAGAAGCATGTCTATGCCCCTGTCTCTATTAGCTCTACTGGAAATATTGACTTTATTCTCTATTTTGCATCAAGGCAAGGCTGGCACACTGGCCCAAAGATCTTGGATGCATTGACCTTGACAGAGATGATCTTTATAGGAGTAATTCTCCTTTGAGATGGTCATGATCGCTAACCAAAAGGCTGGTAATGGAAAGACCCTCCCCCTGAAATGCTCCTACTTACTGCTCATTTATCCCACACACTTCCCACTACATGCGAGCACAAGATTTCAGGAAATGGAAGGAAGTTCTCTCTCACCAGAGTGTGCCATAAAGAAATCCAAGGACTTTGCATTCAAAGCAAATGCTCTCTGTGGGTCCTCACTCAATAGCATCAGTTATCAGACCTGCCAGTTTCTAGCATGTTGTGTTGGTAAAGATCACTCATAGTCTGATGGGAAATATTAGAAATAAGTAGGCATGCACTATTTATTGATTTATTTTACTAGGGCCAATTTAGAAAAACAACCAAAAAAGTTTTTACGGGCCATTTATTTTGTCCATGATGAAAATAGTTTTATTATTTTTTCCTGATTGTAAAAATAAAATACTTGTTATTACAAAACTCGAATATCGTGTTTATGAAAAAGATGTAAATGTAGCTTGAAATTCCAAAGCCCAAAAGGGGCCACAGTTTAAAAGACAATTCAAGTCGTTTCCTTAATATTTGACTTTATTGACTAGAAAATTTCCAGTGTCTATTAGCTACTAAATTTTTGAATATTAATATTTGGAATTTGAGACTGAAATATTTGAAATGTAGGCTCATAAAGGCAGCTTTCTACTCTTTCACACAAAATTGAAATCCTGGAGGGTGCTGTGGCCCTTAGACCTTAGGTTACACATCACTGATTTAAGAACAGCTTGAGACAGCACTGAAGGGGAGGGAGCAACATCACAGTCTTGTTGCCTAAGAGACTGGAAGAATGTTACAGAGGAAAGGGAGTTACATCTGCTGGAGAAGATTCCAAAGAGCTAAAGCTAGAAGGTCCCAGTCCTAGACTTTCATGCTCATTCATTTTAGTGATGGTGTCCACAGAGGACCAACTAGACGCTCATTAAATAATTATTTAATGTAGGACAAGTTTCATCTACTTCACTTTTTGATCCTGGAGTGGTGATGCCTGACGGCAGGTTCTAGAATATGAGTCTTCATCCCCAAACCAGTTGAGACTCTTCTATAGCTGATAATCTGGAACAATTACAGCACCAATTAAAATCACCCCTTGGGACCAAAAGCACTTAGGTGTCAAAGTGCCAGGAAATGAAGAGGCTCTTTTTCCCATGCCTAGACTAAATCTGGGGGGTGGTATTTGCTTTAGGCTGGTAGAGTCTCATAATGAAAACTGAAACATTACAAAACACGCTTTCCAATCAGATGAAACTGTCAACTTGTCGAAGCATGCAGGACCCTGCAGGACTCCTCAGTGGGTTGACAGGAGTTTGAGGAGAATTTAAAATTTAAGAATTTCTGAAGGAATTTACAGGCTTGATGCCTCTGAGCTGTGTAATGGTCATCTCAGGTCCAGATTTAAGATTTGGGAAGAATTTCTGAAGCACCCGCTAGAGGGGAATGGGAGGAGGTTGAGACAAGTGAGTCCTGGCAAGAAGGCCCCAGGGAGACTAAGACTATGTGTCTGCTCCCTTCTCTGAGTGATATTGACAAGGGTCAATTTTGAGAGAAAACCCACATTTCCTCTCTTTTCTGTAGATGTCACACATGCTTTGCAAGTTGACTTGATTTTCAATGCCCTGGCTCACCTGGTCCACTTCTTCCTTTGCCTCAAATGCAAAGTTTATGTTACTCTTTAAGTTTTATTCCATTTTAGAGCTTAAGTAGATCACCACCATGAGCCCATCAGCCAGGCCCTGATTTTGCTGTGGAAAGTCTTAAAAATTGCTCTAAGATCCATCTGGAAATATTAACTGAGCTGATAGGCCATTTTAATTTATCCCAATTAATAATAATTTATTAAATTTGTTCATCAGCTTGATGACATTTATTGAATACCTTTTATGTTCCCAGGCTCTGGAGACACAACAGTGAACCAGACAACAATTCTGCCTTCATAGAGTGTCTCATCTAGATGTCAAGATTGAGGCCACTGATGAAATAATGAACAAGCTTTATTAGGTATTACTACTAAGTGTTGTTTATATCCCCAAATTAAATTTTGGTTTGATCAGTAGTCTTCAACCTGGATTATATGCCATCTTAACTGATAATAGATTAAAATATTTTTGAGTTACACAGTTATCTTTCTCTGTCAGCAGTTTCCTATGAATACCTGTGGTAAATGTACACACCAGGTTCGGATAAATGACTATTTCATTTTAGGGACCGAAGCAGGAACAGAATATTACTTCATATGTTTGCTAAATTACTCTGCACTTGGCATAGACAACCAATATTTTTTCCTTTCCCATAGTATTTGCCTTTCCTTATAGTCCTCCTTGGGTCTCCTCAGCAACAAGATGACAAGCTCCCCAATTACCAACAGAAAAATGAAAATGCCTTTTAAAAGAGATTGCAAAAATGTCTAGTCATTTTTCAGATTGATTTATTGTTTAACAGTAAGGCTCTGCAATAATGGTACTAACTTGTTACATCTTGAGAGGAAATAAAAAAGACAATTATTTTACTAGTTGAAATGACAAAATGCTAAATTACAAAATGTCAGGGGGGAAAATTCAGGCAATTTAGTTTTCTTGGGAAAGGGTCCATACATTTTTTTTGAGATCAGAATATTCTGGGCTATAGACAAATGCACTTTGTAGAGTAAAAATTACATTTTGGATTTTACTGCTTGATTTAAATTTTTTAAAATATAAACCATTGTATTTTAATAAGAAATCATTTGATTTTCATAGTCTCATACCTACAAGGAATCTTATTTGTGAGCTCTTTTAATTCCTCTCTTTTTACTTTAAAAAGCTTTATGAATTCTCCTACCTGGGAGAAATACCATCGATCTTCTTATTGTCAGATATTCTTATTATCATTCATGTTTAGCTTTTAAAATATTTACAGGGAAGGGCTGTATTTTTTCTTCTGAGTTCTGGAGATTGAAAATGCTATAGAAATGTATTTTATAATACCGAATCTGAATTTCAAATAGTATTTTAAACATCAAGCATTTATTTTTCAAAGCACTCTTTAAATACTTACAAAATATTTCCTTTTGCATGACACTGTTTAAGAAAGATTAATTCAATCCTCACTGCCTTTGGCGCACTAGTCTAAACTCAAAGGAACATACTAAAGAAATAATGAAGAAATACTTGTTTTCAGAGTCAAAGGAAAAAGAACTCACAGAGGAAATCCTTACAAATATGAAAAAACTATGTAGCCTTGAGATAGGCTACAATCAGTCTGAACTGGACTGATTAGATTCGTAAGACAGTTCTAATGTTACTGTATAACCTTAAGCAAGCAATTTGTTTCTCTGCCTCAGTTTCACCTTATGTAGAGTGGGATAATAAGTAACCTCATTGAGCTATTGTGAAGACTAGAATTAGTATAAATACGGAGCATTTAGAACTTTCTTGAACAGAATAAGTTCTCTAAGATTGTTCTTACTGTCGTGGATCTGGGGTATTTCAACTTATCCAGCAGGAGGAGAGGTCAAACATTTAAAAGAGAACTAGAAAGATTTCACAACCTGCAGCAAATTAGTAGGAACTGAGAGGATGTAGCGCCAACATGTTAATATAGTAAAGAAAGTAGGATCCACGTTAAGAAAACAGTGAGGAATTGTGAGAACGGAATTTGATCTCAAAGGATAAGTAAAGTGGATAAAAACTAAGTGAATGGGAAGAGGAGGCAAGAAAATATGGCAAAAATAAACTTAGATTTGTATAACTAGGAGCCCTCAATACATTCAACGTAATGTGAAATCACTAGGGACAGAAAGAGTAAACTTATTGGCCAAATTTCTAAAGTGAGCAACAGACAGGGCCCCAAGAAAATATAAAACTGACTTCTCACTACTATTTCTTTTGCTATATAAAATGAGGCAGAAGCAGCTCACGCAGCCATTTTGTTGGTTTTTTCCCCAATAGCCAACTATTCTTCATTCTTTTAAAAAAGGGCCCAAGGGAAAATAAATAAAAAAAAAAAAATAAGCCATACACAGTGATAATTCTCTTTCTCACATGCACATTTATTTCTATATTTTTCCATAGGAAAGGCAAGCTCTCCCTTGTTTTAATGTAAATCATGCATGTTTTTATTGAGGTAAAGTATACTTCTTAGATTCTTTTACTCCTGTAATTTGTTTTTCCCCCTAAAACTTTAATAATGGCTTTCCTGCTTCTTCATACATTCTATTTCCTCCAAACTGTGGGGAAAGTAAAAACCAGTTTTTCTATTGATGGATTTATTATCTTTTCTTGACAATTATTAGAACAACTTTAATCTGTTTCTTTTACATTCAAAGTTGTTGACTGATTGACTTTTGGAAAGAAGGGCCAGGAAGGCAAAACTATTTTTAAAACCTTGTGGTGTGTCTTTAGAAGTTTAAATTTTGAGATTTATGCAAACTAGGTTAATGGTATTTTTAAAAGGGAAGCCTAGTTTTGCTCTGGAAACACTTCTGTCTTTCTTATAGTGGCTTGGTTCATTTTCTCAGTGTTTATCTGAGTGAGTTCAATAGTTTCTAACTTGCTGAAGAGCAGGGAGAAAGCCTCAAGGTTCCCCACTATACTGGGTCCTTCTAGAAGCAAAATTGTTGCATCACACTATGTTCTGATCCATATCTGCTCTCTTAGCAGCTCTCTCAATATTCCTACTCAGCACATAACTGTCCCAAACCTACTTTTTGCTAAATTTGGCCATCTTCCAAGATAAAAAAGGTTATAAAATTCCCCCATGCTCCAAACCATTTTGTATTTGTGAAACTGCCATTGCAATGTCTGCTATTTTTGGAAAGTGGGACTGGACATCAGAAGTTAGAGGCTCCATTATTGCTAAACTGCTGTCTGAGGTCACTTTGGAACCTACAGTCAGATGGTCAAAATGGAGAAGTGAATCTAAAACATGTCCTCAGGTAGTAGGTTCATATGTTGTCCGCCATGAAGGCTGGGATCTCCAGGATGTTTGTTAGGCTAAGCTTTTAAGGTGTGAGTAGTGAGTGTGCTTGACTGAAGTAGACTGTGGCGCCAGACAGCCTGGGTTCAAATCCCCGCCCTGCCACTCTTTGGAGTGTCTCTTTTGACTGCCATGTAACTGCCAGCCCAGTGATAACTGTTATTCCTAACTGTTATCACTCAGGTTTCTGGGCACTTACAGGCTCAGCCAGGTTTCTCTCTAGGTCTTTCATGCATTGTGGTCAGTCAGTGACTGGGGCTCACTAACTCACATGCCAGGTGGTTGACACTGGCTGTAGGCTGGGTCCTCAGCAGATGACATCAGCCAGAGCACACGGTTTTTCATGGGGCCTGAGGTTCTTTACTCACGGCAGCTGGGTTCCAAGGATGAGTGTCCCTAAAGAGAGCAGGTGAAAGCTGTGGCTCCTCTTATGAGCGACACTCAGAAGTCAGGAGTATCACTTTTGCTACCTTCTATTCTTTTGAACAAAGTTCAACCGATATTCAAGAGGAGGACAATTGGAATCCAGTCCTCAATGGGAGAAAATGTCTTCAAACCACCAGTCACTTCATGGCTGAACGACCTCTCTGTGCTTGGCTTTCCTGGTCTGGAAAACAAGGATGATGAGTGTAATTTATGTTCCAGGTTGAAGAGTATCTGGGACTCAGTGTCTTAGTTCAGACTATTATCATGCCTTCTGCACACCTGAATTGATACTGATGGTATCATCGGTGCTGGTGGAGCTGTAAACAGAGTCCGGGGAACTGCACCTTTCCAAACCCTACTGGCGGCATTTGACAGATCCCAGCGGTTCTTCTGTGTGTGGGAACACAGTTACTATATATGGTCTGAATGCTTGGTTCACCTCATTTTAGTGACAGTTTCCAGATATAGGTCAGCCCGTTTAAGCCTGGCCCCATTTATGGCAATTTATTTCATTATAGGATCAAGGAGTTAAAGCCATGAGTAATAATTACTGTGTCTACTGTGCTTTTAACACCTTGGCCAAGTAATCCTCACCTCACCCAATGAGTAAGTTTGGAGGAGCACCCTTCCCTCCTCCAGGATGAGGAAACCGGGACCTGGGTCAAGTGGCTTGTTCTAATTTCTAGTCAGGAGGTTGGCTGGAATCAGAAGCTAGAGGTCCTGAATCTCTGGCTCCTCGAGCCCATATAAATAATACGCAGGCTAATACTCCATTACGGATCATTACCTAATGTCAGTTAATACATTTATATTCAGATTATTCAAATATATATGGAAATTTGAAATTTCTTTTAAATTATCTTTTTTCTGTACCAACTTGCGGGTGTCTACTGAGCGTAATGTTAGGTTAAATGGATAAATAGATATTAAAACTTTAAAAGAGTATTAAGTACTCAATACTCTTTTCCCTTTCGGTCAAATCAGTATTTTCTGGTATTTTGGGTGGTCAAGTTTTTATCTATTTATATATCCCCCTCCCCGCACCCCAGACTAGCTTCTAGTTGTCATTCCCACCTCCAGCCCACTCTCCCACTCCCACGCAGCCCCTCCCCAGAAATTTTATTTCTCTCTTGCTGTCAGTAAATCCGGGAATAAAAAAAGGTGGGAGGATCATGTGCCTTTCAGGGGCTGCGGTGGACCCTCTCTCTCTCGGTCTTTCCTCGCCTCATTAAGGTTACCCCCGGGTGCCGAGGCTGCGGCCCTCGCTCACCGGGGGGCGCTGTGCTGCCGGCCAGGGGCGTGCGGAGGTGAGTCGGCTTAGAGGCGGCGGCTCCCAATTCAGCCGGCGCTGGAAGGGGCGAATCCCAGGCAGCGAGGTCGCCGCCCCCGCCCCTCGGCCAGCCCCTTGGTCTGCCAGAGAGAGGGGAGTGGCCCGGAGCCTCCCGCCGCCGCCGAGCTCTCCGCCGCAGCCGAGCACTCTGCAGCGGGGCGCGCACGGCAGCCCCAGCCAGACGCGGCGCGTGGAGTTGGTGCGGGAGCGCGGGCGAGGAGGGCCGGCAGTCGCGGGACAGGGTGCGCCCAGCAGCCCACACCAGGCCACCGCCGCAGGAGCCCGCTCATCCCGCAGCCTCGCAGCTGGCCCGGAGCACCGCCGAAGCGGAGGGCGACTGGCGGAGCGGCGCCCGGCGAGGTAGCGCGAGCGCTTCCCCCACTCCCCGACCTTCTGCGCTCATTCCAGCCGCCACCCTCGAGGGGCGGTAAAGCGGACGCCCCACGCGCCTTTGTGCCGGGGGTTCCCCGGGCCCGAAGCGCCTCGCGGGGAGCGCCTCGGAGCGAGGTGGTCCTGCAGCGAGAACCCGTGCACGCTGGAGGTTGTGCGGGTAGTAGTGACTCCGCAGTTGCTTGGGGGCGGGAGGGAGAGAAGAGCGACTGTAAAGTAAGTTGTTCTTACTTTACCCCTTCGCCCTCGTACCCGTGGGCTGAGTGAAATCCTGGTCTCGCTCTAGCTCACCCACACTCCCCTCTCCGGCTCCCAGCTGCTTCCTGGCCCCCGCTTCTATGGAAGGGCGCAGGGTAGCCTTCTGCTAGAAGGAAAGCGGAGGGAACACAATGGGCGTCCTGGGGAGTGGGGTTCAGGTGCGGCCGTGACCCGGCGGCGGCGGGGGCGAGGTGGAGGCGAAGGGGCCCGGGACTCGACTGGGCTTCCTGCGCGTGCAGCTGCGCTCTGCTCCTTTGTTCCGCCGCAGCGGAGGGGGCTGCCCTGGGTCCCGTTTCCTGCCGGGATGGGATTGATTCACGGTCCCGGAGAGGGAAGCGGAGGGGGCGGGGCTGGAATGGAAACCAGATTAGGAACCGGAGTGTGCTGGAGGGTGCGGGAGCCTGGAAAGGGGGGAGGGGGTGATGAGAGGGCACTGGAGAGTTGATTGCAAACACAACATTTTTTTTCCGAGGGCAGAGTGGATTTCTGGAGCTTATTTGTAATGCTTTGTTCACTTTTGGATCGAGTGTTTTTGTTGCTGCAACAAGTTGTGTGTTTTGCGGAACTCAGATCTTGTTAGTTACAATGGAAGACTTTTTTTTGGCATGAATTAGGTGTGTGTGTGTTTGTGTGTGTGTATTTGTGTGTGTGTGTATTTGTGTGTGGCTAGTAGATATCGGTTTCTTGGGTAGGAGGCATATGTTATAGAATTTTGACATAAAATAATTTCCTCCATTGTAATATAACAGTTTTCCAGGAATGTTTGGGAAGAAACCACCAGAAAATTAGATATTGCTAAATAAATGAATGAGATGATGTAACACTGAATTGAAAAATCATTTTACAGCCCTTCCCGGAAAACACAGCACACACACCAGCCTTTGGGTTTTGAGTTGAGAAGCCAACAGCTTCTGTGCTTTCATTCCCCATGTGTGGGTCATCTGGAATCAGAGAACGCTTAGCATTATGGTGAACTGGGCATTTCTTAAGGGGGAAGTAGAATTAAATGTAATAGTGTTGGGCATTTGGGCTTTTGTTAAGTCACCCTTTCCTAGATTGGAATCAAGAAACCCAAGAGGATTGGCTGACCTTGGAGGGAGTCTGGGGAATTGAATGCTGTGTTTTGAATGGGGCACTTCAAGGGAGGTGGCTGACATTTCCAGGCATTCATGGTTTGGGCCTGAAGGATACTGGTGGAAGCCTCCCAATGCCAGACTGTAGGATAGAATTACTGTGGTGATAACTTAGAGACACAGAGGGGTAATAGTCTGACTGCAGGCAGGGCTGGGGTGGCACCTCGTGTTCCATCTTTGGTAAGCCTGGGGGTCCACTGTTAAACTACCCTACGGGCCATTTATTTTAAAAAGCACCCAAGTTTGAAAACCTCTTAACCTTAGAAGGCAAATTAAGAGCTTACAATGGGGGAAAAAATGTCTCCTGCCCACTAAGTGGTAATGGAAATGAACTGTTCAAGCTACTCCTGAGGGTTTATCTTTTTTTTGTGGGCCAGATTTTCAGACCAAGCTGAAAGCAGTGGGACTTGTCCTTAGGAGCCATTGTGATGTGAAATTGAAGTGGGATATTGTCCAGCTGTCAAGCTGTTTGTCATTACAACTCACACGCTGCCTGGCAAAGCACTGAGCTTGGGCAGTGAACAGAGGGAGACTTCTTCGTCATGTTGTCTTGCTGTTACGGATGTTTCCTTTATGTTGTGAATTGTTTTGTAAAATACAGTTGGACTCCTCCCAAGTGCTCATTGGAATACACATTCACAACATGGAAAGCATAAGACTGTGTTTCTGCTCCTAGAAGCACCAGTTGGGGTTCCTCTCAAATAACTCTTCTGGCCACAGGGTATCTGGGTGGATGCCTTGTTGTATGTGATGGGATGGGCTGCAGGCTGCACCCCTTCATGAGTGGGATGAGTATCATCATTTTGTCCAGCCTGGAGTTAGAATAAAGTCTGACTAGCCCTGGTCACT
This sequence comes from Galemys pyrenaicus, assembly GCA_019455555.1. Classification (NCBI taxonomy): domain Eukaryota; kingdom Metazoa; phylum Chordata; class Mammalia; order Eulipotyphla; family Talpidae; genus Galemys; species Galemys pyrenaicus. The sequence continues at coordinate 4,122,058 of JAGFMF010011702.1, read as the reverse complement.
GCATAGTTATGCGAAGCTTGGGCACACCTCATAGTGAGGAAGGAGGAAGGCAAGATGGTGTGGTGTTTGGCTAGGAAGGGATCCTCAGATCCCTGTTTTAAGCATTTGTCCTCCTTTTGGGCAACATTATCATCTCTTCCTCCTCCCTTCTATTTTCAGTAGCTGAACATTTGGATTTTCATTAAATAGCCTAACAATAGCTATAGTTATTTTTACCATGTACAAAGGGCTTTTTACATCTCTTACTGTATTAATCTAACAACTTGATAAAGTGGGCAGTATCTTCATTTGACAGTTGAAACTGAGACTTAGGTAGTTAAGTAACTTGCCCCATTTACCACACTTGTGTTAAAGTAAGTGGCGGAGGTGAGATTTGAACTCTGATCTGTTTCTGAGTTCCATACACTTAAACATACAATGTGAGCTATGATAGTTTTATATAATAGGAATAATAAACATCTTATTTTCTATTTGATTAGCCCTTTTCACATTTCAAATCACTTTGAATATATTAATCATAACTGAGCCTTCCAAAAACCTCTGCGAGGTAGATTTGGAAGGCCAGATTAGTGACATCAACAACTCTTCCAACTGTTTTTTAATGTAGTATGCAGTGCATCAGGGCTGACAAAATAAAAATGTTTTATGCTGCGTGATGGCCTGTGTGTATAAGCTTTAGAGAATGAAACTTTACTTTAAAGTTAGACTGCTGGTATTTGAAAATAAATTTTTTGGTTTTTTTTTTCTTTTTTTTTTTGGAAACATTTAAAAGCAGAGGAGTGGAGCAGATCTTGTAAGTATTCAAGCATTTATATTTATTGAAATCCATTTTAGCCTTTTTTATCTCACAACCTTTATTAGAACACAGATTGCCTCTTTACTGAGCCCCAGTGCCAGAGTGTCTTTTTAGAAGAGAAATAAGGAGGGAAGGAATGTGATTATAAAGAGGAAGTGGGACTTCAGAATTAGAAACATACGCAGCAGCCGGCCCCATATTTTCCCAGCACATGCTTTTTGTCCTGGCTGTAGCCCTTTTACAGAAGACATTCTTCCTTAGGGAAGTGTCAAGGGTCTTCACCGTATCCTCTGAGATCATCGGATTTCTGGGCTCTGTGGGAACACACAGTCCACAGGAATTCTGTGCCGCTCCTTTCCCCAGAAGGGAAGTGAGTGAGTTTAGGTGTCCACATGCAAAGGAGATGGGCGGGCATAGTGTCTGTCCTTGGGGTGGAATGGAGAGTATTGCTGGGCAAGAAGCACCTGACTTTGACCCCAGAGTGACCCCAAGTCCAGGTACAGAATGGGTTTTTTAACACTTGGCATCGTCAATTGGTATGGGTTTCTCAGAATGTTCCTGGGCAAATGGAAGAGTCAGTATGGGGCCTTATTGTTACTTAGTAAGACTTTGAAGACTGAAAATTCAGTATTTACTTGTCTAACCATTTCACACTAGGACCTTACTTGGGGTCCTCAAGGATGTGGGGCAGATGTAGTAACTTTGTCTCTCTATGACATGAAATTCCCCTCTAGTGGGTGTTGAGAGGGGAGCAGACACGTGATCTGCTCAGTTCTAACAGGAGCACCTTCAGCTTCACTAGAAGCGAAGGATGAAGTGCACTCAACAGCACCGTGCTCTTAAAGCCTTCCATAACTTAGTTTCCAGTTGTCGGTACCGGATCTCCACCCCTGGTTCGTTTAGGGCACTGTTCATGCACTGTACACCCCAAAGCAGGACAGCCAGTCCACAGTGTCTCGGAGGGCGCAGCAGGGCAGGCGGCAGAGGCCAGAGAGCAATTGTTGGTAGAAAATGCATGTACTGTGATGGTGACCCGGGCCACGGCAAAAGCTGAAGACAGACAAAAGCAAGAGAGTTGAGGAAAGTGAACTCGCGGCTGGTGCCTTCCTTGTTGTTGGTTTTATTTCCTCCGATCTCTGATGATGCCAACGGGGCCTGCTCCCTGACATCTGCCTCTGAAGGTTGCCTGGGATGCGAGGAAGCACCATCCTGGTGATTTTGCTGTGGATGATTCTTATGGACCCTGAGAATGTGTGAAGTACCACTCCTTGGGGCAGGGCGGGGTGGGGAGGGGGATATTATATAACGTGTTGTCCCCAGCACATGGCAAATCCTTTTCCCCTGCTGCTTTCTTCTCACACCTGCGGCATCCTGTCCTCATTCTCTGTTGAGCGCGCCTGTGATACAGCACTACTAATGTGTTTATGGACTTGAGGCATATTTGCCTTATAGACAAGAGATGCCAAGTGTGCCAAGAAGCAGTCATCCTTCCTTTATATGACATTCTTGCACTGTTGGCACAGAGCTCCGTGCTTGCTTTGCGGCAGGCCTCACCCTGGCTGCTTTCTGTAACCTGTTTCACTTGTTCTTATCACTGTCCCGCAGTGGGAGATACCTGTAGATTAGGGAGTTGGGTATCTTGCCCTGGCTAGTGAGGTCAAACCTCAAGACTCTACTTTCAGAATAACACTCTGCCTCAGGGTACAGGATTCTTTGAAGCTTTGGGCCCTTTATTTATTTACTTATTTATTAAAAGATTTATTTTTTTTTATATATACAAGAGGCCAGAGGCGTGGGGGTGGAGAAGATTCACTAGAGACAGAGTAGGGAACAGGTCAGGCAGATTGACTGAAATACACTGCTGAGGAACAGCTGGTGAGGCAGGAGAGGTCTGCTGTGCCATGTGGGTCCCCTCCCGGCCTGGGATTGAACTCCTGCTGCTGTGACTGCAGTGAGTGCTTCATTAGCACTGCTTTAACCTCTTGTGTCCCCTTAAAGCCTTGTGCCCCAGCCAACACAACCCCTTGTGTTGGCTTTAAGACCCTAGAGGGAGAGCCCCTTTGAAGTCTCCCTCCCTCTTGGCTTGCTTCCTTTGTCACCTGGGTCAGGATTCCAGTGGGTGCTCTTGGCTAGCCCAGAACAAGGAGGGGAAGTTGAAATCCTCACTTTCTCATCCTGTTCATGCTTGGATCCCCCTGCTCCGAATGAGGTTGACTTAGTGAAACAAGATTCAGCCTGCTCATCAGAGACTGAGGGGCCAGGCCCTACCTAGTGATCTTACCCTCTCCAGCTCCTGTCTTTCTCTGCAGGAAGTGGAAGCCCAGCTGGGTGTGTTCAGGGGATTACTCTCATTTCTGGTCTTTTAGTCTGTCCCAGTACAGATTAGAGTGAATGAAATGGCTCCAGGGGCATTGCAGAGCTGGGGTTTGGGGAGGAAAACTTTGGGTAAGGTAGGAGTGAAAAGAGTTGGTATGGAATCTATACTCTTCCAAGATAGGCAGTTTTTGAAGTCTGGAGAAAAGTGAAAATTGACATTCTTTCTTTGCTTATCAGATAAACAGTGCTGAGCTTCTGAAAATCCCTGTGCCTGGTTTCCTTGATTGCTCTGGGAAGCCTAGAGGATATCAGGTCTCTTTGCCTTTCAGGGACTTTTTGACCAGTCTTTCTCGGTCGTACAATGCTATAAACTATACATGAGGCTTCATTTTGTTTGTTAAAATGAAAACGCAGAACTTACTAGTTCTGAAATTGGTAAAAAAAAAAAAAAATTCAACAGCTTTAAAGAGATTTTATAAAATTGAATTGAAAGGACAATGGAACACATTACTAATTATTGGCTATGTTCCTGTGTATGCACATCATTTGCCTACTGATTTTCATTAAGCATTTTTCATATACTCTGACCAATAATAATAATAATTAAAGACCAAAAGACTATGGTTGAAAAATCTCTGCTGGCCACAATTTTTCCAGCATTCCCCTTCTTTCCTGTCCCTCAGTGCTGCTTCCATTTCTGTGTTGTTAGACACTGAAGTGCTACTGTGATGTCCAAATTGCAGATATCCTGATTATTTTTTCCCCTTGAAAGTGATTCAAAAGGGTTATCACCATTATATTCACTTGAGTTGCAGCCCACATGCCTTTAGAGACAGCTTAATTTTTAAAAAACGTTGGCTATGGGCCAGTTTGCCCGAGTAGCTGTTTGCAGTCCTCTCTCAGTCTGCTCACAGTTGCAGTAAGCTGAGCATAGTTTCGATCCACCTCTGATGTATTGAGCCATCCTGGGAGAGTGTTCTCTCCTGCCTAAAGTCTGCAGTGTTGAGATGTACCCATAACCACCTTGCGTGGCTCTGAGACATTTGTAACTACATAATCTTTTAAAAACATTTGTAATTATATAATCTTTTAAAGATTTTTTTCCCATATATTTAAATCCATATATTCAAATTCTTGAATTGTTTTATCCTATATTCTACAACCTCTTCCAGGGTAGAATTTGATTATATGGCTATTTTGTTTTCAAAAGCCTTGTTTTTGGAATGCTAGAGTGTTCAAGTTGACAGGACTGCAGACCACCACTGCAAAGACCTTTGTGTGTGCTCATAAAGTTACTGGGGACAGATCTGGGAACTTGACCCTGAGTCTTAACTTCTTGATTAGTTCTTTGTAGGAGTGAAGTTTGCTGTACTCCCCCCATCAAAGCCATCTAAACCCGAGGGCTAGTTGATCCTCTCTTGACTGTACTGATTCCATTCAGAATGGACTTCAGAAGCATCACCTGCTCTAATATTTGTGACCCTTTCACACGCCAATCAGTTGCTATGTTGGTTTATTGGTCTCTCTCTCACTTGCCTTTTATTTTGAAGTCCTTATGCCACTGATCTGATTCAGACTTTTGTTGTTGTTGTTACCTTTTTTGATTTGTAAATGTTTTCTAGCTCCTTTTAAAATTTATTATTTTTAAAACCAATTTGTTAACTTTTTAAAAATTTTTATTGATATAAGAACTGGGGTACAGGCCAGAAGTGTGGGGATCCACGAGACAGAGTGGGGAGCAGAACAGGCAGATTGACTGAAACACACTGCTGAGGGTAGCAGCAGGCAAGGCAGGAGAGGTCTGCCGCGCCATGTGGGTCACCGCTCTGGCCTGTGGCAGGGATCAAACTTGTGCTGCAGTGTCTGCGTTTTGCTTCATAGTGCATTGCTTAACCCACTGCGCCACCAGGGGAGGGCCATTGTTAACTTTTTTAATTGAGGTAATAATTCGTTTAAAACACTCTACATGATATAGGAGAGACAGAGGTTCACACTCTTCAGATTAGTTCAAACCTTTAAAAAGTGGGCTACTAGAAGGTAGCATCTCTCAAAGTGGGTTAGTAAACCCATACAAAATTAGTGGATTAGAAAAAAAGCATTCCGTAAAGTGTTGATATTCATGTAAAAAAGGGTCTCTTGGCCAACTAAGTGCTTTAAATGTTTCTTTGCAGGACTTCTCTTGTTCTTTGATTTGTGACTGCTCTGTGAATCTCCAAGGTGTAGATGGAGTTATGCACAAGTCCCATCTTCTGTGACCCTTGGACAGCTTTTGGCGGGAGGTGGGGGGATCTTTATGTAGATAATACTGCTATAGTCACATTATTATGCCATGGAGAGCCATCACCATCTGAATTTCTAGGGGACCTTGTTCTGTGTGAGCCTCATTGATTCACTCTCCAATAGTATTTTTTCCTTGTTCTTTTCTTGACTTTTCCTTCCTTCATTGGCAAAGCCCCTCTTTCCTATCAGTCATGCTTACCCACCTTTCACAACCCAGCTTTTCTGAATTTATAAGTATCACAAGAAAATGTTTGACACAGTCAAAACATTGAAAGCAACATTGAACACTCATGATAGTGTTCGAATTCACGCAAAATGCCCTTTTCCATATGGTCGGTGCATCACATTCGTCTCTCTCCCTTCACCCAGGTTGATTGGCACATATGTTCTCCAGACATATGGGGGGTGTGTGTGTTTTAATTGCATTATTGAAATTACATTGCATTTATATAGAAATTCAGGGAGATTTGATATCTTTATGATTTCCCATCTATTAATACAACCCATTATACTTCTTTATTTATATTGTTTTTTTTCATGTCCTGTGACATTTTATAATTTTATGTGTAAAGCAGTCACATCTTTGTGCCAAGGTGCTTGTCTGTTGGTTTTTGTGGTCGTTGTGAATGGAGTTGATGAGTACATCTATTGGGTGCTGCTGGTGGACAAGAATGGAACCTATTTAAGTTTCTTATTGATAGTTCCTGATTGATCAAGTTCACATTTCAACTTGCGTTTGCTGTTGGAGTCTGGAGTTGAGTGCCTTTTTTGGTTAGACCATAACAGTATAACCCATAAGGGAAATGCGAGAGTTTGTTTTACTTTTACAAGTCTGTGTAATACTTTTAGAAGCAGGTGACTTTTAGGTCTTTAATACATTCATTTATTCATCTGTTAAATGTTTGGGTGCCCCATATTGTGCAAGGCATGGTAGTAGTCTCAGTGTCTTTCATGGTGAACAGAGAAGGTTGGTTTCTGCTCTCGTGGAATATAAGGGGTGAGAGACATCGTAGTAGTGAGCACAGATATTTATGACATTTATGAACTGTGATATATGCAATGGAAAAGGACAGGAGGCTGTGAGAATAACAAAGGTAGGCAGCGAAGACTTTAGGGGTAACAGAAAGGGCCTGTCTGAAGAAACAAACTGTGTAAAGGTTGAGCTGGTAGGAGGGGAAGAGAAAGGTCAAGAGAGCTTTACAGACAGTGGAAAAATCGGCTTAGAAGCTCTGAGGTGGGGCTCTGCTATTAATGGTAGATTGATGGAAATTTTAGTAACTAGTGACTTGAGTCAAGTTATTACTTCTTAGTAAATCATTATACGGAGGTATTTAAGTAGTGCTTGAATGATGATGGCTTGAAGATATGTATTTGGGCCCCTCCCCCTCGAGTGAAACTAAATTGCCTGAACTAAGAGGGAGCTGCCTCTGGGCTGTGCCTGGAATGGGCAGTGCTCACCCGCTGTGGTGCTACCATTTGTGTACCACTTGCTCTGGGCACTGCATCCAAGTCAGGAGATGCCCTCTCTGCACTTCCTTGGGAGGGGTCTTTTAGCAGCACCAACTTTGACTCTTCAAGCTGTGTCTCAGGTCTCTCCAGTCTCCCGTGGGTACCTTTTCCAAACACACACTGAAGCCTTGTGTGTGGATGGGTGAGGTGGATCCAGTCAGAGTTACACACACCTCAGTTCCCTACAATCTCTGTTCTCTGGTCATCCAGCTTTGCTCCAGAGCCTTGGATCTGAGCCTGTTCTATCTCACGTGGCGGAGTCCTGGCCTCAGAGAGAGGCGGAGCGGGGAGTGGTTATGGGGCTGGACTCTGGAGAAGGTTTCGGTTTTGGAATTTGACTTCTGTTTGGTAGCCCCAGTGCTTGGACTTGGAGCTTCATCTATCTCTACCCTGTTCTTCATCTGCAAAATGTGGATAGTAGCAGAACCTTCTTCACGTTATTGTAAGGGTTAAATTTAACGTGTGTCCCTAGAATAAAAAGCATCAGAGCAAATGCACAACAACATAAGTAGTAGTTATTCCTCCTCAGTCTCTTCTGAGAATGCATTCCTGGGGTTCCTTCTACCTCCCCCATTTCCCACCCACCCCGGCACCAGATACTCAGATCTGTTTGAATCCATGCTGTGCATATAATGCATGATTTGATACGGGACTCCAGTTACTTCTCTGAAAAGAATGTAAGAAGAAAGATGGCAAAGAAGCAAACCAAGTGTGATAGCGATTGTGTTCACGTAGAGAAGATTGGGATGATTTTTATTTTTCTTTCTCTTATATCCACCTCTCTGTAATCTGGTTATATTTCCCCTGTACTAAAATGAAAAAAGGTGAGGATTTAGTTGTCCAAATGCTTGGCTGCAGAGGGCAGAAGAGGGTGGGGAGCCTGGGGTCTGCCTGCTTAACTGCATCTCCAGGTGGAGTGCTTTTGCATGGATGCTTTTAGTTGCAGAAATGCAACAGTATTTAACAGGCTTAGCAGAAGTATCCTAAAATGTTAGAAGGTGGAGATGTTCTTTGTGAAACCCTTCCTTTGACTGTCTCTTCCTTTCATTACTTTCCCTTTTTGTTCCTTCTTGCACTCCCTGAGTGGGCCTCTGACCATCTGCCACTGAGTTTCTTTGGTCTCTTTCTGCTCCTCTCCTCCAGGAAAATACCTCCTTGAGTTCCCTATCTTTCTCCTTTACTTGCTGTCACACAGCAGTAAAGTATACATTTGTTGAATGCAAAGTAGAGAGTAAATTTTACTTTTAATTATAAAAATAAGTTTAACTCTTCCTCCTAAAAATCTAATATTAAATTGACTTTTATTTACTCCTACTAGAATTAACTGTTTAACTAACTAAATTCTGTGGGTCTGTGATGCCCTAAAAGCACCAAGAATCTTTTGGGGACTGGAAAGCTGAGTAGAAGGGAAAATTGAAGGAATAATACAGTTAATTTTTTTCCTTTTTCCCTATTTTGTCATGTTATTTGTATTGCTACCATTTTGGTACACATCAGAATTTTTAAGCTTTTCCAACTGGAAGAACAAAATTCAGAAATGACCGAAATACCATTTACCAGGAAGTCTTGCCAAATCTGACACATTTCCCCAAAAAGCCTGTTGATTTTAATTACTTTTCTAAAAGCTCAGTAGCGTCCAATTTTCCTTTCGTGTCCTCCCCTTATATTGTGGTGAGTAGAGAGATGGATTTTCCTGCTGAGTTTGACTTTTCCACTGGAATTTATTTTTAAGCAGTGGCATTCTGTAAGGATCTCAAAATAATTCTGACACAGATTTCAAGGCAGGTATGACAGCAGTGTTGCTTGGCATCTGAGAAAGAGCTGTTGACTTGAGAAATATTGCTAAATTCAATAAGATTTCACAATCAAATGTAACATATAGCTGAGGGCATTGAAATAATTGAGGATGCCTTTTATATCTTATTCTACAGTTTACAATGTTTTTTATTTTTATAAGATTTATTTATTTATGCATACAAGAGCTGAGGTACAGGCCAGAGGCACGGGAGGTAAGAGAATTCATCAGAGACAGAGTGGGGAGCAGAACAGGCAGACAGACCAAAATACGCTGCTGCGGGCAGCAGCGGGTGAGGCAGGAGAGGTCTGCTGCATCAGGTGGGTCCCCTTCCTGGCCGGGGATCCAATTCATGCTGCTGTGCTGCTGATGCTTCACAGTGAGGTGCTCAATCCACTGTGCCACCAGGGAGGCCCAATGTTTTTATTTCTAATCACAGAAACATAATTTGAATGTAACCTAAATATTTATGAGAGTTCTTTCTCTACTGTAAGGCAGCCTGGTATGTATAATTACAGTAAAGTCTAAATTTCTTGGTGGGGATAACTAGGACTTAGTATTTACTTTTCGAAAGGATTCATCATAGGAATGCCTTAAGTTAGAAGCACTATGTGCGTCACATGGGATGAGGCGGCAGCTGCAGACGTGCTGTGTCCCGTGCTACCTTTGACTTCGGTGACAGACCCACGTGGGTGTGGCACGAGCTGGGGCCGGGGTGGGGTCAATTTCATTCCCAGAGACAATTTGCTGGGCTTAGCTGACGCCACCCAATGTTGAAGAAATAATAGTAAAACTGTAAGCCCATCTTTAGTACTTGCCACTTGTCACCTAATAGAAAGGAAACAAAAACAGAGAGGCAACTCGTTCAAAGGAGCTTGTCCATCCTGTCCTTAGAGGTGATGGTTGTACACTGCGAAGACTTTAGGCTGAAGCAGTTGACAGCTTCTCTCTTGGGATGGAGCAAATGCTCTTTCCTTACCTAGCGGCCAGTGAACCTGTCAGATATTTAATATAGAGGTGGCCTCACTTCTGTGATGTGGCGATGGATTTGTTCTTGCTCTCACGGTGACAGCTTGTGTGCGGTGATCTTTTCTCACTAGATCAGTGAATAACTGAGGCAGATGTTGGGGGCCCGGCGCTGCAGTCGTGCAGCTGTTCATATCCAGTTAGACTTCTTGAAAGAATTAACCAGTTTTTAGGATCTCATCCCGAGGCTGCAAGTATAATAGGACTTCAGGGAAATTTTATCTTATAGGCACTTTCTTTGGATGTTACAACAGATGAAGCATGGAGGTAGAATGGCAACTGAGGGAAATTCTGTAGTAAATTTCCCATTTATCCTGATACCAAGCAATTCAGAAAAATACAAAGTTACCAGAACTCTAACTTGCCTGTTTTATAGTAGAAAATCATCTTAAGAATGTTGCAGAAAGTTTGGGAAATGTAGCTAAAAAAGATATTTCTTGAGCTTGCTACTCCAGAATACCAACTATGGTCAGTTCTAAATATTCCTTTCCAAGCTTCTTATGTCTATATTTTTAAATGATTGTAATCATAGAGTATATGTATTTTTTATACTGGTGCATGGTTTTTGAAATAAATGTTATAGTTTAAGATTATTTCATTCAGTGCCATCATTTTTCAAAAATGTCTTTATTAGTGGACCTTTGGGTTGCTTTGCCACTTTACTGTTGTAAATGATACCGTGATGGATATTTTTATAATAATCTTTTACATATTTTTGATGATCTTCAGACAATAGATTTTGGGAATGAGCTGATTCAACCAGAGATGATTGTGAACATCTTGATGTACCCCTCTTTAATCAGTGGGATAAATATAGTGTCTGGATTGGGGGCAGGGAAAGCTGGGTGTGGGGTGACTCAAGTTTCTGGCTTGGGTCATGTGGTGATGGCTGGCACAGACAGCCCCGGGGGTGGGGGTGGGGGTCAGGCTCAGCTGAGGATGTGGGGTCTCCAGGCCTCCAGTGAGATTCAGCAGATCATTGAAATGCAGACCCTGGAGCAGGGGAACAAGCCAGCAGGACCTGACGTTCAGATGAAGAGTCAGTGGCATCTGTGTGGTTGTGGAAGCTGTAGATATTGTTAGGATTACTTGGAGGGTAGAATGCAAAGAGAGGAAGGTAGGTGAGCGTTGGGTGTGTTACTTTGTGACAAGTAAAGTAAGGAAGAATCCACTCAGGAAAATACAGTGTTGGGTAGGGGGAAGTGAAGAGAAAGAAATGGCCATCTAGAAACCAAGGTAGAAGAGACTTTCAAGGAGGCAGTGAGCAAAAAACTGTTGACATAATTATTTCAGGCCCTGTTGGTGGCATGTACTGAGTGACGGGTACGTAGGAAAGAGGGCAGCTGTCACCGTTAGTCCCTGTCAGAAAATGACTGGAGGAAGAGACACAAGTTAGTAGCTGCCAGAAGGGTTTGTAGGATTGTGGACTAGTTGGCCCAGTTAACATTATACAACACCACAAACTCAGTAGTTTAAACAACAGAAATTTATTTCCTCATAGTTCTGGAGGCAAGAAGTCCAAGATTGAGGACTTAGTATGTTTGGTTTCATCCAAGGTCTCTCTTCTTGGCTTGCAGGCAGCCATCTTGCCATGTTTTCACACCATCATCTCACCAACTGTTTTCTCTGTCCGGGTCTCCTGAGAAGGACACCCACCAGTCAGACTGGATTCGGGCTCACCCTAATTTTCACTTTTAACTTTCTTCTTCAAAGACCTTATCATAAATAGAGGTACTGGGGGTTAAGGACTTTAACATGTACATTTTTGAGGGTACAGTTTAGCCCATAAAAGATGGATTCTAAGCCCACGGTCTGGCTTCCCCCTTTCCCCTGCTCTTCCTTCTCTCCACACTACTGCTTCTGCTCCTCCTTGTCACACTTACTCCCTTGGTCTCACTGTCCGGTGCCCTTCTAGTCTCAGCCTCCTTTTCTCCTGGTCGTGCGGGTCCTGGTTCTTTGGCTCCCTTCTCCTCCTGGAGTCAAGTTCATCAGTTTGTCTTCAGCTCCTCAGTTGTGTCAGGTTAACTCTGTAGTACATTTGATTTGGTGATAAAGACTAAGGGCATGTACAGTTCTTTTAGTGTGGCCGTCATCTCACAAAAAAACCAACTAATAAGGGGAACATTAATTTAGGTGAAGATTCAATAAAAATTTTATGTTTGAGCTCACTTTGTATTTTATAAATTGTTGTTCTCCTCCCAGAGTTTGGTTTTGGGTTCTTTTCTTTCCCCAAAAAGAGTAACTGTCTCAATAGAGTCTGCAATTGGAAATTTTTTGGTGAGGTGGGCTGGGGAGGACATTTAAAGCTATATCAAGGTTAAGATTATTCTGTTTGGTTCTGAGCAGGGAGCCTTAACATTTGAGGGGGTCCAGGTTGACTTGTGAGTATATTTTATTTAAACCACAGTTGATCGTTTGAGGTTTCTAGTGACTATGAGTTTTACATAGTGTTTCTCACGGTCCTCTTGAAATACGTCAATATGATTTCTACATAAAAAATCAGATTTTTATGAAGGAAGCCAAAGGTCTGATTCCTGTGAGTGTATAAACTGTGCTTAGGCTTGCTATTTGTCCAGATTTTGCTGGGCAGCTTTGAGAGGAACATTTTTGTCTCTATTGTCAATTTCAAAAATATATGTAATTTTAAAGTATGGAACTCAAATTTAGCTTTTAATGGTACCTTATGTGTTTATTCTATCTTTAAGACCAAGGTTATAGAATGACATGTGACCTTGACTCTTGATTCTATGTCTGGTTGTGGGTTTGAAGTGTTATTTTTGTGCTTTCTTAACTAACTTAAGCACTTCTGACTGTACATTTGGAACAGAATAAATATGGTAGAAGTCGTTGCATATAGTTTTGATAAACCATCCAGATTTTAATCTGGTAACACAGTAGTACTATGCATTTCTTTATTTACCTAGTCCAAAGCTTTAGAAAACAGCACACGCTCTTAGTGACCTCCAGACTTGCTGGGTTAGTTGGCGGTGTCTGATTAGTCGGCATCTCTTTTCCTCTGTAGAATGTACCAGTTGATCCTCATCACACCAAAGGCTCAGATCTGGAGAGTTACCTGGAAGTGTGCTAAGTCTCTGCTCCCATTGGTGGGAACATCTGCTTCTCCAGAGTCAACTGTTCAGTTCCAAACCTGTTTATACCAGTTGTGCTTATCGTTATTGTTTAATAGATAGCAATAGTAGATGCGCAAAAAGAATTGGTGTTTCTGTGAACATTCAGTTGCTTGTTTTAGAAACCATCTAGTAAGAGCAAGTTTCTGAAAATAATTGTAGCCAATCTAGGAGTAGCTCTGACAAAGTGTAAAGGATTTGGGGAGCATAAAACAAAGGTGTTCTCACTAATATTGTCAGTCATTCAGGATAGGTGAGGTGGTGAGTATGTGAAACCTGAAGATCTTAGCAGTTCAGTAGTGCACACTCGTGCTGTGTGTCCATTGTCGGCCAGGCGGGATCTTCTGCTCCACATTTACCTCCTTGTTCTGGACACAGCCTGATGAACAGGCCTCTCTGGAGTTCTGCTGATCCCTCTGGCAGAGGGAACGGCTGCTGCAATTCAGCAGGGTGGGGCTGTATCATCTTGCCAGGTGCTAGCCTCACCATTCTTTATGTATCTTTTTGTGACTTCTGAGTTTCACTTTTTCTTTTTAACTAGTCTGACTCTCAATCCTTTTGCATTTGGATGAGAGCCTCTAGTTTAAGCCTCCTTTCTCTCTTGTATCCTCCATCAATTTCATTTACCATCTTTTATATTAGATTTGTCTTGCCCATTGCTTGTTTCATTTCCATTTGTTCTACTATAGTCCTTATTCCTGAACTACTTAGATTTGTGCTCCAATTGGATTTCCTGATGATAATTTGTATGGCTACTATAGACAATTAGAAAAAGGTGCCTCACTCTGTCTCTACCTCCCTCCCCCAACCCCCGCACTTCTGGCTTGTACCCAAGTTCTTGTATGCATAAATAAATAAATCTTTAAAAAAAAAAAAGGAAGAAAAAGGTGTACTTTGGGCAGTCACAATCACAACCACCGGAGCTCAACTTGATGTTAATCTCCACTTCTCCAATGGCCCACTTCGATGCAGTGTGCAAAAAGAGCTGTCTTCTGTCATTCTCCCCGTCACTGTCTTCTGGACAGAGTCTCTGTTTCTTTGTCTCAGGTTCTTTTCTACTTAACAACATCCTACTCTAAATCCTTAGAAAGTCTTGGGCAAGTTTCACCTCTTCAGGCCTCCTTCTCCAACCCTCCCACCTCCTTACAAGCATAGCCTACCCTGTACGCATTAGCAGTGGTCTCTGCGGTCCGCTTTTTGAAGGAAATCATCTGTTCTATTTGAGCACGTGTCTTATTGTTATGCTGCTCTTAGTCATTGTCTGCCCCACGAGAGTGCTACAGCCTTCGGGAACGCAGACGTGTCTCCAGTTCTCTGTTCTCCCAGGCCCACGTCAGAGCAGTAGGCAATGAATAGAAGAGCATCCACAGGAATGTGTGTTTATCACAGATGTGTTTATCCACAGCTCTGGATGGGAGCTGTGGCCACCCCTTCCTAGCTATGGGACATTGACCTCTTTCCTCCTCTTATCTGTGTGCAATATATTTGTTGTACTTAGTGTGTTTTCCCTGTCACAACAAAATGTTTGTCTCCTTCTCATGAACTGAATGTTGAAGTGCTAGTGAAGTCAGTGGAAGAAACAATGGGGGAGAAAACTTGGTAAGTCTAATTTCTAAACTCTAGGGGACCTAATATTTTGTACTTTTTAAAGAATTTTCTGTAGTTTTTTTTTTTTAATCGAATTTTCTGCCTGCCTGCCTAACTATATACTTACCTATTGACATGACTAAGGGTGAATTATAAATTTTAAGCTTTTATGTCTGATGATTTATAAAATAAGCATGTGGTAGCTTGGGGATTTCTTTTTTCCTGTAAACGATAATGAACTTTTCTTAATCAGGCATATACAGTGTAGTTCACAGTTGAACTGTAGGTCTTCTACATGGTAAAACTTTCTTGTAAGCTTTACAGATTAAGTGTGTGTTTCATTCAAGGAGAAAAAATGTGTGTGTATATGTGGGGCTGGCATATGTACATCTGTATCCTTACACCTGTATGAAATAATTGCTGTAGTCTACAAAACTTTTGGAAATTAGTAGAACTGTGATTCCTCTTTAATTAATATTTATACATATTTAAAATTAGTACGCAAATTTTAGTAAACATTTACATTCATGACTTAAGGGCTAGTTAGTTACGGCATGCCTCATAGGTTGATCTGCTGCATTGTATACATTTCAGTTCTTCATAAATCAGAATATATTTGGAGATATGTAAGAATTATGATGTACCCAATTTTAAATTCTGTTCTGCTTTGACATTAGAAAAACTTGAAAAAAGCTGATCCAGAAAATACTTCCAAATTCTAATATGATTGTTGATTTTAATCAACTTGAGGTGAAGTAACCCACTGCGATTTAACTATTTTCTTTAAAAATTCTTTTTGAATGACAAAGTAGTTTTGCCTTTTCAGTTTACATTATTAGTGTCTCTTTTGGACCATCTTGACTATTTTTGTTTGATCAACGCTCAACTAATAAACATTTATGAAATCCTAATGCAAATGTATAAACATCTCTCCCTTTGATTACATAGTTTTTTAGACTTTATTTTAGTGGGTAACTGCTTGAGGACGCTTCTGAATTTATATTATTCTAAAAGTTAACCACTAGTACCAAGGCATTACTTAAGATATAGTGTTGAGTAGTGCATATTTTTCTATTCCATAACTCTATAGGTTTGTAATCTTTAAACCTTCATGCTTTAATTACCTGATGAATTCTTGAAAATAACCAGTACCGTTCTGAAGCATAACCATCCGTAACCACAGAACGCATCCTCGTGCTTTGATACCTTTACTTACAGCTGTCCTAACATTTCTTTCTGAACTGTGTATGGTTAGACCCCCAGACATGCTGGTGAGGTCAAATAGAGAGTTACTTCCCTTTATCGCTGAATAAATGTCATGAGAAAGACTCTTGGGAGTTGGCATTTGCTGACTTTTTGGTTTTTAGCACTTCTCATCACCGGTTCTGGGCTCCATCTGCACCCCTGAATGAAGAAAGCCTTTCCAGGGTTGAGTCTTTTTACTGAATCAACAGTGCTGGAAGCTGGAACCAGGATCTTAGGAGATGACTTGTTTGACCCCTTGCTGGGAAGTTGAGACTCAGTGGCCTTACATCCGGGGTCACGTGTAGCAGGCAGCGTGCAGGGTCTGCAGCTTGGATCTTCTGGGCTTTTTTCTGGAGCTGCTGGAGTTGTCTGTCGCTCTAACTGGTTTGCTGCAGAATGCCATAAGCTGATGCTTCCTGCAGGGTGACTGCCTTCCTGATCTCAAAGAACAAGAAGAGCGCACTAGTTCACCTCTTTCCCTCCAGTGTCACCAAGAGGAACCTGAATGATTGGAAGGTGTGCCGTTTTAAAAGAGGGCTTTGTGTTCTGCTGTACCTCAGGCTACTTTGTGTGTTTTTGTTCAGTCATGCTCGAGAACTGAACTGGAGGAGGCCTCCAAAACTGACGAATACAGGAAAGCGTGTGTGGATGCCTACCAGGTACAGATCACTGCATTTGTAATTACAGTTCAAGTGTTCCTTGAGTGACTAGACGGTCTGATCATGCATAAAGAGAACAGAAAGAATGACTACAAATAGGGTAGGCAGGAAGATGTGGACAGTGAGGATATTAGTATGTGGATGAGACTGGGACCCTCTGATTAATAAGCCAGTTCAATTTGGAAGGCAAGTTGGTTTTCCCCAGTGTCTGTATTCAGTTTAATAATCACTGGTTGTGTTTGGTGTCTGTGGACTGGCCAGGAACAAACCTGAGCTGTCGGGTGTGCCAGTTATGGTCGAGCAGTTTTCTGTTCACCTGGGGCTTCCAAGGGCTGAGGTTTGCCAATCTAAACACAATTGACTTCTTGGAATTTTTTTTTTATCATCCTCAAGGGAATAAATTGAGAAGTCTATGGGTTATAATTAGCACGTCCACTTGCAGCTGAATTTGTGTTTCTGGCTGTAACAGCAGTTTATATTTTTTGGCTCCTTTGTCCCATAGGAACTCAGCTCTGTTCAGACATTAGCTCATTAATTCTCATAACATGCATGTGAGTTGGAGAGCATTCCCATAGGTTCCCCCTAAAGCAGGACTGAATGCTGTCCATTCTAGACCTTCTGGGATTTTGACTGGTGAGGGGTGCCAAATAGGGGGATGATGGTGGAGGTGGGGAGGGAGACCTGGGGTGGCTTTCAGAACCAGCATGGGGCTGGGTGGCATTCTCTCCAAGCGTTCCTGCTCTGTGGCAGGTGTTCTGCCATGGCTCCACAGAACTTCCTCCAGGAGGTGATGGTGGGGACAGTGATGTTGGCTGCGTTTCTTCTCGGGGTACACTCTCAGTTATTTACCTGGACACAGCTGTCAAAGGGCAGGTGAAGAAGAGCAGGTGAGCCGTTCAGGACTGGGGGTGGGGGGCTCTCGCATCCCGTGAGTGTCTTCCCACTCCGCCACCTCATAGTCCTCGGAAATGGATGTTGTCGTCCTTAAATTATTAGATCAGAAATTTGAATTCCAGAAATGACTCCCTTGGATCTAAGCCTGGGTCTGTGATCCAGAGCCTGTGCTGTATCCCATTTGGGCAGATTAATAGGGACTGTTCTTGGTGGTACACTATTGCCACAAAACTTCTGTATCAAGTTATTCCTACTCAGGATGCCAAGCCTCCTTTTAAAAAGCTGGAGCAGGGCGGGGAAGGCTATTGTGAAGTCTGACAACTTAGGGACCAGACTGAAGGGACTGTATCATTATAGTAAGTGTGAAAGATTAGTCAGGAAAGCTTCCGCTTCACCCCGGCTCTTCCAGAAACCAGATGTGACCATCTGGGGAGCCATTTCTCTTTGTTAAAGGAAGGTTTTGCCTGGGACCCAGAGGCAATTTGTTCATCAGAAGAGAGTTTGTAGTTTGTAATCTAAAACCTTCAATGTTGTCAGAGCAGCCATGGTTGTTTTGGGCGCAAAAGTCCTTTTGATTACAGTTTAAGTAATATATTTATCATTTTTACAGTTGGAAAAACCTCTTTCCCACCTGTCACTTTATGAATGCTAAAGGTCTAGATCCTGTCTTTCAAATTCTTAACAACTGGCCTGTGCTGGGATTGCAGTCAATGGCTTCATTGGGTAAGGGCAACCTCTCCAATCCCGTGTAGAAACAAACCTTGGCATTGACTTTGGGGGCTGCCTGGACCCTCTTCTGTCTGTGCAGGGACCCCCTTTGGGGTGGGAACTGTTTAGATAATATGAATGTTGAATTAATTCCCCTCATCATTCATTTAAGTTTGGTGTCCGGCTTTTTGGCTTCTGGGCTTCCATATGCTTTTAGCTGTTTGTTTTCATTTCCTATTCACATTTATCCCATATTTCCATTGCCTTTATTTTATACAGTGTCAAATATAAGGCAACAATGTACTGTATGGAAATTGCTGAAAAATTGGGCTTGTTTCTTCCCTTCATTCAAGATTCTAACAGCAGCCATCCCACTGTCATTCTATTTACATTAAATGTAGCATTCTTCTTATTAAAGATTATTAACAAAAGCCCTCAGTATGACGTGGCTTTAACAGCAAAATACGTAGGAAATCAGAAAACTATACTTGGTGAAGTAAATGTGTTGATTGGATACTTAAGTTCTTCCAAGGAAGCAAGTTGATGGGAATGGAAATCAGTACCCAAGCCCTTTCACATCCACTTATCAAGTACCATTTCTTCATAGAGTCTGGGGGTCCTGTTGAGCACCCCCACTTGATTCTGGGTGGCCTTCCTGCTCTGTCTCCTTTGAGAACCATGCTGCTTGAGTAAATGACTCTAAAATGCAGTTTTCAATTCACTGCCTTTAGGGTGGCGAATACTGAGAAGATCTCACTCTTTGACTTCTAACTTGAGTCTTTGAGGATCTTTTATGTTCTTGATACATTCTGAGAGGTTCTCTAATTATTGTCCTTCACAATAGTGAGCTGGACGGGAAGGGCAGACGTGATGGAAACAGCCTGGAAGGAAGAGTGGGCTATGTCTCTTAACACCAGAGCCCTGTGTGCCAGCATGGGTCACTGCTCATGAGAATTCAAGTGTTCTTGAGGGGGCAGGAGGCTGTCAGCTGACACTGTGCTGGCATTGTACTGGGGTGCTCAGAGCATGCTGCCTCAGAGGAATGGTTTCCCACCCTGGTTTTGGTCAGGGGCTTTAGTGACGCTGAGATACTCGGCTGAAGCTCCTGAGGAGCTATAACTAGAACCCCTCTTAGGAGCTAAAGTAGCTTCCCCACCCCATGTAGTTTTCATAGCTGCTTCTCGCTGCACTTGTGTTTCATCCCGCCCTCGGACTGCTTCTGCAGGAGACCAGCAAGACTCCTGAGGGAAACACCCCATCCCCTGGCTCTGCACAGACTTCCTGCTCCACCACTTGCAGCTGCCTGATTATAGTCTCTGTGTCCTAATTCCAGATCCTTGGAGGCTGCTATTTTTTTAGAACAGTATCGAGCTGTGACCCAGGTGGCCATGGCTTGGTTAGAGCTATTGGTGGACTTGGCATTTTTGTGTATTGTGTGTGTTGCATTAGGTTAGGGTCAGGGACTTCATCGGGGAGCCATGAGATTGAGGAGGTAAGCTAGAAGCAAGTCGTGGAGTTCAACTCCAATCAGGAATTTGTGTGCATAAAATATAAAACTTTCTACTTTAACCTTTCCAGATGTACAATTCAGTGGCATTAAGTACATTCCCATTCTGTGCAGCCACCCCCACCATCTACCTCCACAACTTTGTCTTCCCAAACTGAAACTCTACACCCATTCTGTTCCTTCTCCCTCAGTGCGTGGTAAATCACTGTTTTTCATTCTGTCTTTATGAATTGTACTACTCTAGAACCTCATCAAAGTGGAATCATACAATGTCATTTTGTGTCTGGTTTGTTTTATTTAGCGTACTGTCTTCAGGATTTATACATGTTGTAGCTAGCATATGTCAGAATTTCTTTCCTTTTGAAGGTTGAATAATATTCTACCATATATATATGTATGTGTGTATATATATATATATGTATATATATGTATGTATATATACCCTCTCCCCCCTTTTCTTCACTCTCCATCTACTGATGGACACTTCAGTCACTTCCACTTTCTAACTGTTGTGAATACTGCTTTGAATGTGGGTGTGCAAATTCTCTTTCTGAGTCTTGGCTTTCATACCCCAAAGTGGGATTGCTAGGTCATACGGCAATTCTGTGTTTCATTTTTTTTTTTAGTATGTGCTAAGAAATTTAAATACTGGCTTAAAGACACTGCAAAATTATTGAAGAACTTAAAACAGGGCTTACCTGATCAGATTGTGACTTAGAAGGCAGTACATAGTATGAACCTTGGCTGGGGGAGGGAGAAAGCTGGCAGAGGCCGCTGGGGTGCTCCAACAAGGTAGAGCCACCGCTTAGAAGGTGTTGCCTTCTAGGTGAGAAATGATGGTGGCTGAGCAAAGGCAGTTACAGGGAGAGAGGTATGGGATAGAAGGGTTGGAAGATGAACCTGTCTCATTGCTTGTGATATGAGCAATGTGACAGCTTGGTTATGAGGGAAGTAAGAGACAGGGAGAGAGACCAAGGGCGAGAGACTGGTTGATTGGTGGAATTTAGGGGATATAGGAAGATTTTGTTTGTTTTGGAGGTTATTTTGATTTAGGATGGTAGAATCTTGTATTAAGATGTTAAATACGGCCAAGTAGTAGAGGTGACTGGTGGGCTGCCTGTTGGTAATATGGGTTGTAACTTGGGGGAGGGGAGAAGGTTAGAGAATAAAGAAGCAGATGGCCGTGCAATTTGGCTGAATTTAAAAATGGTTGGCTTTATTATTAGTATCGCTCCATAGTTTCATAGCTTTATAGTGCTATTTCACATTCTTATCTTGAAGCAGAAACATCTCTATCAAAATTTAGAAAACCACAGGTGATGACCAGTTCACTGATTATAAAATCAGGGTTTTTTTATGTATTCTGTGAATTCGAAAGGATTTAGATGAAGCATGCGGGTGTGGAAATTGGCTTACTGTTCTTTTTACTCAACATTTTCTGTTCTTTCCCCCCTGCAATGGAGATGGATTGCTTTTAATCATTACGAAGGTCAATGGAAATTTCAAAAGTGGCCTATTTTCTTGGTTTGACTCCCTCGCCGTTCTCTGAGTTCCTCTGTGTGTGTGTATGTGTGTTGTCAAATGTCATGTTTGTTCACAGTGTACCCCTGGACCAACAAGATTCAACACTGTTAATGGTGGTTGGACTGAATGGAATGGAAATTTAATATAACCTTTCTCACAGAGATGAAATTTAGTGCTATTTTAAAAGATCTAGGAAGAAAATTCCAGTTTTTCTTAGTCACGTCACTTACTTTATTAGGTACCAAGTCAAGCCCTATAAACTTGGCTTCTCTTTTGCCTTTGTTTTGCCATCAGGATTTGCTGAGATTGTTTTGCTCATGAAGTTTTGCCACATTGGCCCCGTTTTCTTACTTAAATGTGTTTCTCATGTTATTCTTAACAGCATTAGTGATCTCTTTGGGAGCCAAATGGCTCAATTCTGTTTCCTGCTCTTTGTTGATATTATTATGTTTTAGAGGAATGGATCAAAGTGACTTGAAGCTGTAGTCATTATTTTGCCTTCTGGCCGGCTGAGACAGAACCACTGGTGGCAGCTGTGAGAATCTGCATTATTGAACGACGCAATTGTCAGTGTGCATACTTGTTTTCCCTTTGTGTTTCTCTGAATGCCTACCATGTGCAGGAGGCTGTGCACTATTGCCTTGGGGAAATAGAGATGAATAAGGTGTGACTCCTGACACCCAGGAACTGATTCTCTAGAAAAGGGGCTTTCATGCATACATGACCACCAAACAAGGAGGTTAATGGGTGAACTGGAGTCCACTAAGGACAATTGTTATTATGCTCAGAAGACTTCCTTGTTCGGATGTATATTGCTAATGACATTATAATAGACGTGTTTTAAACATCCTCATTTATAATCACCAAAGCCATGACATCTGCTTACATTAAGTTTTCCTGCAAGTGGCTTTTATGGCTTTGCTTTATAATTTCCTTCAAATTTAAGATTGTTACTAACTTCATATTAATCCTTGTTAATCTTTGTCTCTTCAGGTCTGCTTTGTGACTGCCTGTTCAAATTCTGTAATAAGACTCTTGCAACTTAAAAATACCCATTTGTTTTCATCTGTGGAACTCTTTGAACTTTGAATAACATAGCAGACCACCAGTTGCTGGATTTCAGCTTATCTTGAAGCTTTTATGAGTTACTATTAAATTAATTCATTATTAACATGGCATAGCATTTCAGCATTGCCTTTTTGATAGCAAGTAGAATGACCACACACTTCCCATGGACATGCCATCTGGTCTGACCATCTATCTCTGTGTGTGGGACTCTTGGTTGGGGGAGGATGCTGGACTTGACATTCCTGAGCACAGATGACGTTAACATGGTAGCTTGTAATTTAAGGTTGGTGACTGGGATAGACTACTTACATTTAAATGTTAGTTTCCAGATGACCACTTTAAGTTGCTATAGGATGTTTATGCTGTGTGCGTTCTTGTTTTGGATTTTGGAGAATTTTTGAAATGATGCTTTCAATATTTTAAATGGTATTTTTACTCTGCAAAAGATGCCAGTAAATGAATTGGTGTATTTGAAATATAGGTAGTAATTTTGGAAGTCTTGTGATGAGAGTTGTTGGGTTGAAGGCATGGTTGCAATCATATATTTTGTTTTTTCTTGGATGGCAAATTGTTGGAACCAGCTGGGGCAGCCCTGGAGTCACCTGGCACTTGTTGATAGTCTGGTAGAAGGGTTAAATCTAGATCAGCATGCTCAGATCAAGAGACCCTGCTTCCAGGAGTCTCTGTGACTCTTCTAAAGGCTCCTTCAGCAATTGTATTTTGTTGATTGCTTTCATCAAGTTTGGGTACAAAGATCTAGCAATGGCATAGATCTAGATACTCTGTGTGGGCACTTACCTGCTGTTCAGATTGTTTAGGGATCTTGGTTTCTTGCAGCACAGAAATGATGTAGAGACTTACAGAATTGCAGAGAGGCTGGAAGACTAGGAAGGATATAGGTTTGGGTGATAGAAAGGAACCAAAGAAAGACTGGAGGACTGGAAGCTGGATGGTAGGGTCCATGCAGAATCCATGCCTAGTCTTCATGCTGCTTCAGTAGCTGGTGATGAGTATAACCTCCAGCCTTGACCACCAGCTTTCACCATCATGGAGGACACAAATCCCAGGAGGATCCGATTGTGCATAAGCCATGTTCCTTGGGGGTAGAGGGAGAGTAGAACTGTCTCCTTTGGATTTGGGGTACTGTTTTTCACTAAATTTCTTGTTGTCACACTCCCCAGTTAAAAGGGAGATTAGGTACAAATAGAACAGGACTGATATTGGATAGTGTCTCCTTAAAAAAGAAAAGACATGCCTGCCCTTCATCTGCTCACACATTCATGTACATCTGTAATACTATACACTTATGCTTACAAAAATAAAGTGCCCCAGCCAACATATGCATCTCTTTCCATAATGAATGAAAATATATCTACCTCTCCTTCAGAGGTTCTGCTCTAAGAAGAGTGCCCTTTCCAGTGAATTCTGTGGCCACATTTGAGATGAGCATTTTAGATGACAACTTTCTCTGGAACTGTGGTGCTCTAGCAGTTCTCTTTTTTTCTCATGAATTGGAGGTCTTGGTGTTGATTGTCCTAAGGATCAGTCATAAGACCCTGTCGGCCAGACTTCTTTGGCAGTATAGATCCCGTAAAATGTTGTTGGCCCTTAAGGGTTTTTTTTTTTTGCTTCTGTGGATGAGTAAACTAGATAGTAACCAATACTTTAAATACAAAGGTTCTGAACCTAGAATTGGGTCTGAGAATTTGAAACCTGGTCTTGGTGCTCTACAGATACCTTAGTTGTTGGTTAGTAGAATTCCCTTGGGAACAGTTAAGGAAAGTAGGGAGATTGGGTGGCACCGCTCTTTTGCGAGAAGCTCCCAACTCAGGAAGTCAGGTTCATGGCACACTGACACTTGTAGTCCAAGGGACTGCCTGTAAGTCACCTTGTATAAGTGGGAATGGGAAAAAGGGCTGCAGCTCACTGTGTTGTGTTGCTCCATTCCCTTTCGTGGAAGTACATTCTTTATCAGCTCTAGATGAGGTTGCATTGATTGCTTTGATCTGAAATGCATGCTACATTTCTGGGTTGTGGGTTAATACTCACTTCTCAGGAACAACACAGATTCCCATGAGTGTCTTAAAAGGACAAAGGTAAACATTACATGTCAAAAATTATCCTTTATGCTCTACCCAAGTTCCCATCTAACTCTCCTGTGTGAATTCATCTTATAGTTCATGGAAACTTGAGTTAGCATGTGATTCTGATTATTTGTTCCTGTGGTAGGCGTTAGTCCTTTGGAAAAAAAAATTTTTTTTTTTTGGTCAATCAATTACCAGCTAAATTCACTGAGTTGTCACGTGAGACAATCCAGGCCTGAGATAGTAGTCATAATAGCAAACCCAGTTTATTAGGGAGTTGGGGAAGTACCTCCATGTCATTTTCCATATTTCTACTTTGAGAATGAGAGTGTCCACTAGATGGTAAAAAGAAACAACAAAACTGTACTTGATGTTGTTTTTCATTATTGTATTTTGATTTGCGAAAGTTGTTTTTAGATTTTTTTTTAACCTTTGCCAATATAACTCAGTTTTTGTTTTGCCCTCTTCCACCTTTGGATTATGAAGTTGGGATAGAAGTGTAAAATTAGAACCCATATAAACTTGCTTGAAACTTGCATTTGAAAAGATGGCGAAGCAAGTTTAATTACAGAGAAAGATTGGCTGCTTAATTATTGTTACCTGCAGTGAAACCTTTGTCTTTGTGCAGCTATTTCTATAAATAGACTTTATATACAAGAATCCACCCTGGGGGCAAAGAGTTCCCCGTCAACTTTTTTGCTTAATTTAAATTGCAGGTTTGAGGTGGTTATTTTTGAAACCCTTCTCAGGTTGACTTCCCCCTTAATCCCTGAGCCTTCTTCCCTCATCTGCCAAATTATATGTAATGCATCCCAACTAGAGTGCTTGTGGCATTTCACGAGTCTGAGAACTTGAAATTTGATTTAAATGTTAATTTATTGCAACGAAGGTTGGGCTCTCACGTTCCTGTTCCTGTGCAAGGGTTTCCATGGGCTTTGGCGTGGGACCCACCGCCTCCCTGGCTGCTGCTGCATCTCCAGAGAATGGCTACTACCCAGCCCCAGCTATTTTGTTTTATAACAGCCTAGTCCATCTCAAAGTTCAGGAAACCATTCTTGGGTTTCAGTGATACGTGGGACTCTTTTCCAGGTGTAGTTGGCATGAAATTTAAAAACCAATTATTTTTTAAAAAGTTAACTCTGTTTGTCTTCTTTTGCGTGTACAGTACTTTCTTACAGGGTGATAAGAGCAGTGCTCTGTTTCTTTTTGATCTCTGTTGGCTTTGCGGTGCTGTACACTTAAAACTTTTCTTTAATAGAAGGTCAGAAATAAAGGATGTGTTTCTGGGGTCATATAAAATCATTAGTAATTATAAAATATTACACAATTCCTAGTCCTCATAGTTCACTTTAAAACAGCCCAACTGAATGTAATTTCTGTTGCTCCTCTACTCAATTTCTATTCTAGACTAGGGGGGAATTTGCTTAAATCCCTTAGTTTTAAGCAAGTAGACCAGTCTTTATAAGATATAATATGTCTAGGTGGCTTTTTAATGGAAAGAGTTCTATGTACTTTCTCCTAAGTATTAGGGCATGAATACATCTGAATATTGATTCTATACCAAAGTAGTATTTATTGACTTCTGCATTGGAAACATGTGGAGGGAAAGACTCAGAGGAATTTAGTTCTGTTGATTCATCCTGTTGCTATTAGAACAAGTAACATAACACACACACACACACCATACACATTTTCCTATGTTCGTGTATTTGAAAGAATTATAGTACGTTTGACAGCCGTCAGGTTTGAAACCTTGGGGATTTAACATTCCACTGTTGAGTGTCACCAAGTGTGTTGAGGGTAGAGGCAGCCTTTGTAGTATGCCTCTGTTCCCACTTGGTAGGCCTTCAAATTGAACTAGAAACTAGTATTTCTGGTCTGTTCTTTGTGTGTTAATTTGATTTTGCTGTTCCAGGGTCTGTTGGGATGAGAATTAAGACACTGAAGTCATTCTTGGCAAGTTATATAGGCAACCTCTGATTCACAAATGGATTGTGTTCTTTGTAAGTCTGTGTTGGTGCCCGGAATGAAATTTACCCCTATAAGTGCTATGTTACAAGTGGTGATTGAGTGTCTGTATAACACAAAATGTAACATACTTTGAAATAATCATAAGCAACTTTTCTTAATTTCTGAATTTCCTCAGAAATTGAGTTTCCAATGTGGATAATGATAATAACATAATCCATAGAGTTATTGTAACATTTACATTTATCAGTAGATTTAAAGTTCTTACTGTAGTGTCTCCGGTACTCAGAGGTGGTAACATCATTTTAAAAACACTATTTCCTGGAAAAATGTATTTGCATTTCATCTTTGGGAAGCAGGTTCACATAGCTTCAAGTCTGGCATTGGTAGGCAAGGGCTGGAACAAAGAGGTGAGTTGGGTTTTTTTTTTTTTTTTGCTAGAGTTTTGCAACCTCTGGTGGGGAGAGGGGATGGTGTAAAGCAATTAGTGGCTCTTTCTGTAGTTGAACTTTGCCTGGGACGCTGGACTTGGAGGCTGGCTTGTCTGCCGCAGCTGGTTGGTAAATGGGGCTTTAGTGACCTGGCAGAGCTGTAGTCGCTCGGAGGCATATGATGTAAGCAGCAGGAGAGGTTGTGGCATTTGTGAGGCAGGTGAGGGCCTCTGGAGCCCTCTGTGTTACATTTCTCCAGCAGTGCTAAGGACCCATCTGAAATGAGCCTGCTTGTGTAAAGTGACCCTTTTTCCTTCTTTTCTTACAGCAGGTAACTATGGCCAAAATGGAGGTGAAAACATCCCTTCTGGACAACATGATTGGAGTTGGAGATATGGTTCTTTTAGAACCTCTCAGTGAGGAGACCTTCATCAACAACCTCAAGAAGCGCTTTGACCACAATGAAATATACGTGAGTATCCACTGAAGGTCTTCCGTGGGACTTAGACTTGGTGTTTCAAGGCAGAAATCTATCTGATGTTTCGTTCTGAGACTCTTCTCTCTCTTTTCTGTATGTTGGAGTCCAGTGGTATTTGTTTATATCCTCACAGATTTTTGTGTTTGCTCCTTTGGCCCATGAGTGATATTGATTAGAGTCAATGAGTCTGCTCTCTGTGAGGCGTCGGTAGAGTGAGTACTGACTGTTTGCGGAGTGCAGACTGAGCAGTGGGGGCGTGAAAATGGTAGGGGTAATTAAGAATGCTTATTTGTATTAAGAATGGTAAGAATACTGATTAGTTTCTGCCTTTTGGGGAACATACATTCAGGAGGAATTTTGAAACCCACAGGCATCATTTTGAATGTCTTCAGAAGATTTGCATTCTACTCACTGACAGCATGAGACATGTGAACACTGTTTTTGGAATATTAATGTGATGACTACGCTAAACAAAATTCAGAGATGTGGTTATTTAAACTGCTGATTCCAATGGAAAAGGTTTAAAACTGCCACAGAGTAGGGCAATATATTATTTGGTTTGGCGGAGAAACCTGGTGTCACCTTCCCCAGAGGTATAGCAGCTCAGCTTTCAGGTGAGAAAACCTTAGCGTTCTGCAGCTTTCATTGAAACCATGGTCTGATAGCAAATAAAAGCCAGACTTTAAACACTGGTCTTTGAGATGGAGATAGGGGCAGTCAATCATATCGTAACTAATGTTGCTGATCGTTTTTCTAGTTGGCTCTGAGAAGCGCAATTCACTATTAGGCCAATAAAAAACGGGATGGAGAGTAGATCATTATAGGCATTCACATACCTGGTTTGTTGCGCCAACTAAAAAATAAAACAGTCAATCCCCTTTTTAACAAAATGCCAAGTGTTAATATTCACAAGTCTAGCAGACAAAATGTCTAGACATCAGCCCTACATATTTTTCTACCTATTTTAGGAATGCCTTTTCTGATATAAAACAAAAGCAGAAAATTGCTTTTTTCTTATAGATATTCATACCTATTAATGTTCTCCATGACACTTTATGAGTATCATTTTCATGAGGTATGTGCCTTTTATTTTGGAGCTTTAAACACATTCATATTAAAGAGTTGGGTATTCTCTCTCTTTTTTTTTAAAGGTTTATTTAGTTATGTATACAAGAGGTGTTGGGGTAGGGGTGGGTGGGGAGAGGTGAGAGGATTCACCAGAGACAAAGTGGAGAGCGGAACAGGCAGATTGAATGAGACACACTGCTGAGGGGAGCAGCGGGCGAGGCAGGAGACGTCTGCTACGCGGCCTGTGAGTCAGCTCGCTGGCCAGGGGTCGAACTCTTGCTGTAGTGGCTGCCAGTAGCTTCATGGTGCTGAGACTTAGTCTCTTGTGCCACCAGGGAGGCCTAGGTATTCTCTTTTTAAAGTAAAAAACCAGGTTATAGAATAAAGAACGTCGTTTGATCCTATTTTTTTTTAAATGTGGGGGTTCGTGGAAATGTGCATGTTTGTACGTGTGTATGTAAAGCATGCTAACTTTGGGTATGACAGTGGGGAAGGTGGGATATGGGGCCAGGGAAGGGTTATTCTTTTAGATCTCTGTATTACAGGACTCATTAAGTTGAACATGTGGTTTTTTGTACTAAAAAGAATTACTATACAATAAATTTGATTAATATACACTCGAACCCTACATGTCACATATACCACCCATGAGAAATCTGTTTGTGTCTCTTATTCTGTTAATATAGCTGCTTTGCTTTTGTTCATTTTGTTGCTGCAAAATTGGCTAGCCTGATATCAAAGGCCAAGTTAATATGACTGTCAACTTTTTACAGTCTTCTGGATCACTTTTTAAAATTTATTCCTCGAAGATGAAGATGTCTTTTAAAAAAAACTCCTTTGCATTTCATAGCTTTGTTTAGTACGTAAAAGCGGCTGTCTATAATGACCCATCATGCGAACATACCGAACAGTTGGGGAACTTACGGAAAAACCATATTGAACAGTCACTTGTATGTTTAGAAGCCAGAGTTGCTAAAGGAGTCCAGTGAACAGGAGAATTTTTGGCTCAGACTTTTGAACTGTGGGTTTATCCTCAATCTCTGCAGCTTCCTGTGTGAACTAGCTCTAGGTTGGGAGCTCTAGGTTGCTCTTCTAAACTGCCATTCTTTCAGCCTCCCACACTTAGAGATAAGAAATAGTTCCTCCCTGCTCAGAACTCTCCTAAAGGATTGCTTTGCCTTGGAGTATTATGAGTTGTCAACTCTCTAGGCAATCTGGAAGTAGATCTGGAAGTAGATCTACTAATCTGGAAGTAGATCTCTTGTGATCCTGTGATACCAGCTTAGTTACATACATACACTTTTCAAACCTCTGACTGTTGCCAGGTGATTGGAATGTGCTGAGTGACTTAAGAAAATCACGTCAACCCCTAGGATTGGCATAGGATTGGCTTTTTCCACAGTCGTGAGTTATCTATAAGGGGATGGATACCCCAGACTCTATCTACCAACATGTTAGGAAGAGGACATGGGGACTAGATGAGGCTACCACTTTTGTAGGGAATTCTGCAGTGAAGTGGCTTCATTACTGCCCTTGAAGAAAGGCCCCATGGGGTGCATTTACCACTTGAGTTCAGACTTCAAGTGCACCCAAAATATGCACCCCAGATTTTACTACCAGAGATGACCTAATGGCAGAGAAGAGTAATTGCCCCTCTCTTGCCCCTCAAAACTCTGGGGAACATAATTGAAATCTATTCATTTTAAGGTGTTTTGTTAAAAATATTTGCTTTCATAGTAATTGAGAGTTTTATCCTATTCTTTAATGCATGTGCATTTGTTTTAATGTAACACTCTCCTTGTTGCCACTCTTCTTTGAATAGGAAGTATTTTTGGTGCTGACCAGTAGATTTCATTGGTTTAATATGTGGACTTGTCAGGTTGGGATCACCCACATAGCAAGGTCTGAATTAGTCAGTTTCATAGTTGTAAGAGTGACTGCCGTGCGAGCCTAGTGAAAATTATCTTAATCTTTACAATTTAGGGTTAGAGTTAGGATCCATATGGATGGGACCCATACTTTCACAAAAGCTGCTCAAGTACGTGCTGGAGGAATGTCTCCTTTTGGTTTGAGATGCTTCACACATTTGTTTAAAAAGCCCAAGTTGGGTCATAAGCCTGTTCGTTGCCGGGCTGACCCTCTGAATCTGGGACACATGGACCTGCTCGTGGCTGTGAGGGCTGCTCCACAGAGCTGCAGGGGGGTCAGGTGAGAACAGATGGAGGAAGCGTAGGCCTGATGGGGTGACACACAGGGTCAAAGACTGTTTGCTTTTATTCCTCCCTTTGGCGGAGTGCGGTTCAAGCTGGGACCAGCTACAGGACACACCCTTTGGTCTAGAAGCCTCTGTGTGGGTCAGTCATGAGAAGTGGTGGTCTAGAGCTTGCTTTTCCGTATCCTTTCTGTTCTTTGTCAGGCCTCTTTTGGCCTCCACAGCTCCACCCCAGTCAGATGGAACGGTGGTAGGATTTCACGTGGACTTGTGTGTAACAGAGGAGGCCCAGCCAGCGCCATTCTGTTTTTAGGGTGACTGGTCAGGACTGTGGTTCTGTTCAGAAACGAGAAAGCAGCAATTTAGGCAAGAACAAGGCCCTGTACAAATTTGGAAACTAAAGAACCAAGATGTCTGTTTTCTGACAAGAGTATTTTTGGTGCTGACAAGTAGATTTAGTTTGTTTTCCTTCTGAATTATCAGGTTGGGGGTCACCCAGATATAGAGGTCAGAATTAGTCCAACTTTAGGATCTTAAGTTAGTAATCTGTAGTTGTAAATGTGATTAGGATTTGTAGTTGTAAATGTGATTGCTTAGAAAGTCTACTAAAATATGGCTTAGATTTTAGAACTAGAATTTAGGTACCATAAAGAAGGACAGGATCAAGTACTTTTATGAATGACATTCAAATATAAGCATAAGATACTTGGTTTAAAATATTACAAAGCTAGTGAAAATAATACCAGTTAGCATTTATACATTTGAAGTTTCGACAACAGTCTTTATTTACACACATGAAAATTGCCACCTTATAGGTATAACGTATATTCCTGGGAATTTGGTATAAATCGTATCTTCCTTTTTACTTGTGGAGTGGCAAATCACCATGAATTTAGCAACGTAAAATGTCATACATTTATTCTCTCACTATTTTTGAGTCAGGAGTCAGGCAGCATAGCTGAATTGTGGGCTACAGGTTTCTTTCTCTAGGCTGTCAAGGTGTTACCAGGACTACGGCGTCTTAGGTGGCTCAGTCTTTTTTTGAGCTCGTGGGCCGTTGGCAGAGAGCAGGGTTGGAGTTCACACATCCAGTTTAGTGCTATTTCCTGCTACCCAGCTGTTCTCTAAGTTTTTTCTTCTTAAAAATTTCCTTGAAAAGGCATTTCTCTTTTTAAATTACAGAAGTAGCAAATGGTTTTGAAAAAAAAAAAATAAGTAGTATAAGCATATATAACATAAAAAAAAAGGCGACTTTCTTTCTTTAGTACCCAGTCCTATTCCTAGAAGGAGTGGAGTGGTGTGAACTCTTTCAGATTTTGCCAGTTTGTGTAATTGTCACCTTTTGGTTGCTGTGTGTGTGTGTGTGTGTGTGTGTGTGAGGGGGATGCACTAAGAAGCAAAGTTCTGAGCTCCAACTTGATGTCTTTCAGATCTGGGACCAGTGCTGTAACCCCTGAAGCCTTTTCTTATTGGCCAACAGATAAAATTAAAAGTTAATTTGTTTGTTTTGAGTGAAAGAAGAAGGAGGTTCTCTTTCATCTAGGTGGTTAAGTCTTAACCCAGAGAACCTAACCCGAACAAGGTTTGAATGAAACACAAATCATTTTTAATGTCAGGCCCTCTCCCCCCTGGAACGTGGAAGGAAGGGGCAAGGGGATGCCTGACCCGCCGAAATGAAATGCTGAGATGTGGTCACGTGTCAGCACAGGGTTCATCAATAGCAGCTCAGCCTGAAAAGGTAGATTGTTGAGGCAAACATGGAGAACAAACTGTTTCAGAAGTGCAGCGCTGGCATTTGGTAAGGAGTCAACATTAGAAGGTTAGATAAAAGTGGTGACGAAAGCAAATTACAAGGCTAAAGAAAATTGTTGTGTCTAATTTATGAGCACAGTCTCTCTTGGAAAATTTTATAATACTGCAAAGCAATCATTTTTGATAATAATGTGCCAGTTTTAACCTTTGCAGGTGCTCTTAAGACCTTTGGAAAATTTGTTCCTCTTAAAACTTGCTGAATTGACATTCTTTCATATGTTTTTTACCAAATTCAGAGAAATGTCTCATCATGTGGCACTAACTACCCCTCCGTCCCTGGTATTTATTTTACATATTTATTTCTTGTGATTGTTGATTGCTTTCAGCTAATCACAGTAGTATGCATGTAACATAGGACCATCGTGTACCTTAGTTAGGAGAGTTTATTGGGTCAGGAGAATGGTACTTACTTAGAAAACGCATGTCTCATTTCAGAGTTTATGTGCATGAACTTATGGTAGTTTTGTGTTCTCCTCTAAAATGAAGACTGTCTGAGGTGATATGTTTAGCCAATCATTGTTGCATAGAGCTCATAGTTCCTTAATTCATAGTCTGAAGTGATTGGCAGTACAGGAACGAAGGATTATAACACGGTGGTGGTTTAGACATGTCTCAGACTAGGCAGTGTCTGACCAATTTGTGAGCCCCTTTAGCAGCTGTGGTTTATGGGAATTCCTAACCTGTGTGTGGGCTCCTGACCCAAGGCCAGGCTTATGACACCACATAGATTAAAAACATGACCAACGCTAAATTCTTCCTCAAACTTTGAGTTGAGAAATCCTGAAAAATCAGTGTCAGTGGGAGCAGGGAATGGCAGTCATGATGTTGTGAGACTGTGCTGGCCCATGTGCAAACAGAAATTATGATGAAGTGTCTGCAGGTAGACTTACCATAGAATGGAAAGTGTGAAAACCAGTTAGCAGCAGGCCCAGAGGAAGCAGACGGGCAGTCATTACACCCTGTGTTGCCTCGGGCCTTCATGTTCAGCCGCTTCTTGTAGCTTGGTGGCAGGTTGCTCAGGGGTTCCTGATGTCCATTATTATGGTAAAACTCTCAGTATTTATGCAACTTGACAGCTTCTCTGTTGCGGGGCAACTGAGAGCTCAGCCAACTTGCCCTTCTTGGTGTGAGTGGCCCAGACTTTGGCATGAAACTACCTCTGCCAGTCGTTGTAAGGCCTTGGAAGTTTTTAAGACCTTCTCTGTCTTCTGTCTTCACTGTCTTCTGTAAAAATTGACTGTTGATAATGGTGTATATATATTCATATCTATGAATCACAGACATATTCTTAGATTGGGGATGTGAGGTGCACACACTGAATTCCATTGTTTTCAGTATAAATTCCAGATAAAATGCTAAATCCTTATTGACTTGACAGTTAAGGTGTTCACTTATGCCATTTTGCACAATTTCAAATTGTATCTAAAAAAAGCAAAGCGTTTGGTAGACCAAATGAAGCCAATTAAGACAAAAACCTTTTTCAGGAGAATGTGAGAAACCATATAGTTATCTCATTAGAAACATCGTAGTCTTGATGTCTCATTATTAAATTCCCAGGATCCAACACCCAAGAAGATGGTAGAAGCCTCCAGGAAGTAAACAGCATGATGTCGTTTCCAAAGATTCCATTGCTTGTCACATGTCCTCATTTTCCCTGTATCCTGGACTTTCACCAAGGCGGCATAGCTCATGTGCTCATCTGATTTGCTCATCTGAGAGCTCATCAGTTCTGGGTCTACAAAGACCATCTTGCAGGAGACTTTAGGAGTTTGGCATGATAGTGAATTTAGCAGCAATATTAACACACCCTGTGTAGGCTTTCAAGTCCTGAGTTGGCTATTTATAGTGGCCAGTAAGTGCTAACAGATCCAAACTGTGAGTTTGTATATACAGTCAAAGTAGGTCCTTTCTGCGGAATGCTTGCTGTGTCAGGTGCCGTGGTTCACTCTTTGACATAGTCTCACGTGCTCCTCACTGCAGACATAGAGAGGAGCATGTGTCACTGTCCTCGTCTACCTGAGTTACCTGAGGGAACTGGAACTTGGGGGAGTTAAGCATTATGCCTGGTTTCACAAAGAACTGGAAATTCAGCCAGCGGGCTTGGGGCCAAAGTTTATACAATACTCATACAACATGCGTCTGAAGCATGATCATACCATATAACATATGATCTGAATAAAGACTCACCAATGCTTATGTGAGGAGATCTGGGTTCGAAGTTGGGTAATTTCGTGACTTAAACCCTTGATTCCACACACTGACTTTTACTTCCAAGCTACTTTCAGACTGAAATTCAGTCCCCTTATTCTGACATTCAAGGCTCCCTACATGATCCCCAAGGCTGTCACTCACAGGCCTTTGCTGTCCTAACATGCCGTTCCAGTCTCTGTCTCTGAAATGAGGTGGGATAGGCCTCTGTACCTCTGTCCACAGTTTAACCCATGCTGCAGTGTGTGTCAGACTTTCCTTCCTTTCAAAGCGTGAGTGGTAGGCACTGTATGTATATGCCATGTTTAGTTTGTCCTTTCATCTGTCTGCAGATACTTGTGTCGCTTCCACCTTTTGGGGATCGTGAGCTGTGTAGCAGTCAGCCGGTGTATGCAGATACCTTTTTGAGTTTCTGGCAATTCATACTTAAAACTATCTCAGAAAAAAAAATTAAAGGGAGAGGTTCAACTTGCAGCTGAAACCTAAAATCTCATGTCGCTCCTTGGCGGATACATTGCCTTGGCCATCTGTGCCCATCTTGTGTGACCTGCCCTAGCCCCCAGACTTCCTTGAGCCATCTGGACTTTCTGCATATCATGGTGACCTTTGCTTCTTCTAATCCCAAGGCACTTATTTAAACAGTGAGATAAGACTCATTTGGTCAAAATTTACTTAAATTCTATTTCATCTGCTTTCATGACTGCGGTAGTTAACTCTTAAATTTCAAATTTTATGATTTCCCCTCCTAAGCTCTATGGTAAATTCTGTTACAAGCTCCTCGGAGGCACAGGCTACAGGACCATTGGGCTAACATGTTTTGCTTAAAGAAGGCCCAAGAGAGCTTCCCTGATGGTGCAGTACTGTCAAGCTATCACTAGCCACTGCAGCATAAGTTCGATCCCCAGCCAGGGAGCTGACCCACATGGCGCAGCAGACCTCTCCTGTCTTGTCTACTGCTCCCTTCAGCAGTATATTTCAGTAGATCCACCTGTTCTGTTCCCCACTGTCTCTGGTGAATACTCTCACCCCCATCCCCACACCTCTTGCCTATACCCCAGTTCTTATATGCACAAATAAATAAATCTTTAAAAAAAAATAAGAAGGCTCAAGAAATGTGTTGCTTTCTCATTATATGGCTGTAGTGTAAGTTTAGTTAAGGCAACCAGTGCAGTGATGCTACTTGTGAAGGGGCGCTTTACTTGGGTCCTAACCACTCCTGTATTTGGATTTGAATCGTTGCTATTTTATTTTATTTATTTGTTTTTTTTTAAGATTTATTTATTTATGCATACAAGAACTGGGGCACAGGCCAGAGGTGTGGGCAGTGAGAAGATCCACCAGAGACAGAGCGGGGAGCAGAACAGGCAGACTGACTGAAACACACACTGCTGAGGGGAGCAGCGGGCGAGGCAGGGAAGGTCTGCTGTGCCATGTGGGTCTCCTCCCTGGCCGGAGGCAGGGATCAAACTCCTGCTGCAGTGGCTGCGGTTTGCTTCATATTGTGCTGCTTAATCCACTGTGCCACCAGGCAGGCCCAGAACCCTTGCTGTTTTATTACATGTCAAGGTAAGACGACTTGGAGGCTGAGACTTGGAGGACTAGTCCTGTGTTCTTTACTATTACTCTGATATAAAATATGTAATAGCATTTATGTATATTATACTGATTCTAATAGATACTTAGCATTAAGTAAGATTTTAAATAAATATTCTCTGTTGTATTACCATTGTCCTGGTTTTTTGAAATTAAAGGATGATTATGATATAACATCTTGCATTTCTTTTTGCTGTATGCATAACTTTGTACACTGGGGATAAACATTTGGGGAAAAAAATTCTCTTCATTAGTAATTTTCTTGTAAATAAAGATCTTTTCCTTCTACCCACCCCACCTCCTGTTTTGCTCATCCCTGGTGGTTGAGGATTTCAGCGTTCCTCAAATAGTCAAATAGAAGACTTCTTTTTGGAGTTGGTCTCTATTACTCAAAAATTGAAGACACTTTGTGAGGCATTGTGCAACCCTAGCTCCCTATGATTAGCCTTTTTCTTGGCTCCTTGTTGTCCAAGCTTTCCAGGCCTGAGAGACAGGGTGGCTTGTGTGTCTCTGAGAAAAGAGAACAGATTCTTGGCTCCTTGTGCTGATTCCATTTTTGTTAGATAACATGGTCACAACTTAACTTCTTTATGCTTCATTGTTATGGACATTAAGAAGGACAATTCGTAACTGTGTCATGGGGGATTTAGGGAAAGTTTATGAAAAAATGCTTAAGTTTGTGTGACATGCCTGTTATTATCTTTGTAGGTTTGTAGCTGGTAAGTAGGCAGAGGGCACGTCTGGTTAGATTCCCAACAAAGCAGGGTTGGGAATATGTTTTGCAGGAATTTGATGTTAGACAACAAGTGTTAAGGTAGTTATGGTCAAAACAAATTATTGTAGGTGTCTTTACATGTATTTTATGTATAATTTTGTTTTCAGTTCCATATGGGGAGTTGAAATGTAAACTTTCAGGGTTTCAGTCTTATAAAGATTTTAATGTTGCCCTGGGAACAACTGTGCTATGAAACAGGTTAACCTATTCTGATTTCTGTGTGTGTGTATACTAAGAGTTCATTTGTTTGGCATGGATGTGTTAATCGAGACTTAAAATATTAAAACCGCTTCACTGTTTAACTTGAAATTATTTTGTTATATTATCTTTCCAGGATATATTGCGTGTATCCTCCTCATCAAAACCAGAATATTCTTCCTCATTTTGTCACTCATCTGTAGTGTGTTTTTGCTCGGATCTCCAAGAAGATGCTTAGGGCCAATTGAGCTGAGCTGGACTCTCTTTATACTTTCAGGAATATGTCCTTCCTTCCTTTTCTTTCTCTTCTCTTCCCTTTTTTTCTTCTTTCTTTCCTTCTCTCTTCCTTTTTCTATTGGGGCTACTGTTTATTCCCCTATGGGTGAGAATCTGTAACCTGGCTGGTTAACCTGTCTGGTCTGTATGCAAACTTTATGTGCATCTTATATATGTGTGTTTTTCTGGGAAGATGGTCATAACATTCACTGGCATTCAAAGGCATCAGCAACTAAATGAAAGATTAAAAATTGCCCTGTAGCAGTAATTTTTAAAGTTTAAATTGTAATCTGTTAGTGGGTGATAAAAACCCTTTAGTGTATTGGGACCGGCTGGACAGACTATTAGTGCATTGCTTGTAATAAGAGTGTTTACAGTTTTGTGAAATTTTAATTTTTTAGAAAAGATTTATTTGTGCATACAAGAACTGGGGGACAGGCCAGAGGTGCAGAGTGTAAGAGGATTCACCAGAGACAGAGTGGGAAGCAGAACAGGCAAGTTGCTTAAAATACACTGCTGAGGGGAGCAGCGGGCTAGGCAAGAGAGGTCTGCTGTGTCATGTGGGTCATCTCCCTGGCTGGGGATTGAACTTGTGCTGCAGTGGCTGTGGATGCTTCATATCATGGCACTTAACCCTTTGTGCCACCAGGGAGGCCCCGTGAAATTTTAACTTTATATATAGACATTTTAATTTCGTATATATGTATGTCAAAATGCATGCATGTACACATATTTGGTTGTGATGAGGTTTTATTTTTACATTGAATCATAGACAGAACACTTGCAGTCCATGGCTACGGAATTACTCCAGTTTATAGATGTTGCTGCTGTTTCTCTATCATGTGCTCGGATACCATATACCAAGTTTATTAGAAATGTGTTTAAAATCAAAGAAAGTGAGGCTAGAAGAATTTTTTTTTGAGGTGTTTTCAGAATTAATGACATAGGAAACTTTAAAGCAGGAAGTAAGCTCAAAGCTAGGCAGTAGGGACCCTAGCTAGCATGACTGCCGAGGTGGCGCTATGGAGGGCGGAGTGTCAGGTGAAGGCCACAGCAGCACCTTTTTCTCTGGTTATGCATCACTGTACCTGAGAAGACTTTAAAGGGTAAGAATGCCTGGCCCCACCCCAGACTACTGCAGTGAAATCTCCAAGGAAGATAGGGTCCCAGCAGAGCTTTCTTACAGAATGGGCTTTCTGTCAGGACCTTTATTCTGGGTTCTGAAATGTGGTTGGAGAGGGCATGTTGCTGGATGAGCGACCTCCAGAAAAGTCTTCAATTTTCATTAGTCACGTTAGGGATCCTCAGTATGATTTGACTATTCACAGATTGAATAGAATGCTACAGATAACTGAACTATGAAGATACTGTTTTGATTTAGGAATGTTTCTACATTCCATTGATTTAATGCCTGCCCTTGAGCACTAAAAGATAAACTTGCTAATTGAGTGGACCACTGATAGAAAGTAGAGTTTTTCTCCCTTCCCTTCTCTTCAAGTTCCATTTAAAACTATTTAGTGTGTTAGGATTAGCCAGGACCCTGCCCTCCTTTTTCCTCTTCTAGATGTCAGAGATGTGCTGTCACCGGGCAATGGGGTGGTGTGCACATACCTGAGAACTTGGGGTGCTGAGTGGTGTGAGCATGCACTCTTCAAGGAAGGAACATAGGCAGCAAGAGCAGGTATCATGATAGAGGACAAAACCATGGGAAATTGAACTTAGAGGACTCATATCTAAAACACATCCATAAAGTGGAATGGAGAGAGAGCAGAGTTTATTATTTGCTTATTTGGACTGATAAGGCTTGCTTAGTTGGTCTCTTACTGACATGTTGAATTTTGCTGGTGTGTAAGCTGTTATTGCTGTGTAACAAACCATCTCCTGAAATTAATGGCTTAGAACAACAGCCATTTATTTGTATGCAATTTTTTGGTAGCTTAACTGAGACCAGTGGTTTAGAATGTGCTCACAAATGTGCCTGACAGTTGACAGGTTGATTACTTCTGTCATCTTGGTTTTCTCTGTGACCTCCTCTTCACATCCAGGTTTCCAGAACCAAAGTCATAAAAGAGAGGAGGGAGCACGTGCTAATGCATAAATACTTTACAAGCTGCTGCTTAGGTCTCCTCTGCTAATGTCCCTTTGGCCAAATCAAGTCACAGAGACAAGTCCAAATTGAAGCAGCGATTGTGGGGAGGGAAATAAACTCTATCTCTTGATAGAAAGTTGCAAAGTGATATTCCAAAGACCTGTGCATACTAGGATGGGAGGAATTGTTCCTGCCATCTTTGCAAACAGTCTGTCACAGTAGTACAGGAAACCTAAGGGGGAAAGGATATAGTTTAAGGATTTGCTCAGTGACAACACCTGGCACACAGGTTTAATAAAATCCTAGGCACTATATGCAGTGTACTTGGTATATTTAAACAATAGGGTAATTGTATGGAGTTATCAGCATCTGCCATCCACTTTGTTAGTGTTGAACAAATGAATGAATCCTGTGTAAGTCAGTCATTCAGTTAACAGATATGTATTGGACATCAGTAGAACAGGAGACCTGTTGTAGGTGATAGGGAAAGAGCTGTTAGGGGGGAAAAACTGTGCATGAATTCATTGTGCACGGAAGTTACAAGTAACAAAAGAAACATCTAACTTAGTAGTGTGACTTTTGACTTTCCATTTGAGGTAGCAGAGAGAGTTTGTTCTCTCTGCAGGAATGCCACAGAAGCAGATTTTTTTTTTTTTAAGATTTATTTATTTATGCATGCAAGCACTGGGGTACAGGCCAGAGGTGTGGGGGGGGGGGGTGAGAGGATTCACCAGACAGAGTGGGGAGCAGAACAGGCAGACTGACCGAAACACACTGCTGAGGGCAGCAGCGGGCATGGCAGGAGAGGTCTGCCGCGCCATGTGGGTCCCCACCCTGGCCGGCAGCAGGGATCCAACTCGTGCTGCAGTGGCTGCAATTTGCTTCATAATGCGTTGTTTAACCCACTGCACCACCAGGGAGGCCCAGAAGCAGATTTTTATCAAGAACTTAGCCACTGTGAAATTTGGTTTTAAAGAGCAATCTGATAATTGGTTTCCTTGCTAACAACAAGTGTGTGTGTGTGTGTGTGTGTGTATCTATCTATATACATATATATGTTATTGCATTCACGAAATTACTTAAAAAGGAAGATTCATGTAGTTTCTACATGAAGTTGATCTTTTAATCAACAGGTATTACAGGAAGAACTAGTCACTGTATTTTCATATGTATCCATGTTAACGACTTCTCCCATGTACTTGCCTAATTATGTTAGAGTCTGAGGAAACCTTCTTGGGAAAGTTTTGTCTAAAATGGGATGTTAGGAAACTTGATGTCATTTTTATCAGACCAAATGAATTGGGTCCTTGTGATAGAATGTCAGGAATAAATGCAGGAGCACTGAGAGTTTCGTTTTATAAAAGCAGTTGTGTTTACCCTTCATAAGATGAAAGTATATATAAAATGATCTGCTCAGTTTTCTAGGTTGGGGGAAAGTGTTCTAATATTGTGACCTTTGTAAAAAAATCAAAATCAGTGGAACAGTCCACTATTCTATTTTCTATTCTGCTTAATTTTACAGAATTTTCTGGCAATTTCCTTTAATCTAGTGGTGGAGTACTACAAAACTTGTTGCTTTAAAAATTCCACCTTTTGTTTGATGACACTGGAAGGTAGAGAAGTGACTCTCTCCCCTATCCTACTCCCTCTCTTCCTTCCTTTCATGTTTTCTTTTAAATATTTTACCACTTACATACTTTTGTTAGCATTCTCATGCCCCCTTTATCTTCAGGAGATTAAACTGAAAGGAAAAATGAAACTGCTAAGATCGTGTTGTAGTTAACTGACTTTTGTTTGTGGCATAGTGCTGGTCTTTGTATAAAACGAATGAAACCAATACTTCTTTGGGCTGCCGGGAATTTTATTGAAATAGAAAAGAAGCTATAAGTGTTCTGGTTTGTAGGGTGAGAGGTTTATCATCTGCTAAAGAGTAACATTGCTTTTTCCAAAGAACATTTAGATTCCACATTAAATTTAAATTTAACATTACATATATTCTTCCTTAGTAAGGACATTTAAACTCTGATGCTACAGTACATTAGGTATACTGAAAATTATGTTGCTTGAATGGGCTGAACTGTGGCCCTCATATTGAACTATATATGATCGGAGTCTGTGATTGAGATCGATAGGCTTTTGAAAGGGCAGCACCAAAGTCAAGACCCTATTAGTTACGGATGTGAGTAGGGAGGAGGGTAGGGCCTGTGGTTACTGTTGTCCCAAACAGAAGGAGTTAAGATACGAGAAGGAAACACTAGTGCTAAGGTCTTAGCAAGTGATCCAGGCATACTTATGAACCCCCAACTGTAAAGGGGTACACACTCTAAAAAGAGTCTGGCCATCCACATGCACAAAGGCAAGGGAAATGTACTCCTAGCACGAAAGATTTTTAATACATTTGGTGTGCATAGATAGAGAGAAGGAGAGAGAAGAAAGGAGTCCTAAATAAAACTGCAAAAACTGTCTCCTCATGGGCAAATTTCCAGCCAAATGGGCTTGACCTGAAGTGGGGCTGCTGAGACCCAAAAGCTTGCCATAGGTCTAAGGTACCTTCTGGCAAGAAACCACAAGAAAGGAGTTAGGCAGGTCCCAGAGGATGGGACAAAAGAAGAGACTCAAGATTCAAAATATCCCACATAATCCAGTATGAGGTCAAGATAATAGCTGCTGAGGTCCAGGAGTAGCCTCTCCATGGTCCCCGCATGGTCCAGGAGTAGCCTCTCCATGGTCCCCGCGTGGTCCAGGAGTAGCCTCTCCATGGTCCCCACATGGTCCAGGAGTAGCCTCTCCATGGTCCCCGCATGGTCCAGGAGTAGCCTCTCCATGCGCATCTCTGCATGTCTCTTCTACACGTAGCTCTAACTACCCCTGAAATGGTTTCTTATGTGTTTCTTCCTTGAAGAGTGCATGCTCACGTCACTCAGACCCCACCTTCTCAGGTGGGGTCTCTCCCAAGTGTCTGCCCTGTGTCTCTACTTCTGTTTATCGGCCTTATTCTTTCCCAGCTGCCTGCTATTCAGGAAGTCCAACTGCTGGGAGTCGTAGTCCAAAACGTCAGTGGGTACAGGGAAAATGCACCCACCCAGTGCTCCTCCCCTTTCACAGAGAAATGTCTGTGATAGAATTAGAACGGGGCGAGCATGGCTCTTAGCTCATAATTAGCAGTGGGTGGTGATGAAATTTTTGGCAAGTATGACAAGGCTTTGGAGAACTCTAATCTAGGATCATAAATTAATCTAGAGATTTATTTATGTTTAATGTATAAACATATATTTCCATTTCTCAGCAAAAGAGATACGCATCATCAGCCCCCATTTGTCTTCAGAAATGTGAGATGTTCTTGAAAAGGGTAAAATGCATGGTCAAGGAGTAAAACTGGTGTTTTGAAGGGTGAAGCCATCTGACGCTAAGATTTAAGATGTTAAGATGCATCCTGTGTACTAATGTATGTATGTTACTCTCTCTTTTGCAGACATACATTGGAAGTGTGGTTATATCCGTTAACCCCTACAGATCATTGCCCATTTATTCACCAGAAAAAGTGGAAGATTACAGGAATAGGAATTTTTATGAGTTGAGCCCTCACATGTAAGTATGGTATTAGAGCATTAATTTCTCTTTCACTCCAGGGAGACATAGCTGACAGATGTGTCCAGCTGTTTCCTCTGAGTTTCACAAAAATGTTTTTGTAATTAAAAAAAAAAGTCAGATAAAGGAATGCAGAAGCTAATTGTTATGCCCGATTTTAAGTCAAAAAACAAAAAGCCTAATACTTCATTTGGTGTCAGGCTTTTTAAGTTCTGCAGTACTTGGGTTCATAATGTAAAGTATCTTCTGTTAAAAATTCTGTGTAAGTGGCAGCTGTTGCTAATTATTTTTGCAAATAAAACAGGAATGCGTATTGTTTATTATTAAAAAGAGTCTGAGCAGCATTTTCATAGTCTTGTTGGGTTAGGCTAGATCCTCAGTATTGCCTTGTGTTATGGGGGTAAGTAGAAAGAGTAAGTAATAACTTATTCATCATCTTTATAGTCATCGTTCACCAGATGTGTGCAGTAGGCTAACACTTCACCTTCCCTGGAGTCAGTCACTTGTTTGATTTTTCTGAAGAAGGTTATTTGCTAGTGTAAATAGTTCCTGTAAAAAATAATCTACAGCAATTACTAGTGCCAAAGTTTAGAAACATTGAGCCAGAGCAAGAGAACCTGCAGAGTTACCTGTGTCCTAGCAGAAATGCGTTTCTCTGTATGATTGAAGGCTGGCTCAATCAAATTTGCTAGAAAATAACATCTAATAGTTAAAGAGCTTGTATTCTTAATTTTTTTAGGATATTGCAGCAACATGTTTTTGTACTTGAGAATCAAAGATTAAGTAATTTGTAAAAATGGTTATTAAAATCTAGCTACTGTTTATTTTTATCAGTTGGCTTTGAATTATTCTATTTTCTCTTACCAGTCGATTTTGCAAGTGATCTTGTTTCCATTTGCCTTAAAAACAACAACCACAGAAAATCTAAAATTTGTTGTATCTTTGTATATGTAGTGCAAGGTACAGTTTTACCCAGTGAGTCTGAATTTGCAGGGTTCATATCATACCCCCACCCCTCCTC
The DNA here is from genome assembly GCA_019455555.1 of Galemys pyrenaicus. Lineage (NCBI taxonomy): Eukaryota > Metazoa > Chordata > Mammalia > Eulipotyphla > Talpidae > Galemys > Galemys pyrenaicus. The sequence goes on along the minus strand of JAGFMF010011702.1, from coordinate 4,078,215 downwards.
ATTGCTCTGGTCATAAGTTACAGTTAGTTACAGTTTAACTTTTCTTTCTGGGATCATTTGATTTATGTCACTTTCACCTGCCATGTCAGCTTTTACTCACTGTGTATTTCTTAAAATTTTTTCACTGAGATATAACTGGCATATAGTCATATATAATTTAAGGTGTACAACATAATGATGTGTTATATGTACGTATTGTGAAATGATCACCAGAATAAATCTAGTTAACATCACATACAGTTGCAAATTTTTTTGTGTGTTGTGATAAGAAATTTTAAGATTTACTCTCATTGATTATAGTCATCAGGCTATAGCCATAATTTTCTTAGCTCTGAGATATAGTTAAGTGTTGAAGTATGTTCGCTAGGACTTGGGTTCAAGACCTAGCTCTGCTACTTATAATCTATGTAACCTTGAGCAAATTGCTTGGAGAAACCGTCAGCTTAGAAATTAAGTATTTTACTCTGTTCAACAGAAAAATAACTATAGGATTTTATGAGGAGTAACTAGCTAGTATTTAGAAAATATAATTATCTGGTCTATTTACATTAGTATGGACTCGGCTGCAACCCTGTAGTATAGGAGAACTGTTGTGCCAACTATGATAATTACAATTACTGTAATAGTGAGATGGACATTTTCCTGCATTGTTGTTCGTGAATGTCCATCTTTGACAGCAGGGTCAGTGCTAATTAACTCCCATACTAAAACTAGCCTGAACTCCAATAAGATTTTTGTGATATAACAGATGAGTGTAGGAGTTTGATGCACTCTCACCATAGATATCTCAAGAATATAGTTCTATTTTGAAAACAAAAGAACTTAAGTAGCTACTCAGATCATTACTTTGAAAATTGTGCCTATTAATTTAATCCAGATTACATCTGGAATTTAATTCACTGTTAGTCTGCAAAAACATCCAGATATTTCCCTTAGAATATCCGGAATTTGTCTCTTTTTAAATTTCAAGTAATTGAAAAATATTTACATTCCATGTTAAGTGTGATTTTTCACATAGTGGCAATATGTAAATGGGTAAAATGAAAACATATAGTGGTTTCTTACCTATAGTCCTTTTCAGACATAGTCTGATGATGTCACTTGTGGAGTTGTTCCCTCAAATGGGACACTCCTTGGCTAGACTCCTCTTTTGCTCCTTCTTCTGTGACCTCCCACCTTCCATATCATTGGGTGACGTGCCCACTGGGCAGCAAAGATTACATATATCCTTAGCCTTTTTGCTTGTGTAAGGCATGTCTTTCCAAAGTGTTTTATTAATTGTTTGAACATAAGGAATATTTTAAGAGTCCAAGGAGGACTTCATACATTTCAGGCAGCTCTGTACCTGCATTTGTGGAAAACAGCCGGGGTTGCCAGACTTCGTGGATAGGAAAGAATGATGAGGGAGACATGAGGAAAATAATTGTTTAATTTTCCTCCGCCCAGAATAGCGTCATCACAATACAGGTGATATTTTAGTTGCCAAATCCACTGTTCAGTGATTGACTTTTGACCTTGCAGCACTAGATCCATCCATCACCGTCAGATGTATCTTTGAAAAATCAGAGTATGCTGCTTCCCTTCCCAGAAACCTTCACGGACTCCCTGTTCCTATTTGAATGAACTCCGAGTTTCTTGATCTAACGTCAAGGCTCCGCACTGTCTAGCCTCCTCTCCAGTCCCAGACACCACTGTGCTCCCTTACAAAGCCTCTGTTTCGAGTCACAGCCACGCGTATCGTTTCCTTTGTACCCTGTGCCCATTTCCACTGTTAACATTCTGCCAGCTTTTAGGACCTCGCTTAAAGTTTTGACCAGCTCCACCATGACCCACAGTGGATGCTCACATAACCCACGATAGCTATCTCCTGCATCAGTTATGGCAACCATTCAGTTGGTATTTTTGCTCTTAGTAGTGCCTTATTGTCATCCTTTTTAGTGAAAATAGAAGCTTCTGTAGATCAGGTGCTTTATGCTGCACATCTCTGTATCTCTCTCCCAGCCCCGTTACATCACATCTCTGAAGTGCTCATGAACTGTAGAACAACGGAGGTTTAAACTAATTTTTCATTCCATTTTACTTGTCTCGTCTTACCTCATCTCTGATAAGTCAATGAAATCAAACTTGGTAGCATGCTTGCAGTTTATTCAAAATATCATGCAGTGTGATGAACTCCCCCCCACCTCTTTTATAAAAAAGTAAGCAAAGTTACTATTTTATGGTGTCCTTCAACTGGGAGCTTTTGTCCTCGAGATGTAGAGCACTTACATGTGATGACATTAAGCAGCTGGCCAGGGGAACCTGTTGCTGGGAGGAGAAGTGTGCAGACACTGATCCCTCCTGTTGGCCCAGGAGGGAGTGGACGCATATTCTGCTTCAATTTGGATAGAATGTGGTGGCCATATTACATTAGGCATTACCAGCACTATTTGAAACAAGCAAATTTCTCCATAGAAAAAACCCTGTAACAAATTTTAGAAACTCAGAAAAATGGCTCAAAGCTTTGAAAAATATCTGGTTACTTACTGTCACCTAAAAATGGGAGGCATGTTTGCATAGTATTCATATCAGTTGTCCAGACAGAGCCCTTGGTCTCCAGGAAACCTTTGACCTCTGCTTTTGTGCCAAGATGATTAGGCAGGACACTTGCTGTTGCCCTGAGAATGTTATTGCTAGAATCTTTTGTATTTTGAATCCTTGTTAATCCTATCGCCATTTTGCTACATTCATGGTGAACCAGATAAGTTCTGAGTATATCTCCAGATGTCCAAATGCTACAATGGTATGTCCAGAGCTTAGGATAACGGTCTAGGACAGAAGACCCAGACATTGTCTTGCTTATGTTATCAGTGTTTTTCTGTCCAGGGAGGTTATATACTGTAATTAAAAATTGTATTTATCTTGAGAACTCTCATGACAGCTAGATCCTGAATTCCCGGAGAGGTTGCTGGTAGACCACGCATGGGTGTGCTTCCTCTCAGGTAGGCAGAGACATGACCCCGTGCTGGGCAGCCAAGCCTTTCGTGCTGTTTCTCTCATCTCACGTTTGGGGTAGTGGAGCCTCTTATTGATCCAGTATCTCCCAAAAGACCACCTGAAGAAAAGGGTTTTCTAATTGTCCATTTAACATTCTTTCTATTTATTACTTTAGAAAAGTTACTCATTAACTTGTAAGTATTTATCAAGCGCTTACCAGGTTCCAGGTTCTTTTTTAGGAGCTGGGATTCAGCAGGGAACAGGCAGATAAAATTCTTGTCTTCATGAAGGAGATAAACCTGAAGCTTAGCCAAAGAGTGTTTGGATGGACAGAGAAGGGTCTGCTTAAAAGATGGACTAAATTAAATACTAACCTCGGAAAGCACCTCTGAGCCATGTTCCGTCAGGCAATTTAAGGCCATGAAAGAGTGGTTGTGGTCTCAGGGCTTGGCATCTGCTTGGGTCTGTGGTCCACGGGGGTGACTAGTATAGGGGGGACTCAGCTCTTTCTTACTCTCCAGTTTAGATTCCTTCCATTAACAGCTCACAGTAAAGACACCATTTGGAAAGTGGTTAAAATTGCCCCCTCCCTTTCTGCATGATTGGCATGGATCAAGGTCAGCAGAAGCCTCGCTGTGCTTGCTTTCAGTCCTGGTATGTGATTCTGGACAACCATAGATTAGAAAGCTTCAGATGTCTCTTTGCTCCACTTGCCTCCTCTACGTCTTCTCCAAGTCTCCTCTCTTCAGTCTTCTCTAGCACCCGAACCCCGCCAACTCCTCTTCTCCTGATATGGGGCAGGGATCACGGAATCTCCCCTGTCTATGGAGAGTCCACTGTTAGAGTGCACCGCTTTAAATTGGGGGGCCAGAAATTCCTTTCTGAGATGGTGACATTTCAGTAGTATCCTGAAGGGTTAAGGAGAAGGGGAGGGAGGGGAGGGAAGAGGGGAAGAGGGAAGAGAGGGGGGAGCCATGTGAAGTACTGGGGGAACAGTATTCTAGACCGAGGGAACAGGAAGTGCAAGGACAGAGGGGTGATGTGGAGTCAGTGGAGAGGCATGGCATGTCAGTGATCTGCATTTTTGTGGTTCCCAAAGGTTGGGATGTAAGATGCACGCTGAGAAGGGGGGAATAAAGGTGGGAGAGACAGGACAGAACTTGGATCATAAAGGGTGTGTGTGCTGAGGATTTGCACATTTGAGCAGGCCAAAGGGGAGATAAGATCAGCCTTGACATTTGAATTGTTCTGGTGCACTCAAGGAGGGTAAAGTTTGGGGATCTGATAGGCTTTTGCAATAATCTGGGCTGGCAGGAAGAAGGACAGATGTCTTATTTGGCAGTGGGGTAACAATTCCTAAGGCAGATGCACAGAACAGCCCAATGCAAGCGACTGGAATTGGTGAAGGAGGAGGCCAGATGGGGCCCGGGGTGGCCATCATGATGCCAGGCAATGGCCTGGGACCACCTTGTCAAGCTGCCCTGGAGCCTCAGAGCAGCAGCCCCAGTGATCCTTTGTCGTGCCCTTGGCTTGGGTGGGAGGGCTTCCTCCCTGGCACTTTGTTGCTCAGGACAGAGCAACTTGTCTGAACTTAGGGAAGAGGATGTTTGTATAGGCTGAAACCCTTCCACTTGTGCCAACACAGCATTTACTGTTTTATAAATGTACTTCTGAAGGGTTGTACGTGAAAGTTAGACTTCCCTTTAGTGTATGAATTTCACCATGTAGCTGTTTTCTATTGAAGGTAGTCACTTGTTTGCCTTCAGTTATCCATGCCTCTCTCCGTTCATCAGCTCTGTGTTCTTTTGGCTGAACTTCCTCTTCAGGGTATAAGATTTGGGGTGCAAATAGACAAGCCTTGCTATGTGCCAGCTGCCCACCCTCAGGTTTTCTGCATTTGGGGTGGTTAGGTAGATGTGTAATTTTTTAAAAAGATTTATTTATGCATGTAAGAACTGGGGTGCAGGCCAGAGGTATGGGGGGGGGGGGTTGGTGAGAGGATTCACCAGAGACAAAGTGGAGAACAGAACAGGCAGATGGACTGATACACACTGCTGAGGAGAGCAGCAGGAGAGACAGGAGAGGTCCGCTGCAACATGTGGGTCACCTCCCTGGCTGGTATCAAACTCCTTGCTGCAGTGGCGTGGATAGCTCCATTATGCTGAGCCTTAACCCGTTGCGCCACCACGGAGGCCCTAGATGTGTACTTTTAGGAGAGCGAGTCTTTATAATCTTTGCTCATTCCTTAAGGTTGGTCACTTGAAATTTCAACATTGTCAGTCCTGTGGCCCCTTACCTCGTGTTTCTTTTACCCTCCACTCCCCCATGACCTGAGTGGGGAGGTTGTTTGCTTTCCAACACCAAATAAGTGGGCTTTTCCAGTACAGCAAGTTCTCTGACACCTACTGGGTGTTTAGCAACTCTGTTTTGTTCTGACACTGACTTCCCAGAGTCTGTGCAAAGCCGGCAGGTCAGGGGTTCAGTACAGACAGCCCACAGAGGTCTGCTGTAGATGGAGTGCCTTTGCTGCCCACTCACCTGCCCAGCTGACTAAAAATGTGGGCTTTTTGCATCCCAATCAGACTCAATCTGCTAGAATGATTCACAGAACTCAGGGAAGCACTTTACATAAATTTATTGATTTTTTAATAAAGGGTACAAGTCAGGGGCCTCCCTGGTAGCTCAAGGGGTAAGCACTGCACTATGAAGTGTCCACAGCCACTGCAGCACAAGTTCGATCCCCGGCCAGGGAGCTAGCTGACTCACATGGTGCAGCAGACCTCTCCTGTCTCACCCGCTGCTCCCCTTAGCAATGTATTTCAGTCCACCTGTTCTGCTCCCCATTCTGTCCCTGGAGAATTCTCTCAACACCCCCCCCCCCCCACACACACACACATCTCTGGCCTGCACTCCAGTTCTTGTATGCATAAATAAATAAATCTTTTTTTAACAAATAAATCTTTAAAAATAAAATGTACAACTCAGGAACAGCACAGTGGAAGAGATGCACAGGCAAAGGATGGGGCAGGAACGTGGAGCTCCCATGTTCTATCCTGACGTGCTGGCGTCTCAACTTAATGGTGCCTTCATCAACTATGAGTCATTCAGAATCTCCTGGTTGAAGAGATTTTATAACTCTGTTTCTAGCCCCGCTTCCCAGGCAGATAGAGAGATGGAACTGAAAGTTCCCAGCCTCTGATGGTGCATTAAGTCACCATCCTGTAGCTAGTCAGGGACCTCACTAAGAAGCCATCTCATTGATGTGAACTCAGATACAGGCAAAAGGGGCTTGTTATGAGTAGTGAAGACATTCCTATTACTCGGGAACTTCCAAGGGTTTAAGGAGCTCTGTGCCAGGAACCAGACACAAAACCAAATATTTTTCTTATATCACAGATGAGGACTTGTGCATACATTCTTCTTAGGAAGTCATAGAAAGCTTTTGGTGAAATTCTTGAATGTTAGCTTCCTGAAGCCAATTTAGTGTTGGAGTTTCTGTATGGTGTTGGAGAAACCTGAATTAGGTCCTACTTTTTCCAAGAAATGTCTTAAGGGGAATTGAAAAATTCAGTTAAACAATGACTGTTGTATAGACTCAGCTGTCCAGTTCTCCACTTTTCCCTGGATCCCATCCAATCATTGCTGTGTCGGTAAGGCGCTCACTCTGTGTTCTCTCCACTATATTATCAACTCTTTCTTCCCCCTCTTCCATTTCCACCCCATACATCTAATAATATTTCCCTTGATTACACATCTTTTAGCTATCATACCATTTATTTCTCTTTATTAAACTCTGAAAAAGTTGCATATATGTATTGCCTCTAGTTTATCTCCTTTTCTCTATTAAATGCTCCCTAAATGGGCTTTCTTCTCCCCACTCCAATAAAGCTGTTCTTCTCCACATCACTGATGTCCTCCCTTGTTGTCAAATTCAGCGGTCAATTTTGGATCCTCTTTCTTTCATTATCAGTAACATTAGACAGTGTGACTGATACTTCCCTGACATTTTTTTTAAATTTGGCTTTCTTGCCTCCACATTTTCCTGGTTTCCCAACTGCTAACTCCCATGCTGGCTTCCATCGAGTGAATGTGTTTCTTCCTCTCTGCCTCTAAATGTCGCCATGTCTAAGGCTCGTCTCTAGAATGATTTATTTTCTCCTTTTTAAGTACAACTTACATGAGTCTATATGGACTTGAAATATATGTATATTCTGATGCCTCCTGATTTAGTTTTTCAACTAGACTTCTCCACTGGGCCCCAGGCGATTCAGCTACAATTCAACTCTTCAGTATCTCCCTGGGTGTTCTGAAGGCATCTAGAACTTACTATGTTTCAAGTCAGACATTAGATTGCCTCCCTCATCCTCTTTCTTTTCTTGGTCATTGACAGCATTTTGCTTTGACTGCTCTTATCACTTACCTTTTCTATTACTACACTGAATTTATAATAATGTGTAAAAATTGCCTTTTGGTATATTTAAGCTATTAGTATAGGTCCAGGTCCAATGACATATAGGAAGATAATGAAGAAGATACATCACAGAAAATAGCAAAGACAAATGTCAACTTTCAATACATACTTCTAGTGAGACTTTTACTTAATTCTCACCTCTTTATGCTTAATGATCTATTCTAGGTAGTTGTACAACATTTTTGAAAGTATCTTGTTGATAAGACTTATTTTAAAGAGAAATAGAGACCAGTAGTATGTTATGAGCCAAAGAGTATATAATACTCAGTATTCAGAGGATAAACTAATGGAATAAGTGACATTAATAAATGGAACGAGATTATTTTTCTGCTTGCTGTGAAAGCTTAACCTTGAAAGATGGCACTATTGAAGTTTTAATGCAATCAAAGCACAGATTACTATGAATACTTTATAAAGTTACTAATAACCAGACATAAAAAAAATTGTCAGCAAAATATTCTGTGATTACATAATCTAAAATAGCACTCCCAGTCACTCATCATTCCCTTAGTCTACTTTTTTTTACACTATTTATCAATATTTGACATTTTGCTAGGTGTTCATTCGTTGATTTCTCTATTGTCTGTCTCCTGTATTAGAATGTCATCTCCATGAGAGCACAGGCTTTGTATATTTCGCAATCCACTTACACATTATAATTAGAATAATGCCTGGTGCATAGCAGCCATTTTATAAATATTTGTTGAGAAGTTAATAAACGAATAGATTTGGTCAGCTTAATTTTTATTAGAAAATTTGCATAGAAGAAATTTGTATGGAAGATACATATGGTCTTTGTCTACAACAATCTTCCAGGCTAAGTTGCAGGGTTAGGGAAATGGTACATTTTAATATAATAGTATAGTTTCAATGACAGGGGATAAGTTGAAAACACAGAGAAGGTTCAGGGATTCTGAAGGTGCTACCTGTGTTGAGTTTTGGAGAAAGGGTTCTAGAATTGTCGTAGTGTAATTGACTCATAGATGGTAAAGCTAAAGACCACTTTAGGTCTATGACAAAGTGAACGAGGATGATAGGAAAGGGAAAAATGTGTTTGAGTTTGAGTTGATGTGATACTTATAGAGCTACTTGTAGAGCTAATGTTTTTCATTGTTCAAATACCAGTCTACTTGCATCATTGGGAGGATTAAAGAACAATGACTCCAAAGTAATAGGAGAGTTTGGGATGAGAGCATTACTTAAAATGATACACTTATATGTCTGGAAAAATTGCCTTTGTGCATTTTCAGTCATCAACTGGAAAAAATTTTTTAGACTTGTTAAATATGCCTAAGTATGTATATATATAAATGCAGTGGTTTAATGAATGTGTGGTGTATGACTGAATGTCGAAATGACTTGTAAGTGTAAACAGGTGTTAATTCATTATTTTAAGACAGGACCTCTGGCTTTTACTGGTGATGAATCATAGTTATCCAGGAGAACATTTTCTGATTTTCATCCACTTACTGAGTTCTACAAAGAATGGATTCTCTTCCAAAGAAGCCCTTCCCTTGGTTGTTACTGCTCCATGTCTGGATCATGGGCAGTTCAGCTTGAAGTCTGAAAAGTTTATCTTCAGTCTTGGGAATACCCTATGTCTTATAGATGACTTAGATAATTTTACAAAAGAAAAATCTGGCAATGGAGACATAAAATGCAGACTTTCTTTTTATTGTTCTTTTCCCTTTGGTTCACCTCAACAGCAAAAAGTTAGTCCCTTGAGGAAGGGAAGAGTTGATTGGCACAGACCACGGCCCTCTTTCTTTGGGACAGTCATGGAGGCATATTTCTAGGTCTGCTTAAGATCTTAGATCAGGGAACACCCTAGTGGCACAGGAGTTAAAGTCTCAGTGTTATTAAGCTATTGCCAGCTGCTGCAACAAGAGTTTGATGCCTAGCTAAGGAGCTAACCCACATGGTACAGCAGACCTCTCCTGTCTCACCTGGGGCTCCCCTCAGCAGTATATTTCAGTAAATCCACCTGTTCTGCTCCCCACTCTGTCTCTGGTCAGTCTTCTTATCCCCTGCACCTGTGGTCTATATCCCAGTTCTTGTATGAATAAATAAAATACATCTTTGAAAAAAATCTTAGATCACGTCTGGAGGGTCCCTTTCCACTTATATCTTCTGTTTTTTCATAGAGTATGGTTCTTTAAGAGCTCTTGAATGTTTCTTTAGGGATTGCTAATTTTCAAGCCATGCTAAAAATATTCTCGCATTCATACATCCTACCTCACATTCCATCTCACAGTGTTGCTGCTGCTTCTATCTATATTAATAATTGCCTTGGTTATTATAAACAGCAGAAACTCCTATTTATTTTTTTCCCCATGAACAGCAATTATGGATAAAAACAAGGACATTAAAAATGGTAGAATCCTATCTGAGGTCAGAGAAATTATAAAATGGGCACATATAGCTATTTACTGTCACTCGATTGGGGTGAGTCATTGCTCTCTGGTTACTCATTACCTGAAACCTGGGTCTGAGAAAGGAGAAAGTGTGGGAATATGTATGGGTGTCAGTTGGGAATTATTCCTAAAACAAACTGAAAACAGCGTGTATTGCTTTGAACATTTGCTTTCACTTCATGTTATGTAGTTTTCTTTATACCAGCATTGTGTCTGTGATTATGACTGTCATAAATTGTCTTTCAGGCATAGGTAAGATAATGAAAATGACTCTTAAAAAATGAAACTCTGCCTTTTTCTTTGTTTAGGGACTTTAACATTTCATTGGTCACATGCACATGCACACACTTACACACAATTGATCTTGAATAGAACTTTTAAAATTAGACTCAGTCCTAAATGAAAACAGAAAAATTGGATCTGAATAACTTTATATCTAGTAAATAGTCACAAGTAGTGTTTCACTTGGCCTCTACTCCACTGTTTCATGTCTCCTTCTTGGTATTCTGTTATTCACTCCATTCTTCTCCCATATTCAAGTCCTGCATCTCTTTCAGGAGCATCTCTTCATTTTGGTCCATGTCCACAGCAATATTCCCAGTACCTAGATCTGTGTCCGGCGCACATCAGACAGTCTCTAATATCAGCTGAATAAACATTTAGTCACATATTCAAAACTATCTGATATTCTAGAAATTCATGTCAAAAGTTGAAACCAAATTGGAAAGGTTTTATGTGCACATGTTAGTTTGATACTTAGTGACTTCAATTCAAAAAAAGGGGGAAAGACTTTTAAATGGTATGATTTTTTAAAATATAGAGACTAATATATGTAATATACACTTAACCATAAATATATGACTATTTAAATGTTCATAGTAGGGAACAGAAAAGTACTGGATGTGAAAATACAATGATAACGTTGCAACTATATAGTCACAGTTTCTGATGGGTGCTAAAATTGTGAATGCTGTCAAAGAATTGTGGATAGAAAATATTTAACTCTTAAGTTTCCTATCAAATCTGAAATTTTGTGGATATATGTTTTTCCTGTTTAAGAAATATGTAGTACGTTCTAGAAAGTAATTCATTAGAAATTTGTTTTTGTCAGTAAATGAAAAATTTGCTTTCCTTGTCTAGGATAACTAGGTGATAGAATAACTGGGGACCATTTTACTCTTTAAGGTTTCTAAGCTAGAGGCCATATCTGCATTAAAGCAATTGAAGGCTAATTAATACATCTAGGTTAGATACCTGGTTTTGCCCTTTTCCATCTTCATGATGTCTACTGGACCCTTGTGAGAAAAACCCCTCTGAACCTGCACATGTACTTGACATTAAAAAGAAGGCAGATACACTAATTCTTTTAATAGAGGTGACTCTCAAGATATAAATTTAACTCTTTGAATAACTCGTCATGAAGGTTTGGTTTGCTTGATGGAAGATCTTAGCAATGGAACAGTACATTTCATAAAATGGTGCCTCCTTTTTATTATCTTCACAAAAGCATAGAAGGAAAGAATCCTCTTGGAATTGGCAACAAAGGAGAAGACCATTGGATTTTTGCGGGAGAGGAGGGAGTTTCGAGATGACTGGGTGATGGACTGGATGATGGAGCTTGTGGATGTGCAGATATTGGAGTAGTAGGAACCCATGCAACAGTCATGCGTTCAGTGTTCCTGTTTCCATAGCACGAGCCAGGCAATCTCCTTCTGACGTTCCTCTTGATTCAGTGTTGCTGTAGATTTAAATTATGCTCTTTTATTCTGGTAAATCTTTCTGTCTGCATTCAGATTTTCTTTTTAGTTTCAGACAGTTTTGCATGTTACAGTATTCAATGAATAAATAATTTCTGGGAAATTGCCTTTCTTAGCTGTACTTATCAGAAGGCCCATATATTTTCAGGCAGCTTTGTCTCTACCTATCCATACTGCCTTCCCTCTCACTCTCCCCAAATAAAATAGGACTGTACCTGTATGTGTGGCTTTTAGTCACACTAATTGCATTATTTGATTTTTTTTTTTTTAGTTCAAAAATGTGTGCAGAATTTGAATGGTAGCCAATTACTATACCCTCCAACGTTCAAAATTGACTGGAGGCAAGTTGGTATTTTATAGTCAATATTATAAAATGAATAGCTTTTTCAAGTCAGAGCAAAGGAAACAAAATAATAAGACCCTAGTGAAAGTTAATACCATAATGTTTTCTATGATTATTGAGCTTAGAGTTTTCATTTCCTGGCAGTCAGAGCAAAAAGGGAAATATGACCAGTAACAAAATTATTTTTGCTTAAAGATCAAAGCACATGAGTTGCTTAAGAGAACAAAGTGCTCCTTACTACTTAGATTTAAAAGAAACTTCACTTATGGGCTTTATATGAAGAATGTCAGCTTGAGCAACACGTCCCAAAATTCCATGCAGAAAATAGTGTAGTGAATTTTCTATAGTTGCTTTTTATGTCACTTTTCTAAGTAATAGCAGAGAGCATAACTCCAAAGTACAGCTTTGGAAAAGCGATCCTATAAGACCGGTAAGGCAGTGGGTGTCATTCTGAACTGCTCAATGAAACCACTGTAGAATTAGACCCTAATGTGTAAAAAGTGGTGGAGGAGGAGCGAGACACCAACTCACCAGGCAGTGCAAGAGTGCAGGAGATTGAGGACCACAGGGGCAAATAGCTAGCTTATTAATGGTTTCATTTGAACACAAGAAACAGATTTTAGTTTCTCCTTCATGTTATATTCTGTGACAGTTTTATGTTTCTTTTCTGTTTTTTCATCGGGGCTTTGAGTTAAAGGTGGACTTTAGATAATTAGAGTTTTGTATTCTCTGGAAAGGGCTTAGAGTGCACATATGCTGGATAAATGATAAGAGCTTTCGTTTTAAAGTCTAGTGAGCTGTCAGTTATGAAAATCGAGTCAATGCAAGACTTATTTGAATTGATAGACCTCTCTTAGAGATATGAGCCATGAAACATTGTACAAATAGAAAATTCTCTGAGCTGATGATGGGGACTAGGAACTATTTAGGGTATAGAAATGGTCCCAGTCTTTAGGCCTGTGGAGTTATTGTAGAGATGGCATTTTCTCAATTGTATTTGAAGTGCATATATTTGAAGAGAGCAGTTGTGTGTGTTAACTTTTTAAACATTGTTAAAAACCTAAATATTTATACAAATTGCAGAAAAATCTTCTTCCAATAAGTGTACACAGTTTTGTAGCCTCCTAAGAAAGGTGACTTTGTTCCAAATCTTCGAAGATTTTCTCCTCTCTGATTAAGCCTAGTATTGGCATATGGTAAGCACAGTTTAGGATCCTTTGCCTTCACTCTAGGATAGGTCACTGAATTGATTGGATTTAATGACTGTCAGCTCTCAGTCGTGAGAAAGACACATGGGCGAGACAGAGAGAGTTCTTACTATGGCATTTTCCTGCATCTCATAGTCAGTTTAAGTTAATACAATCAATGTGTGAAGTCTGAAGATTTATTGGTTTGTTCATACAACAAAAATTTTGAGCGCCCCAGCTCTGCAAGTTCCACTGATTTTCTTGGTGCAGAAAATCTGCGCTATAAAAAACTTACATTCCAGGACAGAGAAACTTCATGCCTTGTTTCAGGAAAGAGGTCTTTGCTTGGGGACATCAGAAAGTGATTGTGGTGGACGAGTCTTAAAAAGCATGGTGGAAGGAGATTCCTTGAACTTGAGGGTTCAGAAAACAGAGACAGGTTCGGTTTTAATCTTCACATCATCATACCCTGGGTGTAGTTCCCGACATTCGGTATTGGGTAGACATTCAGTAAATATTAGCTTAGGAAACAAAGAAAGATAGGATAAGCATGATAATTTGCTTGCGGAACCTAAAGAAGTGACTATAATTTTGGAGAAAAGAGGTCCTGTGAGCTGGGGTTCTAGGAAAGGTGAGTGTGGGATGTTCTCATCAGTCAGTTCTAGAAATGACTAATTACTTTTGCCTCTTAAGTCAAGAAGTAACAAAGTCCTAAAAAGTTCCTAGTGCACTTTGTTATGCTCAAGTATAAGATTGTAGGTGGCCTGTGTCTTCCAGTAGAATTTGTATAGATTAGAATTAGGGAGAATTGCTGAATACGAAAAAATAAACGAAGTAAAGAATTTTAGCTCTAGAATACCATTTCTTTATAACGTTCTTCTTTAAGTATTTTAAATTCATAGAGTCCTTTCTTTATAAACATGTGACTATGTTCTTACACATGCATACTTTTAGTAGGTTATTTATAAATAGCTGCTAAACAAATAGAAACTGAAAATGCCTTGCATTAATTTTGCCAATTTCTTGCATAAATAGGAAAAACAATGGCATTAGGATTCAGTCTGCACATTTATTCTGAGCAAATTCTGTGTTAGACACTGAGGTGGTCACTCATAATTCCTGCTCTCAAGAGAGAGAAGCTGTAACCAAAAAGGTTTCCCGGAGTTAAAACACCACATGCTAGGTGTATAAAAGAGGTATAAGTGGGGTTTTGTACGTGTGTAGATAAGAGACCGCTAGAACAAAGGGAATTGTCCAGGGCTTCCACGAGAGGAGGGTGTTTGTGGGGACAGTGAGAAAGGGGTGATGGTGGGCAGATGAGCTTGGTAATCTGTGGTGCACCCTGAGAGAAAGATCGAGGTGACTGGCTTCTCTGTGAGCATAACCTCATCAGGTAACCAGAAGTCCGGCTGTACATGGAGTTTTTAAGTTTCAGATTTTGTGTTGAGACTTTTACTGACTTTACATCCTGTAATAAAAACACAGATCACCCTATGCAGGGCTCTGCGGACCCACGTCTGGGTGCCAAGCACCTCAGGGCAGACTGTTCGCATCTGCTTTTCTTCTCTTGCACCTCCCCTGCTGATCTAGGGGGATTATTATTGGTGGTTTTCAGGACTTTGTTCTCAGTTTCTCAAATTTTTGTCTTTAAGGACAAGTCTTTATTAGATGGCTTTCCCCTCTGCAGTTGTGTGGTTATAAATACTAACTGCCTGCTTGTTGAGTGTTTCTTTGTTTCGAATAGACATGAGCTGGTGTATGTGATATTTCAGTGCAGTCATTTTCTTGTGGTGACTTTACAGACGTGGTGACATGGCTTGAAAAACTTGAAAGTAGATGTCTGAATGATCTGTACTTGGATTCATCTTGGAGTTGTTTCAGCTCCTCTGTTGAGTGTCAGGGCACTTTCTATGTATCAACATTAAATCTTCCTCTGGCAGTACCAGTAGCTCAAAGCACTGCTATTTCATCATCCCCTGCCTTACAGTCCTGGGCCAGACAGCTGTAGATAGCCAGGGAAATTTGTCAAGAGGTGACCTGTTTGTATTTTAGAAGGAGGAGGGTTGCAGCCTGGAAGCTGAGTGGCATGTGGTATTTTGGTTTAGCCTTTCTTATGTGGCTGCTTTGAAGTTCATTTTTTATATGCAGACATTTTATCACTGAATAAAAAAGTAAAAATAGTAACCATTTACTGTGCGGAATAGACCTGGCTTCTCGAACCTTCCTTGCCTTTTCATTGAAGCCCTTTCCCTAGGAAGTAGGCCAGGAATGGAACTGGGGCTGGGGGAGAACATGGGAGTGAGGTGAGAACCATCTGGAAGACATCCCCAGATAAAGAATAGTCATATTTGTTGACCACACTGGGCTCTTTTAGAGAGGACTGTCAGCCTTGCCAAGCCTGCAACCTGCTCATTCTCTGAGGGGACTTCTGTCTGGATGGTCTGATGCACAGTTCTTTGATTTACCCCCTTCAGTCTCTGTGTTTATCTTTAAAATTAAGGCATGGATTTGGCTGTGTAGTAATGGAACTTGTTTTCAGTTGGGAATTCAGAGAAAACATTTCTGTGTTTTGTCTATGCCCCGAATTTGCAAACCTTTTTTGCATAGGTATATTTTAATCTCTGGTGGGGAGGGTGTGTGGGGAAAGGGAAGTAGGATTACTTCAGTCCTTACTGTGCAGGAAATCCTCCTGTGGTGTCTAAGCAACATAAATGTATTAGACGCACAGGCAGAACACCCTTTAGAACCATGGTTCTGGAATACTCAACTGATAACAACCTTGCTTCTAACAAATTCATAGGGGGTGGGGGAGATTTTGTTACAGAAACAAAAGCAAGTAAGTTAAATCTGAGTGGAATGAGGACAATATTAGGGATAGAGAAAAAGTCATGATAATGAAAAAAGTGCTTTATTTTGACAGTTTTATATCAAGATGGCTTATGAAAGGGTCTTGTATATAGTAAGATACTATATCTTGAGGACATAGTAAGCCCCATCAAGAGTCAACGTAGCCCATGTCAGAAATGAGCAAGTCATCTCAGGCAATGCAAAACTGGTGGGGAGAAGAAAGGGAGGGTGAAATTGAAAGGTCTTGGGTGCCAGGAAGAAAGAGAAGCAGCAGAGTTTTAATTAAAAAAATTTTTTTCGGGCCTCCTTGGTGGCGCAGCAGGTTGAACGCCGCACTGTGAAGCATCCTCCACACAGCGGCATAAGTTCGATCCCCAGCCAGGGTGGGGACCCTCCTGCCTCGCCCGCTGCTCCCCTCAGCAGTGTGTTTCAGTCCATCTGCCTATTCTGCTCCCCATTCTGTCTCTGGTGACTCTTCTCACCTCCCACGACTCTGGCCTGTACCCCAGTTTTGTATGCATAAATAAATAAAATATTTTTTAAAAAATTCTTTTTTCCTGGTACCGGTATCTCTTTCATGCTTTAGGCAATGATATATATTTTTTTATTGTTTTAGGTCACGTAGACCAAATGATTAGTCCTCGCATGACTAAATTGTTATCTGTAATATATATGGTTTCTCTAGACTGGGTACCTGAGGGCAGGATGACAACCTTTGTATCCTACCTGATGCTTTTCACACACAGGAATGCTTAATTAATTGAATTAATGAATACTGATTTCTTTTAAATTAATTCCAAAATGTTTCCTCCCTTTCAGTTAGTACTGTGATATGAGTTTAGCTACTGATGACCAAGAAGTCTTACTATTATTACTATTATTTTTTTCAGTTCACTTTCTTCCCCCCACAATAATATATACAAATCCAGACACAATAACCTGTAATATATGTATCTGTTTATAATAATCAGGCATTTTTTAATATTTGTTGGTTTCATTAAATTTTGCAGCCATTCTGGAAATAGTGCCGGATGTTGCCCTCCAGGTTAACATGGAAACATGGATCAGGCTGGCCTTTCAGTCCTTCATTGAGCACATTCTCTAATTCTGGCACTGTCTGGGGTGCTTTATAAACATCGAATAGCCTCTGGATGACCCCATACGATTGGAAGCACAGACCAAAGCTTGAAAGGGTTCAACCCTTTCCTCACTCATTCACTCATTCACTCTGTGCATTTTTTTTAAAAAACAAAACAGGGAAGCCCAAGTGGTTGGGGTTCAGATGGTATCTCCACCCAATGCTTCTACCATAACTACAACCAAATTTCTCTGTACTTCTTGAGGACATGGTGCCATGCAAAATGCCAACTCAGTGTCTTTATTATGAATGAGTGTCCCCCATGTATATGTCTCATCATGCCTATGAGGGGTGGGAGGAGCTGGGGATCCCCCCCATTCCCTACATCCTGTGTATCTAGCAGGCACTCAGGAGCTATCTGTGTTGGATAACACAGAGAAGTTTACATTTACGTGTCAAAAAATTATTTAAGCTGTGGATGTGTGAAGTACCCTAGATTAGAATATGTATTACAAAGTAAAGCATAGAAAAAGACCCACAAATGAACTACAAATCGGTGCTGTCTGAGGCTTAAATTGGTAGAAGACATCTATTTGAAAACTCAGTGAGCATTTTGAGAATTGGAATCATTCTCCTTGAATGATTAAAACATTTAAATCTTAAGGACAGTTTGGATGGTCTTTGGGATAGCATTTCTTGGCATAGGTGTTTATAGGGTATAGTTGCCTATGATAAAGTCTAAAAACTATGAAGTTAGTTGAAGTGAACTATTTTGCAAAAAAAAATTTTTTTTTTGTTGAGAATTTGTTTAGGTTGTTTTTATCCTGAGCAAGAAAAACCATTCTTATAGACCATTTATTTATTTTTGAGTCTGATACTAAAAGATAATTGTAATTGTTAGAGTACTTTTGTTAAAAGTGATACTAAAAATAATTTAAGGGCTTATTGAATTTGAATTAAAAACTCAATTATCTGTTCTTTCCACTAAATCAGGTGTGTTTTGTTAATTTCTGGACAAGGGAAATAACATAATTTCCGCCTTGCTTTTCTGTGTCCTCCAAGCTAGTGGCCTAGTATGTGCCTTGGGTTTGATTTTGCAGCTTTCTATGACTCACCTCTCTGGGTAAAGTCAACTCTCCTTTCCTGAATGTCCTTAGGCTATTGCTAATGTGTTTTACCTTCTCCTTCCCTCTTTTTGGGTATCTTCAGTGTCTTTCCCAATGGACTTTAAGCTTCTAGAGAACAGATTATCTTCATCTTCCTCATCCACAGAACACTCACAGCAAGTAACGGTGCCGCTCATTCAAGACAGTAGACACCATTCTTCATTAATTTGTAGGCTAGAGCTCTGCAGCAGCACAGACTAGGTAAGAGGAATCAGCTTCTTGGCTTTTGATTGCTTGCCAAGCCCAGAGCAGGAAACTGCCCTGTTGGAGTCCTAACCCCCACTGGGTCTCCTGTCTTGTGCTCAGGACACCATTTTCAGAAGGAAGGCCACAGCACAAGGGATTACCCCCTGATTCCAAAGAGCAGTATCCAGGCCCCAAAGGCAGATGTTTCCTCCTCTTTGCTTTCTATATCTTAAGTCCAGTCCTTTTCCTTCCTGGCATGATTTGTTCTCTTAAACCTCTTATCTACTTCCTATTGCATGTCTGCAATACCTTGCTTTTGCAATCCACCTTTGAAAAAGAGTCACCCCTTGGCCCAAGTCTGCCTTCATCCTAGTCTCCAGAAGAAGGAAGGTATTTACTCTGTTGAGTTGTTGAGTAAGTCACTCTCAGCTTGCCAGCCCTGGACTGGATGTACTTGAGGATCACCACTGTGATTTCAATAATGGCCAGGCCTGTGGCAGAATTTGAGTGTCCCCCAAAGCTGCCTTATCACAAGAGATTTATAAATACCATTTCTAAAATCTTGAAAGAAGACCACCAGTTAAGTGTTCTTTGCTGCTTATTTTAGATTACATTTCATAACATGTGCATTTTTGAAATAAAGTGCTTAGGTTGTAAATGCTATACTAAAGTAGAAGAGTTTCTTGTCCAATTACACAGGGATTGCTAGCATTCTTTAAACCTAGCATTCTTATAACATGGGTTATAATACATGTGGTATATATGTATATATATGTATACATGTGGTTTATTTGTGGCACACACACACCATATATATATATATAGAGAGAGAGAGAGAGAGAGAAAGAGAGCATTCAAATACTATGATTTTTGTCCACTTCATGGTAGCATTTGACTGTCAAGATTAAATAATATTTTTGAGTGACCCATTAAAAAATAGTAAGACCTGGTGTCCATTGAGGTTGATTTAGACAGTCTATGAAATTTCACAAAATGATTACAGTCTGTCTTTGAAAAAGACTCTTAAAGCCAGACTTTGGACTTTATTTGATGCTTTAGTGTTGTCACTTGAGAACAGATGTCATCTTAAGATGATTTATCCTTGATAATTTCTGTTTTTTTAGCTAATAAAAGTAAGTCTTTCCCCATTAAGTATCCAAAGAAATCAATGTGACTACTTATATTTAGAGCATAATAATCTATTTAAATTTAGGGCATTAAGTGTTGACAAAATATCCTTAGAAAAATGATTATAACTTTTTTTTTAATGAGAGTTAAACCTCACCTGCACTGTTCTACTATTTATCCTGCCATGGTGTAAATTGCAGCTTATAAGGAAATGAAACGTCGCACCTTTCTGACTTTAAGCATTCAAAGAGAAGTAGTACAGTGCAGTTTTGCTTTTTACCAATTGTTTTTGCACAGTATGCCTTTTTCATCTTATTTTTTTTTTAAAGTTTATTTATTTATGCATACAAGCACTGGGGTACAGGTCAGAGGTGTGGGGGGGTGAGAGGATTCACCACAGAGAGCGGGGAGCAGAACAGGCAGATCAA
>JAGFMF010011702.1:4009599-4058173 GCA_019455555.1 Galemys pyrenaicus | reverse complement strand
GTCCCCTCCCTGGCCGGCAGCAGGGATCGAACTCATGCTGCAGTGGCTGTGGTTTGCTTCACAGTGCGTTGCTTAACCCACTGCGCCACCAGGGAGGCCCTTCATCTTATTTTAATTCAACTTGTCTATGTCTTCATATTTTAGATGTGATCCCTGTAGGCAGCATATATTTGGGTTTTACTTTTATATCTGTTTTGACAGCCTCTGCCTTTTAATGGGAATATTTTGTCAATTAACATTTAATGTGGTTATTGATATGGTTAAATTTGTCCAGCATTTAATCACTTATTTTGTTTGCCCCACTCTGTTTTTCTTCTTTTCCTACTTTCCATTGTAGATTTTTTTATATTTTTTTAAAATTCCATAAATAACTTTAATGATAACTCTAGGCATTATAATATACATTCTTAATTTTTTAGAATTCATATATAGTTGATCTTATACCACTTTATGTGAAATGTAGAAACCTTGCCACCATTGGGGTCCATTTAACCATCCTTCTCTCTCCTGTCCTTTGTTCATTTTCATATTCTTTTCTTTGTATTTTATAAAGTATTTATTTTGCTCACTGTTACTTATTTTAAAGAGGAGCTTATTTTCACTCTATCTTATCTAGCTTACATATTTAGGAACTCTTATCAGTTGTGTCTAGGAGGGGCTAGTGTTTGTTATGAATGTTAATTTACCATGCTTGTGCTGGCAGAAGACACAAATGCAGTAAACCTTCCCAGAATAAAAAAAATTATAGTTGTTTGTAACATACAAATGTAAATACTTATTTTCCCTAAAGATGTGATAGGACAAATGTCTGATGGAAGAAGAACACCCATGTTACAAGGTGCCTTTTTTAAGCAGGTCAGCTTTTTCTGAAGTAAGAATATGGGACGATTATAAGTGTACAGATACCTACAATAGCAATTTATAAGAAAGGCCGACATGTGCCTTTCCTTAAAAACAAACAAAAAACCTACAAGGTCATCATGTAAAACATATCACACACATGATTCTCTTTCTTCTTTTCCTTCCCATCCACCGTGTCCTCCTTGTGAACTAATTGTGCCCTCGATGGGATTCAATATAATGCTAAAATTGGTGGAGCACTTGGAGTTAGTAATGTTTTGAAAAAAACATTTAACTTTTTTATTACTTAATTTTAGAAACTTCTAGTTTTTAGGGCTGAAGCAAAGCTAGAAAGGAAAGAAATAGTTGAGACATGTAGATGTCAATTGTCGATGGGAATTTTGAGACTGAGCTATTCTGAAAGTTAAATTCAGAAGCAGAATTCCCCTAATATCATTTGAAAGTACTCTAGGATTCAGGATTGAATGAAAGGAGGTACCATTTGGAGAGATTTTTGCAGAAAAACATGTGAGACCAAAAGGTAAACATAGTTACTGAGTTCAGAAAACTTTCCTGAAACAAACAAAATAATTTAAATACTTTTTCTAAAGGAGATGACAAACCAAAAGTCCTCGGAGTGGATTAGCCTGCTATCACAAGCAACTTAACAGCCAGAGAGACTACGAAATAGGGATACACTTGAAACAACATAGGTAGTGATGGCGACTGTTTATTCGGGTGTCACAGTGTCTTGTCTGCTTTACACTGTAGTTGGGAAAAAAACTTAGGAAATGGCCCCATGGAGAGCACAGGTTTGGGACCAGAAGCCTTGCTTGCCGTTGTCCATGGAAGCAGAACCGCTGTGGAAATTAACATTCTGAACAGAAATAAGATGGAGGAGGAACAGAAATACCAGGGAGATAATTCTGAACACACAACCCACATTCTGCTCTGATAGAAAATAACAGATGAGCCCTTGGCCAAACTTCTACAACCTAAAAGGGGCAGATACAGCTGTTTAGAAACGTGCAGTGAACATCCTCAGTGCTGGGGAAAATTTGACTTTTCAACGAATAGCTTTTTAGCTGGTCTGCAAATGAAGGGAGACTCACATTCAAATGTCAGGCAGTCTCTATTCTTAGAGCTCAAGTAGAGGACAGAAGAAGTGGCTAACACTGTGTTCTTGATGTGGTGGGATAAAAACCATGGTTGCCTCTTACGTTATCGTCATTATATTATAATAAACCATTCATTTTTGTGTGTGGTAAATAACAATGCTGACATACTCACAAAATAATGTGAAGCATATGGGTCACAACTGTTTTTAAGTAAAAACGTCTCTAAAGATTTATTTAGGTTCCTTAATTATAGAGTGGTTTGGGAGACTGGCATGTGGTTTCACTTTAGAGTTATAAATGTTGGCCTTGGTGATGGGTATGTGCTAATGTTGCCAAAGAGAAAGAGAACAAGATTGGAAGAGGGACTGTATTCACCAGAACCTACCCTTTCAGCAATTTTTTTTTTTTTAAAGTAGTGACTTGTGACTATACGAAATAAGGATGATGACCCTTTTACTGTGTTTGAAATGGGTGTGCCAGCAGTGCAGGTCAGTTTTCCCGATGCTTAAGTATTTTAATTGGTAAATTTTCATGGCAATTTGAAATCTCTGGCTCTCTAGAGTTCTGAAAGAATACATGTTAGTTTTTAACATATTAAAATATACTTTTCAATAGATGAGTCAAGCCCAGTTTTGAAGGACAGCAATTAAGTATTTTTCTCTGGACAGACCGAAAAAAAACACCTATGTTTCACTTAGGTGTTTTGACTGGAAATAAACTCATACCAGGGTCATTTGTATTCTAGAACCTTTTTGTGTGTGTACACATATGCATCTGCACATACATATACAATTACTCATGTTAGAAGTAATTTTGCATCATTTAGCATCTAGTAGTGGTGTAATATATAAGGCTACCTTGCAGCCCTAGGAACATCAGAACAAGTCTGTGTTAAACATTTATCAAGAGACATTGGTGAGCACATATGGTTGGAAAAGTTCATTTGTATTTGCTGTAATATACTTTTCTGCTGCTGCTGCTGATAATAGTGGCATCTGTAAACGATTGGAAAGACTGGGAAAGGGAGGAAGACTAATAAGCAATCAAAGCATACTTCCTTTCTTTGTGTGTTATAGAAGAAATTAACTTCCTGTTTACCAATCTTTGTTCTTCTAGTGATGACTTTGATGATACTTGGAAAGAATCTAGTCATTCATTCATTCACTTTTGGTATTGACTATGCCCTGTATTTCTGGCTTTGTGGATGGCAAGAGATAATTAGATAGGAAGACAGGCTATACCCTGCCTTACATTCTAGTAGGAGAGACGCATGTGTGAATAACACAAAAAGATCTGGACATTTCCAACTTTCAAAGTATTCCTGTACACTCTTACTTAATCCTTTAAACTAATGTATGTGGCTATATTCTTTATCATGGAGCATCATTTTGTCAAAATGATTTTTCAGTGATCTGAAGGGGACAAAATTTACTAATAAATTTTGCAAAGGAGAAGACCAGCATAAGGATGGCCCTTGTCATCAGAGAGCTCCAAGCTGGGCAAGACCAAGACAAGAAACGCCTGCTTCTGCTGGACCTGGGAGTCTCAGTGATTTGTGTTGTACCGTAGTTAGCTTAGTAATTATCACATCTGCATTCTTCTAATGTTTGAAAAAAAATCTTTCTTCCTCATTGTTTTGCAACTTGCGTTTCTTATTGAAAAGCTCAACATGATCCACTTCTGGACATGTGATGTAACCTTTCCTCAGTCACTGCACTGCAATCTTAATAAAATGAACCATAAATAAAGTATGTGGATTAAGGAAAGCATGTTTTCAGAGTACAATAAATTAATACCATTTTGGATAACGGTAAATGCTTGGGAAAAGGTAAAATGGACCTCGAAGGGTGGGTGGGTTTATTTAAAGAATTTGAAGGAAATAAAAGGTGGTATCTTGGGTTTCTGTCAAAAGTCTATCAGTGGCCCTTCAAAGAGCCCGTAGTTACAGCTGATAAACACGTAATAATGAGCTGGATTCTGAGGACTTCTTTTCCCTTTATCCCCTGCAGCTTTGCCCTGTCAGATGAAGCATACAGGTCACTACGAGATCAAGATAAAGACCAATGTATTCTCATTACTGGGGAGAGCGGAGCAGGAAAAACAGGTACAGCCACCCCTGAACAACCTCTCTCTGACCTCTGTCGGGGCAGGTGCTGCACAAAAGGAAGATGGAAACAGGCAGTGGGACCTCATTAGCATGCAGCTGCCCAGGGCCGCTGCCAGGGTTCCTTTAGGGAGGCTTCTCATTAGGATCCTGGATTGTTTTCTGGGCGAGACAAACCTCCTTCTCTCAGGAAGAAACAGCTGCTTACTAAGGGGTTCCAACCAATGAGGGGATCTAGTGCTGGGTTCTAGGCCTTCTAGTGCAGGCCCTGACTGCTTGAGGTCTGTTATCTTTCCTCAGGGACACCGAGGCCACAGAGTCTTCCTATTTCCCCATGTAACTCCAAATTATTTGGGTTTTGGGAGACCACAGTCACATCTTATTTTCGCTAAAAAGTGAGGAAGGTTACCAGGAAAAGCCTGAATGTCCTATAAAGAAGTTTTCCTTTGAATCTAAAAAGTGGTGATTTTTACATGTCTCGTTTTAAGCAGACTGGCAACTTTCCTGAAAAATAAACCTCTCATGGAGGGATTTAGGCTTTTTTATTTCCTTGTGCTATCTTATATGATTAATGATCTTGAGTGAGGAAATGGTTTTATACATGGTACCTGGCTACCTGGAAATAATTCAACGGAGCTACGTTCTCTGAGCCCAGACTTGGACAGGGGAAGCCGCTGTTACAATGAGCTCCTTTGATGGAACTGATGCATTCGAGGAGAAGGAGGCTGGTGAGGGAGAGATGATCTCTTCATCTGTAAAATGTTGGGGTTTTTAGATAAGACATTGATAATTGGTGATTTCTGCTAATTTGCCGAAGTGGGATTTAAATGTTTCTACTTTGCTTGGCTGTTTAGCTGCCAGATTAATAGCCTTGAGTCCCCAGTGATGAGGCTATGACAACCCCCATGAGTGTTTCGCGCAGCTGACTGAAGCCCTTCTCTTACTGGCTTGTAGACAACACTTTCTTGCTGTGCTTTCATGTGGTAGAGAGAAAGAAGGAACATTTTTATTTTTTAAGCTGTCTGTCTGTCTTTCTACCTATTGATGCAAGTTGGTTTACACCACTGTATATCCCTCACAGTTATAGGATTACACCTCTTTAGGTGTGTGCCACCACATCACATCCACCACGAAGGCACCCACAGTCCTCCATCAGAGTTTACGGTGTCCCCTCCCAGTCTGTTCTCCCCCCAACACACCCCCTCTGGTAGTCTCAGTTCTGATGCCTAAGGTTTGCCTTTGGTTTGTTTTTTTTTCTGACCTTTTGTTTTGTTTCTCTGCATTCCACATATAAGTGATACCATCCGGTGTTTGTCTTTCTCCTTCTGGCTTATTTCACTTAGTATAATAATCCCCTCCAGTTTCATTCATATCGTCACAAATGGCAAGAATTTATGCTTTTTTCCCTTTTTTTTTGTTCTTATAGCTGAGTAGTGTTCCACTGTATATTTATACCATATCTTTCTAATTCTCTTTGGGCATTTAGGCTGTTTCCATAGCTTGGCCATTGTAAATAGCACTGCGGTGAACATAGATGAGCAGATATCCTTTTGAATTAGTGCTTTTGCCTTCTTCAGGTGATGCCTAGGAATGGAATTGCTGAATAAAATGTATGCTTATTTTTAATATTTTGAGAAATATCTGTACTGTTTTCTGTAGGGGGTGAATCAGACTACATTCCCAGCAGGGTATGAGGGTCCCTTTTTTTTTTTTCCCTTAAGATTTATTTATTTATGCATACAAGAGCTGGGGTACAGGTCAGAAGTGTAGGAGGTGAGAGGATTCACCAGAGACAGAACAGACAGATGGACTGAAGTACACTGCTGAGGGGAGCAGCAGCTGAGGCAGGAGAGGTCTGTTGCGCCATGTGGGTCCCCTCCCTGGCCGGGCATTGAACTGCTGCTTTGCTGGGGATGCTTCATAGTGCAGCGCTCAACCTGCTGTGCCACCAGGGAGGCCCGAGGGTTCCTTTTTCTTTATGTCCTTGTCAGCACTTGTTTTGACACCTCATCAACACGTTGTCTTACTGATAGGGGCTGTTCTAACATATGTGAGGCGGTATCTTATTGTGTATATCTCTATTTGTATTTCCCTGATAAATGATGATGAGCAATTTTCATGTGCCTGCTGAAGATGTGCCTATTTAGCTCTTCTCTTTTTTGATTGGGTTGTTTTCCTTTTGTTGAGTTGTATAAGGCCTTTGTATATCAGCCCCTACAAATATATATGGTGTACAAATATTTTCTCCCATTCAGTAAGGTGTCTTTTTGTTTTACTGATAGTTTCTTTCTTGAGATTTCTCTAAAATCTCCTCTATTGATCATTTTACATCCTGCATCTCCATTATTTTCTTAAATCTTTAATTTATACCTTTTATTATTTCTTGGGACATTCATTTGTTTTTTGTGAATTTTCTTGTATGTCTTTGATCATAACTAAACACTAAAAAAGTGTTTTCTTCCATTTCTTTGTGTTGGTAATTTTAAACTTTGTATCTGATAGGAAGAAAAGCCCTTGCATATCTTTGTGCTTGGATTCTGGTGATAGATTTCCTTGAGAACTCAGGGGTGTCATGTGTTGTATTTTCTCATCTTCCCATTTTGTAGCTTTCTAGGTTGTGTTTTGTTTTGTTTTGTTTTGTTTTAGTGTCCTAAGGGTGCAAAACTAACACTTTACAGCTAATGGTGCTCTATGTTGAGGAGAACTGATCTGCAGCTGCTGAGTCAGGGGACGGGGACGTACCTGGGGAGGGGCCCAGTCATTGGTGAAAGTGGCGTGTGGGAGAGGCTCATGTTTGTGGTCCTGCTGAATGCTCTCCTCTGGTTTCCAGACTTACATCTCTGTAGCCTGTGGGGCTGTGCTGTATGGCTTCACAGAATCAGCTTGATCAAGTTCCCAAGAGGTTGAGGCAGGGGAACACTGCTTTGTGACATTTCCTCCTCACTGGGGACCTGGCCTGCCTGGGACACCCCAGCATCCACGTATCTACCCTCAGTTCGGGGTGCATCTCTTCACCAATTAGCTCTCTTTCCCAGAGTCACTGTCCAAACACAGATGCACAAATTCAAGATTGCTGTGGCAGGCTCTCGACCTGGCTGTCGTTTCTAGGTGCTTCTTTCCACCCACCTTTGATTGTGTGGAGTTGAATTTCTTCAGTGTACCTTCTGGAGTGGTCAGCCTTGCTGTCTGATGTCTAGAAGGTACTCTAGTCTCTCCATAAGTCACGGGATCCTCTTGGTCTAGTACCCCTTTGACCGTTTTCAGATTATGCTCCTGGCAGCAAAGCAGGCAACCTCCTCTGCTGTTGTCTTCCTCTTTCCCTCCACCACGCCTCTAGCAGACAGGGCAGGGCTCGCAAGGGAGCAGTTGCAGCTGTAGATGAGTTTCCTCATCCATTGCCAGCAACACTCATTCTGATCTGTCTGGGAGCCAATTTTTAAACATTTTTTTTCCTCCCTCTTATTAAAAGGACACCAATCCATCATGTTCTCATCTAGGCACAGTTATCTCCTAAGAGCCCTACTTCGGGGTTTAGGGTTTCAATGTATGAATTTTGTGGGGGTCACAAATAATCAGTCCCTAACACCGTTTTATCTACTGTGCTAAACTTTGTCTTCATACACTGGACATGATTCTGTCTGAGTGTCATTAATCCCATTGCCCTTGTTGGCATGTGGTCTTAAGGTTGAGTCCCCAAATCTAGCTTAAAGCCTAGCTTTCAGTGGGTAATCGCTGCATATTTAAATGATAGAATAAATGCCATCCTTCAACCTGAAGAGCCTGCTTCTGTATTTTTATTTAAGTAATTGAAAAAAATAACAAACAGAACCTGCCAAAGATGGGTCCTCTTGAAAATTGCCCAGTCTCAGGTAAACACAGATGCTTCCTATTAAAAGTTAATTTATTAGTTTGCTTGGTTCTGGGTCACCTTTCCCTTTTTCTGTAGTCTCACTTTAAGGGGGTTTCAGATATTTTCGCATTATGTTTTTGTCTTCCAGACTGTCCACTCTAGCCAGTACCTCTTTTCTCATCTCCCAGCTTCCATAACCTGCTTGACATCTCTGCTTGCGTGTCTCATAGACATCAAACTAAGCAGAAACAAAACCAATCTCTTGATTTCTTCTTCCTTTCCTACTCAAACTTCTATCTCAGTGAAAGGCCCCACCATTCGGTGTAAGCATCATCCTTGGTATTTTACTTTCCTGTATCTCCCACATGAAATCTGTTTTCTAACCCTGTCAGTCCTGCCTCTAGAATATATCTCATGCCAAAAGATATATCTCTTCCTTTTCTTCATGTTCTTTACTTTGTGTCCTCTCCTTTCGGAACTAGTCGAAATCACCAACCATTATTTCCCATAGAGGACTATTTGTATCACTAATGGTCTCTCCCTTTTACCTTAGTTTTGCTTATACTTCCTTTTCACAGACAGCAGAATGATCTGTAAAAATGAAAACTGGATCATTCCCTTGGCCTTGTTAATCTTTACTTTGTTGATTGTTTTTTGTCCTGTGCAGAAGCCTTTTTATTTGATGCAATCCCACTTGTTTATTTTTGCATTTGATGTTTGTGCTTTGTGTGTTGACTCCAAAAAATCCTTGCCAACATTAGTGTCAAAGACCTTTCCCTATACTTTCTTTTTGCTTTATGGTTTCAGGTCTTACATTTAAACCGTTAATTCATTTTGAATTATTTTGTACGGTCTAAAATAGGGGTTTCTGTTTTATTCTGACCCTTGTGAATATTCAGTTTTTCATGATACCATTTATTGGAAGTTTATTTTCTTCACTGAGTATTCTTGGTCCCCTTAACGGTCAAATATTAGTTGACTGTATATGTGTGAGTTTATTTCTGGTCTCTCCATTCTAGTCCATTGATCCGTGTTGTTTTTTTTTTTTAATGCCAGTACCACACTGTTTTGGTTACTATAGTTTTGTAGGATAAACTGAAATCAGGAAGTGTGTTGTCTCCAGCTTTGTTCTTTCTCAAGACTGCTTTCACTATTTGGGGTCTTTTTTTAATCCCCTACAAATTTTTAAGATTGCTATTGTTTTTCTGGGAAAAATAGTCTTGGAATTTTGATAGGGTTTGCAGTGAATTTGTAGATTGCTTTGAATAGTGTGAAAAATTTATTATTATTAATTCTTCTTGTCAATGAACACACATATTTATGTCTCTGATTCTTTCATCAGTATCATATAGTTTTCAGTGTAGAGATCTTTTATCACCTTGATTAAATTTATTTTTCAACATTTTACTGTTCTTGATGCTATTATGAATGTAATAGTTCCTTTTTTTCAGACAGATCATTTCAGTATAAAGAAACAGCTGATTTTTGTATGTAATTTTGTACCTTGTAGCTTTTTTTTTTTTACCTTGTAGCTTTATTGAATTATTTGGGTTTGTGTTTTGGTGGTATCTTTAAGGATTTCTTATATAATTTGTCACATATAAGCAGAGGCAATTTTGCTTCTTCCTTTTAAATTCTCATGACTTTTCTGTTTCTTGATTACTCTGTCAACTACCAGTACTATGTTGAATAAAAGTGATGACCATGGCTGTCCACATCTTATCTTAGATGAAAAGCTTTGCCATTTACTGCCTTTTTTAATGCTGAGGGATATTTCTCTATACTGAATTTACTAAGAGTTTTTATCGTGAAAGGATATTGAATATTTTTAAAATGCCCTTTCGGTACTTACTGGAATAATCGTATGATTTTTATCTTTCTATGAATGTGATATATTGCATTTATTGACTTATTTATGATGAACCATTATCAGGATTAATTAATTCCACTTGGTCATGATGAATGATTCTTTTAATAAACTGTTGAATTTGTTGAGAATCTATTTATTTGAGTATCAGGAATAGTGTCAGGAAGTTTCTTTCCTGTGGTATCATTATTTGGCTTTGCTATCATAGCAAAAACTACTTTTGCTATTGCCATTTTTTTTCCTCAATATATTTTTTTTCATAACTTTTTAATGGTTTCCATTGCATTAAACTTGTTGAACTTGTCAAATAAGTTTGGGAATGTTCCTTTCACATCAGTTTTTCAGAAGAGTTTGTGATGGGTTGGTGTTAATTTTTCTTTAAGTGTTTGGTTGAAATCACCAGTGAAAACATCTAACACTGAACTTTTCTTTGTTGGGAGGTTTTTGATTACTGATTCAATCTCATTTGTCTGTTGGTTCCATTTTCTGTTCTTCATGCTTCAGTCTTAGTAGATGGTATACTTTTAGGAACTTACCTATTTCTTTGAGCTTGTCTGACTTGTTGATGTATACTTGTTTATATCATAAATGGTTTCTTATGAACCTTTGTATTTCTGTAGTGTCTGTTGAATGTCTTCTCTTCCATTTATAATTTTATTGAGTGCTCTTTTGTGTTTCTTGGTTGGCCTAGTCAAAGACTTGTCAGTCTTAATCTTTTCAAAACCAATTCTTTGTTTTGTTAATATCCTCTGTTGTTTTCCTGTTCTTTGTTTCATTTATTTCTGTTCCATTCTTTCTTATTTCCTTTCTTCCACTAACTTTGGACTTTGTTTTTCTTTTTCTAGTTCCTTGAGGTGTAATGTTGCCTTATTTACCTGAGATATTTTTATTCTTGATTTATCCATTTATAGCTATAAAACTTCTCTTTGAACTACTTTTGCTATGTCCCATAAGTTTTGGTATACTTTATTGCCATTTTTTCCCTCAATATATTTTTTTTTCATAACTTTTTAATGGTTTCCATTGCATTAAAACAAAAACGAAACCCAGTGAACCTATCCATCATCAGCATTTTATACTCCTGCTTTTCTCTCCTTCAGTAATGGCAGCTCCTATGACTTCTCATTAAAAACCTGATGTGTTTGAGCAGTGTTTTCATTACTTAATTTCCCATTCATTCCTAGATCATTCATTTGAGTTTCTGGTTGTGGGTTCTTAACTGTATTTGAATAGATATTTGTGAAATCTTTGTCCACAGTTTGTTTTTTTTTTTTTTCTCTTAGTAGATACTTTAAGAGGACATTGGTATCTTAGTAGAAATTTATTGCCTCTTTTCTGTCACCAACCAGTTCTTTCTTGTGCAACAGTTCTTAAAGCAATACAGCTTTGTTTCCAAATTGACCAATGGAAATGGTAGCAAGGCAAGTTAAAAAGTATGTCTCCTGACAGAAGGAATTTGTATTGGTGGAGTATATCATGCTGCTGTGTAACCCCCCTCCCCAGTTCCAATTCTTTTGACTGTACAAGCCTTTTTACTTCATATATCTTTTTATTTCAGCATGAGGGAGAAAAGAATGAAAATATTTCTAAGCCCATTCACTTTTTTTAGGTTTCTGTTTATTCTTTGTCATAACTAAAGATATACTTTTTGAGGGTCTAGTTGTATTAATTTGTTCCTAAGTGAGTCATCACAAGTGAATTGTGATCCCTGGTTTGATTGATCTTGGCCAGTTTTTCATCCCCTTTGGAATATATGTTCCCAAAGATAGCACATCCGTTTATTGGCAAGTGCATGATCTCCTTCTTCTCAGAGAATTGCAAACCTCATTGTTTCCTCCTAGAGCAAGATTTCATCTCCTGGTGGGCTCGTTCATCTTCTGCATCGAAAAAAAAGCAGAGGTTGCTGGTATTACTTCAGATGGTTCTCATTCATTCTTTTCATGTCTCTGGTTTAAATTTAGTGACTTGAGGTCATTCTTATTTTCTCTAATGTTCTCCTGATATTTTTTTCTATTCCGTAGTTTGTCCTGTTAGTTTCAATTTCCCATTCAGCTCCTGAAATCCTTTGCTCCCTATTATCTTCTTTGGATTTAGCTCTTGCTAAGATCCCTTTATTCTGTGTCATAAGCTAGAGAATGGACAGCTGCTCCTTCTTTCCCTCTGTAGAACCATTCTGTTTACAGCATACATAGTTAGATTCTGCTTCAGGAAGGTGGCTAAAAAAGGTCAGCTCAGATACCCTAGAACAGTTGTTTGTGAAACTTCCATTGTGAAGCAGCAGGTTCCCTTCTCCCAGTCTGTTGCTGACCTATCCAGAAAATCACAAAAAAAGAGACATAGACAATTAAATCTTTAATTTTTTGTATCAGTTTTAGTGGACAGAATACTATGAAATTGTTACAAACACTTACATAGACTAGTGACAGCCCAAGGACTAACTCAAGTTTAAGTAGTCCTTGTCCTTGAACCACATTTTGACTAGCACTGTCTTGAGGTCATTTGAAGCATTTGCCTTATTTTTGAATCACTGTGATTCCTTCATCTCATGATGTTTCAGTTGTTCATTATCATTAAAATGTCTCATGCTAGGAAGTGGACAGTACTCCTTGGAGCTGCTGTTTTTAAATATTCACTTAACTATACACTTTGTTAGTGGCTAAGTTCTTCCTTTTCATTTCTAGATTCCTAGCAATAATCTTCTCCATAGAGATAGCTACTGTTTTGCTTACTTATTTCCATATTTTTCTATTTTTTCTTTAAAAAAAAAAGATTGATTTATTTATGCATATAAGAACTGTGTAGGTGTAGGGGGTGTGGGGGATGGGGCAGTGAGAGGATTCACCAGAGACAAAGTGAGGACCAGAACAGGCAGACAGACTGAAATTCACTGCTGAGGGGAGCAGCGGGTGAGACAGAAGAGGTCTGCTGCGCCATGTGGGTCACTTCACTTGCGGGGAAATGTTGTAGTGGCTTCAGACTGCTTCATAGTACTGAGACTTAACACCGTGCGCCACCAGGGATTCCCCCTACTTTTCTTTTTGGAAGCAGCATTCTAACAATTGCTTCAAAATTTATTTTGGTTAGTAAATTTTTCTTAGATGATAAATTTGAGTAAAGCATAGACTTTGTGTGTAGTTTAATGTCTGTTTCATGAAGATTACATATAGAAACATGAAATGGTAGAAAGTAATATAGAGATTGTAGTGCAGAAAATCGGAGAGGGGTTTTACTCTTCAGTCCTTGAGAAAATGATGCTAGGGCACTTTTAAAATATTACCTTATGTACTAAAATTGTTTTTGAATTTTTATTTTAAAATTATGTTAGAAAATTAAAGAGAAGAAAATTAACATATATTCAGGGCCTGGAATCTGCTGTGCAGTTTATATATAGTATCTTTTTTTAATAAGAAGTGTTATTTCATAATTTATACAGAATCACACATAGTAGCAGAGATCTTATTTTATTAGAAGCAATTAATTTCACTAGGTTTTAAACCGCTCAGCACATGACAATGTTGTTGGTCTTAAATACAAGATAAACTCTTTCACAGCAGGGTTACATGAAGTAGGCACTCATAGAAAGATGTGAACTGTTTTGAGTCCTTTGGGGTCCTATTTAATTCACCACTGCTGTACTAAATAAAAAATCCGCTATGCCTCATAAAAGTATCCAAGTTTCTAAGCAGTGGACATACAAGCCACTACTGTGAAGGCAAATAATTGGTGGAGGAACTTTTCAAGTAAAATTCTGATGGGGACAGGGAGGCAGAACATGAGGAACCCATCATAACTACATTTTTCCAAGGACATCAGAGTAAATCTATGGGCCTGAGAAGATGATCCGGACATGAGAGAAAACATTATAAATGACTTGGATCCTAGTTTTACAATTACATCAGTTTCTAAGAACTCTTCCGCCATCTGCTAAAAGAGTTATGAAGCCTGCCTTGCACATTAAGACCCCTGGTTATGAACCCCAAATGACCTCGCACTACTTCACATCTGTGAGAGTTCTCTGACTCTGTCGGTGACAGAGATGTCACCGACTTTCTGTAACCTAATCAAAATGGGCTGAATATATTCACATTGAAGCAGAATAGCTAAGCGACTTGGGGCAGACTGTGGTATGCCTTTATTTTGTTTTTTTCCCCCTGTGAGAAAGGCATCTTTTGACCCACATTTCAAGACCTGTTTCATTTGCGTTCCCAGAGCTTTGTCATCAACTTTCAGAAGCCATGCAGCTTGTATATCTTTGTATTTCAATAAAACATGGTGGGTACTGACTTTCTTGGAGCAGAGACTGTGTTTCTCTTTGTACCAAGATTGAACAGTTCAGGGCTGCCTGTCAGATGGGTTTGGATGTGCTGCAGCTGGTGATTGTGCAGCATGTAGACTCACAGCTCAGCTCTGCCAAGAAGGCTCCGCTGTTTCATTGCATACGAACATGGCCTTGATTCAGGCAGTCTTACTCTTCAGGTCACTGAACCACCACACCTCTGTAAATGAGTCCCAGGAATAACATGGGTGTCCTAAACAAGGAGATTGAAGGAATAGGAGTAGGTAAATATCTGTGAGCGTGTGTGCATGCACACGTGTGCAAGCAAACATGCACACACATGTGTTGTTTTCTGTTTTTTATGACATACAGCTTATGGTGTCATACTTGATAGTGCGTGTATATGTAAAAGCATGCATGAATACCTGTTAACTTTTGGGTTCATTTATTAGAAGATCTGTGGAAAAATAAACCAGAATAAGCCTTCGTTATATTTGTACCTTTTTTCACCCCCGACACATCAGTTGAGTCCATGTAGAGCCTCCTTAGTTAACATGCATAGGTTCTGATATCTTAGAAGTGAGAGCCCCTTTCTTTTGTACTCACAGTCCCAAATATCTTTCATTGAAATGTTTGTTTTCCTTAATCTCTTTCACAATCCTTTCTTTCATAAGAAATATAATGTATTTATATAATTATATGATCATGTAATAATTACATAATGACATCTAATATGTTGTTCACAACCCTGTGCAAGGAGCCAGAGAATGAAAAGTTAAAGTAGTTATTCCTAAATTAAATTCCCGAATCCCCAGAATCATAAGCTAATCATTTGTGAGCTCACAAATTATATTCATTCTTTGTAGAAATGAATTCTTGATGCTGATGCTCTGATCTAGAAGTATTTTGCTACAGGCCAGTTGCCCATTTGTGCTGTTCAACTCAAATATTCTACCCTTTTATAGTGAGAAGGAATTTTGATTTTGAAGATTTCATATTTTGCTAATCTGACAGTTAATGAACTTTAAGATTCAAGTTATATTTAAACATATAAATAGATATATTTACATATTGTAATGTATCTATGAATTAAAGAAAATGATGAAAGCACTGACCTTATGCTGTGCTATTGTTTTGCCAGTTTTCAATGCTCCTGGTGCCAATTTTCTTCTGTCTAAATATGACAGTGCTTTTTTAGTTTTGCATAAAAATGGAAAGTATACCTTTTTGTCTCAAATAAATTCATTTAGCTTTTTCCACAATATGTGTCAGATGTCAATGAGTTTATGATTACTGGATTAGTGTATTCATATTCTACTCAAACAAATTGCTTTAGAAAATGTTTACAATTTTTTTCTGTGATTGCCAAGGTCATGTTCAGCTGATTCCCACAACAATCAGCATAATTAAAAAATTAGACTTTGAAATATGGGGGATGATAATTTAATTCTTGATTTGCTTTTGCATAAATTTTTTATTTGAATAAACATATAAATATTTGACTACAGATCCAAGTTTATGTGAACTTTAGCATCGAAGAAACAAAAGGAAATAAAGCAGCGAGGCTCATGCAATACCAGTTATTTCTTATTTGCAGCATGGCAACATATTACACAAATAGTCCTTTCAATTCTGTTAGATCTTGCAACTTACCCTTACTGTTTTACTTATTTCTTTAAAGTAGTGATTATCTTAGGAGCTTCTTGAGGTAAAGATGAAGAGTTATGTCAGGAACAGTTATGCATTTTCTCCTTTAGACAATGAGAGGAGAGAATTATTCTTAATCCCAGCTTCCAAAAATGAATTGCTAAATTAAATCAGTAATAAAATCTCTGAGATAGTTAAGAATATGTACATATAAACTTTTTGATGGCTTAGAAATAAATATACTTGAACTGTTGAAAAAAATTGTATCTACATAACTCAAATAGATTTTAGAGTTAACAAAGTGATTCCTAACTTCTATTTAAGTTCATCCATCTTTTTATCTTATTAAATATAAAGGGTTAATACATAATTTTCAAATTATATACAATTCAAATGGTGCCTTTTTAAAAAAAACAAAACAAAACAGTTTGGACCTGCAAAGAATTTGATTCCATTTTGTTCTGGCCCTTAACAGACTTCTGAAAGTCTAAGTAAATTTTAATGGCCACTAAAGTGCTCTCATTTGTGATTGATTCCACTCTCTCCCCTAAGGTAGCTTGTCCTCAAGTCCATCCTGCACCAGAACAGGAGAACTTGGTGTGACCTTATCTGAATTTGTGGTTTGGTTACAGTGAGGTCCTTAACATTTGGAATAACAAGACAGCCTGGGGATAGGGAATGAAATGCGAAGAATGCTGATCAGAAACTAGATGATGAGAAACAAAGCCTGGAGGTGTTGCTTGAGGGTTGAACTTGAAAGTTGGATGGGAGGAAGGTTCATGAGAGTTGACCCAGTGTTGGGGACCAGTTAGCATAGGATGGCATGAAATTGCTGGGAGGAAAGCCTCACTTGAACTTGAAAGCCAGAAAGTCTAGAAATTCTAGAGGGTATCCTGAAGTGAGCAGAAGAAGAGTTCCCATTTGGACTGGAAGGTAGAGGGAAATGTGGCCCTAAGAAGTCAAATGAAACTTAACATGGATGTAATAGAGTCCAGTGGCCTGGGCTGACCAGTAGTACATAAGGTTGACTAGCTTTTAGAGAATTAAACCCTGAGAACAATGGAAAATGTAGTTCGGGAACTTTACACAATAGAGAATGTGTTACAGGACACTGCCCTTTGGAGGAAGGTATTGCAGAGGAAAGACCGTCCTTCAGTTAAGTCTTTAAAAGAAGACAGCAGAAATCAACCATCACAGATCATCAGAGGGTCTGTTTCCATTACCCAGAAGCAAATTGGAGGGATACCTAACTGAAAACTGAAGCGGTACACAAACTCCCACCACAGTGCTCAATGAGATGCCTTGCTTCTTCTGTGCAGTGTTTTCTAGATTCCAGGGGCAACCATGTTGGGCCCTGAGAACTGCATGTGCCCTGCATGGATTCTCAGTGTTCTGTGGCTCCAGGGAGTTCATGCCTTCACGTTGATCAAAGGCCCTGCAGCGGGTGTTGGGCGTGGGCCAAACAAAGGTGACCTGCCTGCTGCTGTTCATTTACTGTTTCTTCGGTGTTGAGAAATGGGCCTCGAAGCCACCTGCAGGTCTCCCCTAGAGAAATGGCAGTGTTGAGATTTGCTACTTACACCTGTAGACAGAGCTCCTGGGACTCACCTGAGGAACGTTCTTCTGCCTTTGGTAGAGGCACCAGAGTAGAGACTCCAGAGAAAACAAGATGTGGGAAGATTGGTTTACTTACTTCCATTGCTCCGTTCTCCCAACATTTAATAGTTGAACATTTCCCAGAACCTGAGTATGGAACATTAGAGTTAGGGCAGTTGAACAAGAAAGCTATTCCATGGTAAGTAGAGGAGCACGCTAGATCCTTTTCCAGAGTTCAGCAACGCCCATGATTCTCCATGAAGCTCTTTAATAAGGAAACCTATTTCAATGCATGTAACTCACTGTGGCCCCAAATTCTTTTGACTCTCGACTCTATTTTTCCTGAATGCCTACATCCCTTGGAGCTCAGTTAAGAGGATCAAATTCGAGGAGGTAACTGCTAATAGGGAACACAGGCTGACAGGGGAAGGCTAAAATCACCTAAAGCAAATTTCATCCACTGTACCAGTTTAAGCCAAGACTTCTTTGTCAGCGTCAGGGGCCTTCACTCAGCCTGCCTTGTAGAGTTACTAGGGAAGCCACAGCTACAAACAAGAACTGTGTTTCTTCTTATCAAATCCTTAGATTAGCTGCTTCATTTTTCAGTTGAGTTGAAGAATAATTTAGTCTAATTTGAGCAAATCGGTTTGATTTAGAAATCTATTTGAGGAAAAGCAATTCATTTATCTTTTTTAAAAAAAACCTTTGGTCAAAATACCCAGGTTACAAAGTTATTTCTGACTT
The DNA here is from genome assembly GCA_019455555.1 of Galemys pyrenaicus. Classification (NCBI taxonomy): domain Eukaryota; kingdom Metazoa; phylum Chordata; class Mammalia; order Eulipotyphla; family Talpidae; genus Galemys; species Galemys pyrenaicus. Next base: position 4,040,131 of record JAGFMF010011702.1, on the reverse strand, counting down.
GTATCATCTGTGCATAATACAGTAATTCTACATAAATAATTGCTCTAAGAAGATAGTTCTCCTGAGGCCTGCTGACTGCATTACTCAGCAAATGTTCTAGCAGCCCAGTGATAACCTTTAAGTACAGTTCCTGCTATAGCTGAGTTAAGAGCATGTCATTGACTAGAAAATACACTTATTTAAGAAGTTTTCCTGGCAGGTTAATTACTCCCAAGACTAAAGGCATTTGAAAACACCAATAGTGGGGTCTTCTATCCTAGATCTCCATATCCCCCCAAGTTTTTTTTTAAATGTTGGCTTAATTTATTAATGTGGCTTGTTTTCATTCACAGAGGCCAGCAAACTTGTCATGTCCTATGTAGCAGCTGTCTGTGGAAAAGGAGCAGAAGTTAACCAAGTCAAGGAACAGCTTCTACAGTCCAACCCCGTCCTGGAAGGTAGGCTTTTCAGTGTATGTGGGGTCAGTGTGACTTGAAGCGTAGATTGAGTTTTCAGAGCACTTCAGGTACCTGCTGTGCTGGGAAGTGGGAGGATGGAGAGTAGGGGAAAGAGGAAGAGATTCAGGGATGAACCTACCCCAGTAAATCAAGTAGCCACTGATAGTGGTGTGCTTGATGGCTGGGAAGAACTATGTGGAATACAGTGCTGTTTTATTGTTTAGGATGTCACCTGTGGCTGGTTATTTCTTTTGCTAGGACACTAAGGCTACCTCAAAGACACACTTGAAGACCAGTTTTTTTCAGGGCTAAACTATTGCACTCAAATTATATAGTAGGCCACCTTTATTATTCGTAAGCTTGGGCCACCATAACAAAATGCCATAAACTGGTGGCATGTACAACAGAAAAGTTCTCATACTTCTGGAGGCTCAGAACTCCAGGTGGGGGTAAGTAGATTTCCTCTGCAGCCTCTTGGCTTACAGATGGCCACCATCTACCATGTGATTTCTTCTTGTAGGAGAGTGGGGATGGGATGATGGGGTGTTCAGGCTGTCATGTGACCTCAGCGAATTCTAATTATCTTCTAAAGGTTTCATCTCCAAGTACCACCACAGTGGACATTACAACTTCAACAAATGATTTTGGTGGGGTGGTGGTAGTGGAGGAATACACATAAACATTTAAACGTTCAGTCTGTGATACCTCCAGAAAATAAAGCTAGAGCTGAGTCCCCCATATGCCATTGTGGTTCCCATAGACCATTGGTTTACACCATCCCTTAACACTGGAACCAGTAAATCAAAGTCTTTTCTCATGGATGACTAGTTCTGTATTTTAAGTCTGTCTTTATTGTCGTTTCGCAGTGTTCAGGTAGAGTAGGGATTCTCAACCCCAGCACCGTCGACATCTTGGACCTCATTGGATGAGGCTCTGTGGTGAGGTCTGTCCTTTGCGCTGTTGGATGTTTACCCATTAGGTGTGACTAGGGCTCCCACGCCTAGTGGTTTCTGTTGAAATTGTCTCCAGGCATTGCCGAATGTTACCTGAGAGGGTAAAGAACACCTCTCGTTAGAATCTTGGTCTAGGAAGAGGTGGTTAGTTCAGTCCCTTTTCAGTGTCCTGGAAAGTCAAGATGTAACATGGGTTAAAAACAGAGCTGATCTGGGGTGAGTGGGGCATCCCCAGTATGGCGGAACAAAACCACCCCCACTGTCTTTGTTCCTTAAGCCTGGCCCCTTCTATTTAATTACAAAGGAGACACCATTCATCTTTATCCTCCACTTAAAAAGATTCATGAAAATACTTTAATTTTGTGAGCAGCAAAGGCTAGGTATTATATTGTTACAGATCTTTCTTCCCCTGCAGTATCTAACAAATAAACTACAAAGTACTGCATATTTGACTTACTGTCTTTTGCTTTTATGTTAGGGTGCTGCCCATGTGTTGCATTTCTGTATATGCTTTTAAGAAAGCTCTTTATCTAAAGGACTGCTATAGTTTGCATCAGTGATTACAATTTGGCCCTTTATTCAATGGTACTTGAAGCTAGGCCCCAGTGGAGGAAATGGAAGAAATGTCTGCTATGGGCATGTATTATCTTTTACGGGAATGCTTTACTTTTTAACTGGACCTGCCACTGTAAATGAACGTTTAGGACAATGAACTTAGAAAAACAATTGGCCAATGTGTCTCAAATATTCTATAATGGAATGCTTGTTTTTGATTCTGTGGCTCTCAGTAAAAGACTTTAGTGTTCAGTGCTTGTTTAGTAATGTGCAACTCAATATTTGTTTGATGAAAAGATGGTTTATGGCTTGCAAATGATGTCCCAAATTAAGTTTTTTTGAAACAATTCCTTCACTCACCCTTGACCTTCAAGCCACAATAATCTGCCTTTTATGAATCAACCTCTCCAGCTAGACTTTGGGGCTGTGCAAGTAAGTTAGGTTGGCCTGTTCACATCTTCCACATGGGACTAGCCCACAAAAACATGGCAAATGCCATGGACTTTATGATAACTAAGTCAACATTTACCAGGATCCAGGTTGCATTTATTAGTCTTTTACCTGGTGGTGGACATGGCCTTAGGGGGTGAACCTCTTCAGCAAGCATCCTTTTTTGAGTGTTTGAGGGAGAAAACTTGCACATTCAAATGTAGCATCTCAGCTGTTTTCTTTTGAAGGAACCTACAAATCATACCCATTTTAACTAGAATCTCTGATGCAATAACTTTCCCTGTGTTGACCTTGTAAATTTTGTCTTAGCTGACAAAAGCCCACTAACATTTTTGATCAAAAACATTTTTAAAAGCCTGCTAACATGAAATTGAGTACATCAGGTTTGACATCCAAATCAACTTAAACACACAGGTCCATGGCTTGATGGCGAGGTAGGGTTCAGAGTTTGGACTACCTTTTAGCCCTTAGTCATAATTTGAGCGCTTGTTACTTTGATCATCTTCTCGCCATTAAATTGAATGAAGTTATGGTGGCTTCCAAGGATTTAACGCCTGGTTCATAGTCAATAGATTTATTTCTGTTGCCACATCATCATGTACTCATCAGTCCCTGAGCACAACAGTGTGGTCCATGGATCCTTGCGACAGCCTTGGTGGAAGGTGGGAGGAGAATGGGTACAAGTGCAGAATTTCTTGCCCCTACCCCAGGTCCTTTGCTCCAAAGTTTGTACATGCAAGTTTGAGGTGCACTGCTGGGCTCCAAATCATCAAGCAGGGATCCCTTATAGTTATTCACTTATATCCAACTTTATACTATACTCCACTTATAGTTATTCAACTTTATACTGTACTCGGCCCAAATTAATTTACCCCTTCCTTGTGCACAAACTTGGTGAAACAGTCCTTTTACTTTTGGTGGTATAACTTCCCATATACAGGAACAGTGTTAAGGCAGCATCAATCCCAAAGTTCTTTTTTGTCCCGTGGGAGATTCTGACTCTTGGAAGCATCTAAGATTGGAACAAACTTGGTTTTACATTATGAATCAATTATATTTTCTTTATTTTTGGGAAAGTTTCACTTAGGTCTTATGGACATACACTTTGTAATGTCCATTAAAAATGTTTTTAGCCCATTAAAAATGATGATAGTTTCTAAATCTCTTCTGTATTTAAGAGTTATATGTTTAGTCACATTTAAGTAGCTTGATGTTAAAATAATTCAAGCAAAATAAACTTTCCTGAGTTTTTTCCATCTTGAAATCTCAATTTGTAGGAAACCTGATAATATTCGGTAGTTATCACTTCCCTGACCTTGATTCGTTGATAGTAACTATAAAAGAGCAAAGTATCCTTGCTGGACACTCAGTTGCCTACTCCCTAGACTGTTAAAAGATGCTAAATTAGACACCAATTATGTTTACAGTAACACTTGAAGAAAATTCCATGTTAACAGTAACACCTGAAGAAAATTCCATAGCTCAGCTCTGTTTTTCTGAAAATTTGTTAAGACATGAAATCTTTAGCAAGTTATTAAGACTTTTCCGTTAGAAGTATGTTTCTATGGAAATTTTGGACAAATGTCATTCCTACAAGTTGTATTTGCTAGGATTTATAAATGTCAAATATTACATTTTCCTTTTTATCCTACATGAAATTATGTTTCTGTGAATTTTAACCATGTGTTTGTTTCTTTCTTACTAGCTTTTGGAAATGCTAAAACTGTAAGGAATGACAACTCCTCTAGATTTGTAAGTATTTATGTAAGCATAAGTGTTTACTATTAATATTTCACTCATACATGTTTAAACAACAGTAGGTATTTAAAATCTCTTTGTAAAATAAAACATACCATCTCTGTTAAGGCACTGAAAGTTCTCTAAGGTCTGTTTTTTGCTTTCTGAAATTTTCCTTTTTAATTCTTTTTGGAGTGACAGGCTTGCTTTTTAATTATTTTTCCTTTCATTTTTTTTTTTTTTGGTCATGTTCTTTCTTACAATGTCATGAATAGTATAGCTTAGAATAACTCATTTACCTGATTTTTGTACTAGAAATCATAGTTAAGAGCCAGAAACTAAGTAGAAAAGGATAAGCTGAGTATCAAGTTTGTATACTCTATAGCTCTGCTTATTTAGTGGGACCAGAATGGATGGGGGTATAGTCCAAATCTTTGTAAAGGTAAAATTAGTATTTTTGGCAACTAAATAGTAGAAACCTAAGTTAATTGATATTTTGAATATGGTTGAGTTGGAAAATGCTAATTCCCTAATATAAAGTGGTCCATTCTCATCTCAGCATGTGGGCTACACATCTCAGCCCACTGTGTCCAACTGTGACACTCTCTCACACCTCTGGTCTTGATAAAGACACAAACATGGGAGGCAGCTGGGGAGAAATATATTGGATGCTCTGATGCATTTTGAAATTGGTACCTCTTTTCTATAGTGTAGCCAGTTTTATAAAGTTTCATAATAGGGCCTCCCTGGTGGTGCAAGGGGTTAAGTGTCAGCACTATCAAGCTATTAGCAGCCACTGCAGTACAGGTTTGATCCCCATCCAGGAAGCTGACCCCACATGGTGCAGCAGACCTCTCCTCTCTTGCTTGCTGCTCCCCTCAGCAGTGTATTTTAGTAGATCTGCCTGTCCTGCTCGCTACTTTGTCTCTGGTGAATCCTCTCAGCCCCTGCACCTCTGGACTACCTCTTGTATGCCTAAGTAAATAAAATCTTAAAAAAAATTTTTTCACAATAAAAGATCATTTACTTTGTAAATTGATTTCTCAAACAGATTTCTTGGGGCAACTTTTGATGATATTTTCTACTTTCCTCCCAGAGACTCTTCTTGCTCTTTCTCTGCCCTTCATTCTATTAACCCCTTTTTGTGTTTAACCAGTGGAGGTATCCAGTGCCTCAAGCAAGAACATAACTTTGGGGAGAGCCCATTTGGATAGCTTACAAAGTAGAAAGCTAGATTCCTAATTCCATGCTGTGAATTTTTTCCATTGGATTAGCCCCTTAAGTTGTTATAACTGATTGTGCCATGCCTTTTCCTGTTATGGTAACATAGCTAATCTCATTACATAAATAGAATTAGAAGCGAAGTGTGGGCAGATAGCAGTAATTACAGTAGATCAAGCCTCTTTACGGGGGAGAGATTTTTATTTTTGCTGTGTGCACAGTACATGTGTATATGCACACACACTTTAAAAATATTTGCAAATATATTTAGTCTATAGACCATGAAACTAAAAAAACCATATTGCTTAAAAAGTCATTACTACTTAGTGATTTTTAAAAATCTAGTAAAAGGTTTGGTGGGTGATTTGGCTTATTAAGTAGCTTCAGAGAAATCCTATTATAACATGGGTATTAGAATATGAGATTAATACTTGATTACAGGCTAAATCTTTTCATGCCCAGTTTTTCCCAATTTCTCTGATTTGTGGTCTGTGACTTCGTCAGTAATATACTCAAATTCATATTGTAAATTTGTAGTAGAACTCTGCTGCATTTGAAGTTACTGCTACATCTAATAATGGTCTATGACTGCAGGGAAATTATATTTCCTTTGACTATGTTTTGCTGGTTAAACACAGAATAAATTTCTTGATCATTTCACTGAGATTGTGGTAGACCCTGCAGTAGACTCATTATGTATCTTTATGGTCAGTGACATTTTAGATGCTATTTTAGTACTTCCATGGAGTTTCCTCAGTGTCCCCCAACTTTTCCCAGCCTGTCTAATTGGATGCACCGTCCTATTCTTTACCCTGTAGAACCAACAGGATGTGTCATTGTGACTCTCTGGCTACCTCTAACACTGGTTCCTTTTTCTTTTGCCCCTCCGCTGAAAGCCACCAACATTTCTCCCTGGTGACTGCCACCTCCGCTCAGATACATCTAGCTGTGTTCCTTTCCAGTCCATTCCATACTAGCCAGAGTGCTGTTGCAACGAGGTGAACCTGACGACGCCATTCTCCTTTAGGAATCTTTAATGACATGACTTTGCTATCAGAAGAGTCTCGGTGCCATGATGTATTTAAACTAAAAAAATGGATAAAATGATTTGTACATATAAACTAATGTATAAAATTACGAGCTTGGTATTGCTTTCCACTCAAGGGGCTTCTACTTCCTTTGCTGCCTGTTCCCTACCCACCATCCTCATGGCTGTCAACTCTTAGACCTGCTTCTTCCTGTACTCTGCACCACCACCTCACCAGGCTGACTCCCACAATTCACATTTAAGCTCCCGTCACTGTCCTGCTCTTCTTCCGTCCTGCTCTGTGTGTGGCCCAGGACCCAGGAGGATCCCGCGCACAGCAGTGTCCTGTTAACCTGTCTCAGGCCCCTCTAGACTGTCAGTTCCGTAGGGGAAGGAGCGCTGCCTTGCTTCCCCTTGTCCCTGCTGTACTATCTAGGAGGTCGTTGACAGAAGGTGAGGGAGTATGCACGCGCTAATGAAGCCACAGATTGCATTGTTGACTGAGCACCACGGGATTGTTTCTTCACCCTGACCATTATTTTGAACATAGAAAAAGTGAGAGTAACTCTTGGGTAGAGTTATTTAGAAACCAGATATATCTCACTGTGACCAAGGTTGAACCTGAAGCAAAACTGAAGACAACTTATTAAATCAATGTTCCTTTTTCCAAACAAAAAGCAGGCTTGAGGTTTATTCTGTTATGCTTTTTGCTCTTTAACTAGACAGTTTTGGACTGATTCTTTTATAGTCATCATATGAAACTCTGTGTTTTTTTCGGTGTGTTTAAGATACCATCTATAAACTGTAATATGAAACCCGGTTGCATATTGCTGTATGATCTAGATCAGAAGCCAAAGAGAGTAAGAATGATCTGTATTTGATTCTGAGCTGGTCACACCATAGAATCTTGGTTTGATTTGAGTAGATATAAAATCAGAACTTTGTGTTCCATTTTATCCACTGTAGGGTGTTGTTTGGAGTTTCAGCCATGGCTTAAAACATTTTGCCTCTAAAAATAATGTATGTTGCTGATGAGTACTTAGACAAGGAATACTTACTTCCCCCAGTTTTATTCTTGAATATACATACTCTTCAGAAGTTTGAATCCCATAGCCACAAGGGCGAAGTGACATGATGACTGGGAAGATGTATTCTTAAATTAGCAACAGGATATGTTAGCCTTGAGCTAATTGGGTATTTAATATGAATTATTTTTGTCGCCATATTGTTTTGTGTCATGGTTACATAAACTGTTTCTTTCTTAATTACATTTAAACTAATAAATGAAAACAAGCTCTGTGTGCTGCTCTCTAGGAAGATAATGCTGACCAAATATTTTGAAGTGAATGTAAACACAAAGTCTTTCTTTGGCAGGGCAAATACATGGATATTGAATTTGATTTTAAAGGCGATCCTCTAGGAGGAGTGATAAGTAACTGTGAGTATTTTACTTGAAAGATCATATTTATAATACAACTTTTAAGATACATGAGAGGAGTATAAACAAGAGGTCAAGAGAGGTATAAACATATTTTCTTAGGCTTTTAATACATGTTTCAGATTGCCTTAAAACAGAACTTAATTTCTAAATCTTTGTAAAGGATCACTTAATTCTTTACCTTTGAAACACTTTTTAGAAGTCTGCTAACAAAATAAGTGTTAACCCAACTGTCTTTTATAGTCTACTAGGCCTTTATGTCAATCCAGTAATAAAAAAGATCTAATGATTATTTTCATAAAAATTATTCTTTGACTAAAAACAAAATATAAATAGTTGATTTTAATCCAGTAACTTTGGGGTAACATTTGTCTAATGAAATTTGTTGTGAGAACTTCTATGTGTCTTCCAGTCCACATAGATCACTGAAGGGTGGGCCCCCTGGGGTTCAGAACAATGCACCTCAGGCTTGTTCCGGCAGTGCCATTCCTTCTTCATGCGAAATTGTGTGTGCACACTCAAATACAAAACAGATCTGCAGTAAGAGGAGGTGGATAGCCAGGATTTCTGGACCCCCACGTGGCCACTGAGACCTCCTGACATTTAGAATCAGATGAACGCCACTCGAAAATTAACATTTTAAGTCACCAGCTGCCAATTACACAATCAGTTAAGAAAAATGAATCCCAATTTGTAAGTAACCTTCTAGGTTACTAACGTCTCCGCATCTTCATACCAGTGGATGAATTCCATGGATCTTTCCTGTTTCCACCACTTTGTAGTTTTTAAATCATTTCATTTTTTTCTCTTAGTTTGCCTGACTACGCACTTCCTGTGCCATGCATTGGGGTGATCTAAATTTGTGAAAGTGTGTAATCATTAGAGAAACATCTTGAAAAGAAAGTTTTAGTATGACATGAAGTTGTTGGCTAGGATAGTACTACATAAGTTAAGTGATTTCCATGAGCAAAAGTACTCATGGAAACTATACATGGTGTAAACAAAACCAAATGATGATAAGTTTGCTAGCTTGTGAGGCAAGCTCCCTTCACAGTATATTGCCACTGAGGAGTATTGGATAGGATGAGGAATGCCACCATTTTAAGACTGCCATTTTAAGTAACGATTAATTTTTATGCTGAAAGATATTCGTAAACCTGTAGCACTTACTTTTTACAAGACAAACTCTAGTGATTGATTTAACAATACCTTACTTTTTGCGTGAGAGTAAGCTTGCTGTTTTCATTATGGAATGTGCATCTAAACATTCTGGAATGATGGATTCAATATTACTTTTGAGGATTCTAGGAAAACAATAAAATGAAATAACTATTATTGTAAGCATCAGAAAATAACTTACATTTTAAAGTTTAAGTTCCAAACAAATACCTCTTACACTCTGATTCTTGCAGTATCCATGGAGAATAAATATTAAACACTCAGTTCTTTTCCAATTAAGATTAATATACCTTCATGAATGGATTTCATATGGTGTTTGTTACTCTTTGTTCCCACGATGAAATTATATTGAAATTTGTGGTAGTGGGAACACCCTGCTTTGGAGCAGAAAGGGACACATTAGTGGTGAGAGCAGGAAATTTCACCCTGCGTGGAAGACTGACTCATGGGTGGTTATTGGGAGTTACTCTCTGCTGGCAAAGGGGTGTCAAGCAGTGGGAAAACCTATTCTTCTTTCCATGCTGCTAAAAGTCAACTTCTTGGATCCTAGAAAAGAAGACAAGATTTGCCTTTGGGGAGAGGTATATTTTACCTCCTTTTCTAGCTGCTGTCTATAAAAGCATAAATCATTGTTGGCTGGAATTACTGAAAAAGGCACAAGTTACTTGAGCTGCTGTGTACCCAGGAAGTGGGAAACAAAGCCCAGTAATTTACTTTCTCTTTCTAAAAGAGGTATGCTGTAGAACTTAAGTCTGGGACTCACTGGAAAACTACTTATTCCTTGGATTTATATCACTAGAAAAGAAGTGTTACCAAAGTAGAAAATGGCAAACATTTACTCCCAGAAGGAGGTATAACATGGTAGCAAATGCAGATAGTTAGCTGATGTGAAACAACCTCTCCTTCTTTGTTAAAGCTTGTTGGTGTCATAGAACTGACACATTTACATTTGAAGATTTTGGATCTAGTGTTATATAAAATGAAAGCTTTTAAAATCCTGTTGCTTCTGTCAGTAATCACAGGCACTTTTCTTGTAGCTGTGGCACTAGATAGCAATTTAGGCTTTGGAGAAAATGCAGTACATATCTCAAGGGATTTTTGTTTTCTAAAAAAAGAACAGCTCTAAGATATGCTGTGAACAAAAACCTTGTGATTTCAAATGTGCATGTATCTGTGTAAACTGTAAGGATGGGAGGTAATACTGTCCTGTTCACAGCATGTATCAAGAGCCTGGTATGATGCCTAACATACAAAAAGTACTCAGATAATGCTGGACAGGAGGATGGAACTGGTTAAATATATATAGACCCCCTTTTCCTGACTCATTATTTAGTACATTTTCATGACCTACTCATGCAACTCTTAATGGCTTAATGTGGTTTCCATGATGAAAACATCATATTTTCATCTTTGAGTCTGGGATAATTGTACTGATATAGGGTTGTCATGAAGTATAAATTATTTGTTAACTTCTTAATCACTGTAACAATGCCTGGCATAATAGTAATCACTCAGACATTTGCTTTGCTGCTGCTGCTGCTGCTGTTATTGTTATACACTTGTTTATTTTCGTTAGTCCTTCCTTATAAGGACAGCGATTTATTTTGTGTCAATTAAAATAATGCCTTATATGTAATATATATTTGTTGAATGAATTAATAATCACAAGTACACAATGTACTAGGAAGTAGAAAGTACAGTTTTATGTAGAGGACTATATTGGGAAATAAAGTTTCTGCTTTCTTGGATAATTTTATCTGAATAATTCTATTTGCTAATCATTTTTAGCTTTTCCAAATCCCAGAAAGGCAAACGAAGTTATTGGTAGTCTAACACATCTGTTCGTGGCTTCTCTGTTCAGCTTGAAAAAAAAAAATATGACCCTGTGGATTATGAAGGAAAGCAAATGTGGGAAGTGGTGGGTGGTCCAGTTATTGCTATTGCCCAGCGAGCCACCCCCCTTAGTAGTGTGAAGCAATGGTCCTTTTATATCCTCTTGGATTCGTGGGTCATGAATTCACAAGAAGCAAGTGGGGCAGGTCCTATGGGGCTTCAGCTGGAGAGACTCATGGCAGTGGGTGACTTGCATGATGAGGTTGGAGTCTTCTGGAGGCTTGTCATTCCCATGACAGGCTCTTAGGTGGGTTGATTCAAAGGCTGGGCTTGGCTGGAAATAGCGACTAGAGCCACTTCCAGGTGGTCCTGTGTGGTTTGGGTTTCTCAGAGCCTGATGATGCGGTTCTGAGCAAGAGACTTCTGAGAGGGAGCATCCTGATGTACGTGTACAGTAGAACCAGGAGACTGAAGAAAGTGACTGTTGGTTGTCTCTCAGTGTGGGTACCAGCCTTGGTAGCAGCCAGGCAGGTGCCCACGGCACTAGCAAAGGCTGGTCTCTGCTCCTGACCTTGCCCCACCTCCTCCAGCACTGGCCTGAAGGTGTGCAGCAAAGGGAACTGGGAGAACCCAGTGGGTTGAGCCCTATGTCCATGGCCATTTCCTTCTCCGAACCAATCTGCTCAGATTGTCTTTCCTCTTCCCAAGGCGGGGAGAGCAAGAGAGGGGCTCTGGGCTGGGAGCATTTGCCTAGGGAAATCATCCACATGGAATCATAAAGCAGGTGAAAACAACCGCCCTGCTCACAGGGAAGATGAGGATAGAAGAAATTTCTCTGAGTTCCTTTACTTTTTCTTGTCTTTTGCCTTTTTTGTACAACCAACTTGTTCTTGTGCTATGTCGTAGCATTTTGCTTAATCGTATGTAGGATTAGTGATGCATGCATGCCATCTTGTGATACATAGAATATAATTTTATTATTTAAAGTTGTTGGACATTTATGATTTTATTCTTCCACTTATGATTTTTTTTTTATTAATGACAAGCCATTGATTAGGAGGGAAGCTACCTGCTACAGTATTTTCTAATGAAAACTCTCATGTGTTTTGTTTCTGGAGTATATACATTGATATGGAATTAGGTATTGCCTGTACATGTCAGTTCCCAATAGCTGATGAATAATCATCAGTAAACAATGTGGTTTTTTTTGCAATGGTCATGTAGAGCTTTAGTAACAATGTGTTTTTAATTTGTCTCCTGTAGAGTCAAAATTCAGAAACTGAGACAAGACATTGCCTAGTTTTATAATACAAAAGTTGGAGAGTTTTGCTTTTTTTAAAATTTTTTAACACTTTGATAAAGTTTCTAAAGTTACCAAAATATTCCACTACTGGTTGTGAAGTATCTGTAAAAATGAAAGTGAAATCTCAAAGAGATATTTTGTCACTCTAATGGAAGACCTTATGTAAAAGTGAATGTATTCCTTGGTTTTAATTTTTATGTGCTGTTCATTCTTTTGCAAAGTATGTTTACTAGGAAAATAGACTGTTCATCATGAACGAGACTATATACAAGCAAAGAAGGAGGCAGATACTCAAATATATCTAAGTTAACTTCAGATTAAGGAATAATCTGTTTTTATTAGGCTTAGAGTATAAGATATATAAGAAAGAATATGTGTCATACATCTTAGAATGTATAAGATAAATAAAATATTTTATGGACTAAATATTTCATTAATTTTATTTCAGGGTTGGATATGGAATTTCAGATTCAGATATATTCATGGGTACATTTTCATTTATAAGAGGATTAGAAAGCAGTGTACCCATGTGAAAATACACACAAACAATATGTATATAACCAGAACCTAATAAAAATCCATTAGTTAGGTAGATACTAAGCCAAGTTTTCTTAGTGTTTCGAAGCCCACGTTTATTTGTCAGACGCAAACACCAGAACCTGTTCACAACTTCTCAAGCGTGCATCCAGCTATCTTCAGTGCTGATTTCATAGCTTCAGGCTACTGACTTTTGAGTCACAACGTTACGCTAATTTCTTCAAAATTTAAACACTGCTGGGGAGGCAGGAGGCAAGGGGAAAATTGCAGTGGCCTGGAGTGCCAGATGTCTTCCATCCCTCGAAGCCTGCAGGCCGTGAAGATTCATGTGAGACCCGGCCAGCAGCCCTGTGATTGTCTTACTGTAACACAGACGCACAGTGCGCAATTTGTAAAAAGACACTCATCCCATTTCTTACTTCACATTTGTCATTAATGCTATGCTGTTTCTAGAAAAGAAGTATGGAGTTGATTTTAAAATATGTGCTGAGCAAATGTAAGTTCATAATCAGAATTTTCCACTGAAACTACCACTTATTAGTTATGGCCAGTAACTCACAGGTTACTTGACCCTTTTTTTTTTTTTTTTCAAGTATGGTTAGAGAAGACAAGAGGCAAAAGGCAGATAAATTATATTAATTGATCGCAGGCACACAGTTGTTGTGTGACGTGTCCTTTTGCGTATGGAGGAGCATAACTCAGAAGCATGTACGTGTTAGTCAAGCTGGACTTATTGACAAAAGTAAAGAAGCTGGGTCCTTCTTACTCCTTAAGCAACACCTGGGACCATTTCCTTTTCCAAGAAGGATTAATATGAATAAAATAAAGAAACTTTGTACATACCATCTAGTCCTTCATCTGTTGCGTTTGAAAGTAACATGGTTTTTTCTCCACCCCATCCATAAGTTGTCCTTTTTCTATTAAGAAGCTTCCTTCTCCAGCGGTGCAAGCACAGACATTTTGCTTATTTAATATCTCGTGCCACAGGGTGTCTGTCCTACTACAGGCCATGCTGTGGAATAGCTGGTGATTGGTCAAAACGAAAAGAGCTCTTAGTCATGGCCTGATTCCATTCATAGTCAGGTGGTGGGGAGTTCTGATTCTAAAGTTTGTCTTTCTCTGTTGACTATCCCCTTTAAAATGCCTTAATAGATTTGTCTCTCCCCTTAAAATATAACATATTTAACTTAATACACACCTAAATTTATATCCTGAGAAAGAAGTATAGCTGCATTGCACCACCTTGAGACTCTTAGGCTCTCATTTCTGCTGAGGATCTGGCACCTCCTGTGCTGTTCTTTACTAAATTTTGTTATTAGAGCCTCATTCAGTGGTGAGAAGTTTCTAAAGCAGAAGAGGTTATGCCATTATGCTTGACTTAACTCAGGGGGGCATTTCAGTAAATTAAAAGGGCTAGGTGGCAAATTCTTATAGTGAATTGAATTTATGTTCTATATTTGGAGTAGATTTGATACGGCTTCATACTGTTATATTTTGTTGGCACTGCATGTTAAAAAAAATCACCATAGGGAATAGTTTCGAGCATAGTAAATTATTTGAGGGGCAAACATTTTTCCTGATTACTTTTCTACCTAGAAGCTTATAACTTACAAGAAAAGTAATAAAGAATGAGGAGGCTCTGGGGTAATAGACTAAAAGCATTTGAAGTGGTAAAACCTACAGCTTTGTAATAAAAGGTTCCTCATTTGTGACTGAGTTACTTAGGTGAAGTCATAGATTTTATGTAAAGTATGCCATTTCCAAGTGTTTATGGATTTTGCTGGAAAAGTATAAAGAGTAGAGGCATGATGTCTTAGTCACAATGCCTAGAGCTTTTAATTCTAACTCCTTGGCTCAGTAACAATACAATGCCAGCCTTATTTCCCCACCTATATAACAGGGGTTATAAAACCAACCTAGTAGAAATGTTCAGGGCTGAATGGGCAACCAATGAAAGCATAGTAAAAAGTCAGTGAAAGTTCCTTCTCCATTTTCCTCTTGCATCTTTCTTTTTAAACACACTTATTTTTAATATTTGAATGTTATGGCCATCACTAAATCAGTGTGTGGGGTTCAGAAAGAGCCTTGGTCAACATCCCTTTTCGAAGAGCACAGCATATTGTTCTTTAACTTGATGGATGCTGTCTGCTGAGGCTCACAGTCCTTGTTCTTTCTATATTCTGTGAGCATTTGCTCAAAAGCGCCAGACTGTTAGACTGCCTAGCATTTTGCTGTTGTGCCATGTGACCCTGTCACAAGCTATAAAGGTATTGTTTCGTCTCGAGGTAGGATGGTTTGCTTGTTGACATGTGTTGGGTAAGGGCTACTGAACAATTGTTTGGCATCGTTAATAAGGTGCTACTTAGCTGAGAAGGCAGCAGGCAGCTGACATTTGGAGGAATTCTTAGCTGTTGGAAAAGCGGTGGTGGTGGGTTTGATAGACACAGGATACATGGTCACTCCACCTTCTCTGCTCCCCTCCTCCTGTCTCATTAGGGGCTTGACATCCCACCATGTAGAAAGCTGGTACTGTTGGTTTGGGTGGAGGAAGTGATCAGAGCACATGATGCTTGTTGCCAAGAGGAAGGTGTCACCTGTATAAGAGGTGCTGGGCTTATTTTCTGACACCCTGGCACCTAGCAGGTGAACGGTAGGTCAGGTGATTGAAGGAATTTGTGCATGAATGGATGAAGTAGACTGTAGCGCTTGTTTGTATTTTTCATGTAGTCCAATTAATATCACAGATAAGGAATTTCCTCTAAAGACTAGTTTTTCAATGAAAAATCAGCACATTCCTCATGAACTCCTTTTTTCTAGAACTGCAAATGTTCTTAGGACCATATAGAAACGTGCTTACTTGATAGGTAAAAATACTGCCTTTTTACCTTCTCTGCTTTCTGCTCTGTGGATATTCACTTACTAATTGACTAAAATGTTCACTCCTTAGAGATGGATGGATACTATATAATCTTTTCCTTTCTAAATTGTATCTCATTTGTCTTTCTTAATTTTAGTTTTCTTCCTTTATTGCTAAGTGTTAAGTCTTCATTATTCCCTATGTGTGATTTGAGGACAGTCATTTAAATCAAATAGGAGCTGGAGATGAAAATTGAAACTCCACTGTTTCTGCTCTAATCATTTTCGTATTTATATAGTTTTGTTCTCTTTTTAGTTGACTTAGCACTGTGTTTCCTTGCACCTCCTCTCTATTCTTACACACAACCTCGTGTATTTGGAGCACCCTAGGACTTTCTCTTTCCTCCAGTAGACACTCTTGAGCTGGGTCCTCCTCTGATGCTGGTGTGGGTGCCAGAAATACAGATGAAGAAATTCAAGGACCATTTCTTGAAAGAAACTGTAGTTCTTTTTCTAACTCATTTTTAAACCATGTTTATTAGATCTTAATATAACTGGTAATCAAAGATGTCTTCCCTCTAGAATTATTGCTCAAAAATGTTATCACTCATTTGGGATTGTATAATTCGGCAGGTCTTTGCCTGCAGAACACAGACCCACTTTTATCTGAGTGGTGGCAATAAGCAGGACTCCAGGCTGGAGTCTTCGCTGCCGCTGTACTTGGCCTTCCCTGTATACTGCCTCATATTGCCTCCGTGTCTCCTTTCTGGCTAACTGGGCTTTCTCTCTCTCACTCTCTCTCTCTCTCTCTCTCTCTTCCTGCCATCCATCCATCCTTCCTTGCCTTTTTTACCCTTGCTTAATCCCTCCCTCCTTTCCTTCCTTTCCAATTCTGGATGAAAATTTGAAAACATCAAGACATCAAATTTACAAGATGAAAAATTATCTGGAATCAGTGAAAGTATACTTCAGTAACACCCAGTTGCATTTAATGAGAATCAGCTTTCATTCTTTAAAACTTCAAGATACCAAGAAATCTGCTTTACCTATTCCAGGTAGCAGGGTGTATGGATATGAGGTGGGGTCTGGACTAGGGCCAGAGTTCAAATAACTCTTAGACTTAGTTTTTCCATCTGTAAAATGATACCTTATAAGTGTTTGTGAAGAGTCAATAGACAGATGTTTATTAGCCATATAATGATATCTCAAAAATACTTGTTAGTCATTATAATTAAGTAGATTTATAACTGGGTGGTTGCATTTTAATGCTTAGGTTTTTATGTTACACTTTGATGAAATTTTGTCATCATGTGTTATATAAAATCTAGAGAATATTAGTATAAAATTGTCTGTCTTCAGTCAGCTTGTTGAATATGACTGTTTTTGTTTAAAAAGACCCTGATATGTTAATTTGGTGTTATGCTTATATCTGAAAATACAACTTAAAATGTAGCTTCTTTAACTACTTTATTAATACAATGCAGAAAATGAAGAAAGGGAAGGAAAAAAGAAGCATAGTGGCTTTGAAGGCAAAATTGATATACTACTACTGTGATTTGACTCTTTTTCTCTTTAGATCTGTTAGAGAAATCACGAGTTGTTAAGCAGCCAAGGGGTGAAAGAAACTTCCATGTGTTCTATCAGCTACTCTCTGGCGCCTCGGAAGAGCTCCTCAGTGAGTCCCTATTTCTATGTTTTAATTTTCATGTCAGCATTTTCTAATGCATTCTTTTGAAAAAGTGTCCTAAATACTGTTCCCCTCCCTTCTTAAAAATTTTTTGTGACTCCGCCTGAAGTGAAGAGTGTTGATGTGTTTGCTTCTCTCACCACAGCGTTTGTCTGGTGCCTGTGCTAGTTACCCAGCAGATCCTGTGCCCTGGGTCTCAGATCTTTTACTAAAAGTACTGAATGTGGGAGAGGAGCCAGTCATAATTTAGAAAATAAAATGGAGGAAAACGATTACTGCACTTGGGGAGGAGAAATGAGCAGGAAGCAGTAGCTGATTACAATTACTATGAAAACAGATTGCTCTGTTTTCAGTTTATTTAAAAATAAAGGGAAGACATTTGCAACTGTTGCATGGGATAAAAATCTGGCCTTTGGATGTTTTAGGGAATTAATGAAAGTCCATAAAGATCATATCCAATAGCTTTGGATAGTCACCCACACTTGGGGGAAAAAAGTCATTCTGTTAATAGTCATATGTAAATTAAAACAGCACTGAAGTACTCACTACAGAGATAAAAGTAAGAGGCATAGAGCTGACAAAGTTGCCAGGCGCTGTTGTACTTTAAGCTTGTGGATGTCACTTCAGGGCGAAGGACTTCTTCCTAGGGGATTAATTGGCAATCCAAATTAAGTCATCAAATGATCAGAGTCTACCACCCACACCACCCATATATTTTTGGGAACATACCCCAATGAAGTAACTCAAAAGAGTCCAAAAGAAATGTTTTGTGTGAAGACATTTATCACTGCCCTGTATTTATTACTACAAACTAAAGAGGACCCAAATGTCTAGGTGAGGGAAATTCCACGAGGCAAGTGTCATGTGTTACAATGAAAGGGCCTTATGCCCAGTAAGAATAAATGTGAAAACAAAAACAAAACAAATCCCTCCCCCCCCCAAAAAAAAAAGTTGGAATATATATAATGTTGGTAAAGCTGACATTAGAGAAAAATGCTATTATTGATATTTGACCATCAACTTTTATTCTGTTGATTCAAAACAGAAGATGAAATTCATATTATCTGAAGGACTTATGAATGAGGTATTAAAGATGAATAGATTTATTGAAGTAACTTGTGTATGTGTGTGTGTGATTCCACAGATAAACTTAAACTTGAGCGGGATTTCAGCCGATACAACTACCTGAGTTTGGACTCTGCTAAGGTTAATGGTGTGGATGATGCAGCAAATTTCAGAACTGTTAGGGTAAGGTGTGATCTTTTATTACTCTAAAATGTGAGCATTGCATTGCTCAACTGGAATTAGTAACAGTTTCAGTGTTCTTAAAGGTATAACTCATGTTCCTAAAACTTTTATGAGTTTGAGTTTTTACTACATCAAAAATCATACAATATTGTGCAGGTTATGCTTTGCTGGAGCATGCAATTTTGTTATTTATCAAAAGGAGGTTTTTTTTATTATCTTGTGGTTTGACTTAATTTAAGGTTGTGTTTAAATTCTGAATATTTTCATAGCCATAGCTCAGTAGTTAATTTCAGAGTATGAAAAAGATTCTAGGATCATAAGTTAAAAATGCTAAAACTATTTTTGAGACAGAAAATCATGCTTTTATCAAGTATTCAAAAATTTTTATGTAAATCAGAAAGACTAACATTTCCATGTTCATTAGAAAATTAATTGTTTAAAATAATATATGTTACAATGTTTTGTAGTACTTTGCAAATGACTCCTATTAGGACGTGATGTTGTAATGGGGATTTACTTCCAAATGAGGCAGCTGTGGTATAAAGAAGGAAGGTAGGGCATATTTTAGAGGAAACAAAACTGACATCAGTTAATCTTTGAGAGTGAGTGAAAATGATCTAGAATTCTTTTCCTGTTCTGTGTAATTTTGCATATGTTTGTGCAAACATATAAGAAAAATGTACACTAGATAAGTCACTAAAAATAAATTGCACCAGTCTCAAGTCAAGAATAGAGTATATCATTTTTTAAAAACTATGTAAATTCCTCATTTGGAAAGCCTGTTGATTTCTGGACTTGTTTTTAAGATTTCAGTTCAAGACCATTTGTGTTAAATTCCTTGCCTGAAACATTGTTGGCACGCACATATTTATTACTAAACAAATGTTCCTGTTACCCATAGTGCCTTGCATTAAGCATATCACCTTTGCACACCACAGTTTTAATGTAAAATAAACAAGGAATTTTTGATAAGGGGTGAGGAAAGCTTTTTGTTTGATTTTGTTCATAGAAAATGACCTAGTGGTATAGACTGATCTGCTGTGGTTCAAGTGAGGCTGGGAATCCCAGGCTCAACTCTCATCTTTTTTCCTTCTATCCTCCCTTGGCATGTTCCCCTTTGCCATAGTGCTTGGGTATCCTAGAGCTAAAATAAGTATTAAAAAATAATAAAGAACTACAGAAAGAAAACAGGTATTTTTTTAAACCCCCTCCCAGAATGCCATGCAGATTGTAGGTTTTATGGATCATGAAGCTGAATCTGTGTTGGAGGTGGTGGCAGCGGTGTTGAAGCTGGGGAACATCGAGTTCAAGCCTGAATCGCGAGTGAATGGTTTAGATGAAAGCAAAATCAAAGATAAAAATGGTAAGTCAGTGGAAAATCAGCTTTGTTTGGCAAGCTTGCTTTGAACATCTGCCCAGACTTTCATCTTGAAAATAAAACTTTTTGGGTTTTGTTGGTTTGAAAAAAACTCTCTAGTGAAACCAAGCAGCTTAAGTTTTAAGTCTTTGACTTATACATTTTACACTGTTCGGTTTGAATGTGATTTAAAAGAGCACCCTAAGTCTTGACAGTGATTATCATCAGCACCTATATGGTTACCTCTTGTGTCTCTCCTCCTGTAACAGAACTAAAGGAAATTTGTGAGTTGACTGGCATCGATCAGTCAGTTCTAGAACGAGCATTCAGTTTCCGAACAGTTGAGGCCAAGCAAGAGAAGGTTTCAACTACCCTAAATGTGGCTCAGGTGGGTGAAACATAATGTCCAGAGGTGAGTTTGGGAAGTCTGTGGTCATTTATATGTGGAGACGTTTCATTTTGTAGGCTGTCAATTGTAATCCCGTATTCCAAATATCATTAGGATGGGGGGAGGGGAGTACAGACAACAGTGAACTAAACAGGAAGACCCCAGCGCTCACGGAGTTTCATGCTTTGGTGGGAGGAGAAGTCAGACAATAGTCAGTAGAACTAACAAATAAATAAATCTATATAGTAGGAGAGCAGGTGGTAAGTACAGCAGACAGACAGGAAAAGTAGACAGCAGACAGGAAAAATAGAACAGAAGGAGGATGATCCATGGTGCTGGGATGGGGAAGGAGGAAGGAAAATGACTGGTGAGTTTTGAGCTCGAGTGGCGTGATCTGCCTTGTATCTCAAAGGGCCCTTCTGGCCACGATATGAGAGCTGAATCAGATTGGGCTGCTGTGTGATAGAATACCACAGACTGGTGGCTTGAACAAACAATTATTTCCCATAGTTCTTGAAGCTAGAGTCTGAGGGTGCCAGTGTGTTCAGGGTCTTGGTGAGGGACCTTCTCTCTGGTGTGCATTTGTCCACCTCAGATGGTAGAGAGAGAAGAGTGGGGAAGATATGCTGTGGTGTCTTCTTGCCCTTATAAGGGTTCACATCCATCTTGGCGCTCCACTCTCACACGCACAGCTAAGCCGAATTACCTCCTAACGACCCCATTTCTAAATCCATCCCATTGGTGACTAGGTATTCAAAGTACTGGTTTTGGGGGAACACAGCAATGCAGTTCATAGCACAAGTACTTTGAAGAGTGGTCTGCTGACCCGGAGGTGATGGTGGCTTGGCTAGGTGCTAGCACTAGAATGAGAAACGGTGACATCTACATGTATTCTGAAGGTAGGGATAACAGGATTTGCTGATGGCTTGATATATGGAATGAGAGAAGTCAAGGATGACTCCCAATATTTTTGGTCCACAAGCCTGGAAAAACGATCCATTGATTTGGAGAAGACAGTGGGATAAGCCGGCTGTGGTCGGATGGCCACGGTGCCTCCCAGCCTTCCTCGTTGTACCCTTTACACTGAAGCCAGTGAAGTCTTTCTAAGACACACACTGAGTTGCTTACATCATTTTTCCTTTGATTCAACTGAGGGAATGGATTCCTGAGTGTATGAAAGTGAGTGTGCAGGCAGATATAGGAGTCTCTTTCAATGTAAACCTTTGCTTTGTGACTTGAACCTTTTCTCACCAGTCAGTGCTGATCTGGGCTAGAATGAAATGACAAATTCAGGACTTTTCATACTCAGATCTACTTGTCTTCTGTATTCTCCTCCTCCTCCTAAGCTTCCTTAAGCACCTGCAAGACAGTAGGATGGATTTAATCTTTCTGTTGCTCTGAACCTGTTTTCCTTACTAACCCAAGAATGTCATGTCTAGCTTTCTTCCAACATTGATTTCTTAATTTTGGTGAGCTATTTTGACTATGGAAAATGCTATGACTATGTATAAGTAAATTTGCTTTGTAGCAATCCTTTATTAGTAATAGCTATTGTCTTCTTCCTAAGTCACTATTTCTGTCGTCATATCTATCCAGATTAACCTACTAATTCAGTGCCATAGCGAGCACCTTACCTAATCAAGAAGTTTTCTTGAGAGCTTGCTCGGCCCAAGCCCCCTTGTAGACCGCAGCAGGGATGTAAGGGATTAAGGAATACTTCGTGGAGAATGGTTTCTGGCCAGTCTTGAAGGACTTGTATTTATAAAACATGTTTGAGGGGGCATTTTAGAAAGAAAACACTGAGAAAGTCAGATTTGGAGGACCTTAGGAAAAGTTAATCAAACTTGTCTCTGACTTTGGGTATTGAAGGGAATTCAAGCATTAGGCTGCAAAGTTTAGTGGAGCCTCTACAGCAATAGTTCTCAAACTGGAGTGGGCATCAGAATTACCAGGAGGGCTTGTTCTGCAGGCCCCACCCCCACAATGATTCAGTAGGTCTAGGATGGGAGACTCAAGTGTTTGCATTGTTAGTAAGTTCAGAGTCCTGAGCTGCTGCTGCTGCTCATTCAGGGGTCAAGTGTTGAGAACCACCTTCCTGAAGGCCACACTGAATTTAGATGTTTCAGTAACCAGAGTAGGGACTGATAAGTGTATAATGATATGATGCAGAAGTGTTACGTAAGAAGGACCTTTTATACAGAAATAAATATGGATCTGTTTTGGTGGAGGGTTTTGTTGAGTTTTACTCTTGCTTTTTAATTATCCCCTACAAAAGTCAGGCCCAGATGCCTCTTACTTTATAAAGTGAATCACCTTGCATTAATGGGCAGAAGTTTTCCACATTCCTTCCACCTTTGGCATAAAGGAATTTGGCTTGATATGCTCAATTGTCTTCTCTTTAGTTAAGCTTTTCTTTCTGTTTCTATTTCTTTCTACTGATCTTATTACTTAGGCTTTGATTCCAGCAAGAAGTGTTTTGTTTTATTACCTTTGTTTTTCATAGTTTCAATTCTTTAGTCCCATTATCATTTTTATTGCCCCATGCCTCATTTTCCCCAGGGCATTTTAGATCTTTCCCTGGGTATGATGACTAATATTGAAATAATGGAAACTCAAGACAGAGTTAGCTTTGAGAGTCTACCACATACTCTCCCTGGCATCCACGGCCCTCTGTAATCTGACCCTACCAGCTTATCTCAGTTTATTCCCTGCTAGTTCTCTAAATACCATACTTATTTTTGCCTGGTGCCTTTGCTCCTAGTTGCCTTCACTCCAGATGCCACTGCTCATTCCTTCTGCTTGTCTAAATGGCCCATCTAGGGCACTTCATCTAGAAAGCTTCCTTGACCACATAGGCCCCTGATTCTTCCCTCTGTCTGTGCTCCCTTTTCTCCTGCCGGTTGACCTGCCCTATAGTCACTTCACTCATGTTGGTTTGATGTCCCTGCCGTACTGTGTGCACCCAGAGGATGGGCCCTGAGCCCATGGGTCTCTGTGTCTCCAATGTGGCTGCCATGCTGCTCTGAGTCTGCTTGACCCCAGTCATCTCTGAAGCAGATTCCTCAGTGGCCTTGACAGTGCAGTGAGCTTTTCATACTGAATCTGAGAGGGCGGGTGAATGTGATTGGTGTCTTCCCTCATTTCTACACTTTTTATTGATCCGTAAAAGGGAATAAACCTTCCTTTACTGAGGGGGATATTGCTGTGGAGATTAGGTGGCCTGAATCAAACCGAAAATCAGAGGCAGTAAATTGGCAGCCTCTGGGGCCAGATATGGCTTAGTAGGCACATTTTATTGGTTGAAAGAGTAGGGTTTTT
Organism: Galemys pyrenaicus; assembly: GCA_019455555.1. NCBI lineage: Eukaryota > Metazoa > Chordata > Mammalia > Eulipotyphla > Talpidae > Galemys > Galemys pyrenaicus. The sequence continues at coordinate 4,016,607 of JAGFMF010011702.1, read as the reverse complement.
TGCTTGCTTTTTAAAGTTTGTATTTGAGTGCCTTTCACCTGGAATGCTTCCTCCAGCCCCTGAAGATCTCATTACTTCCCTTTTCTTTCTACCATGTAGTCCCTGGAAGCATTTAAGTTAAGACTCCCTGCAATATTTTTTTGAAGGAAGCAAAGTATGATAACATTGCCTTTGATTACACTTTTAAAAATATTGAGAGGTTTAAACAGAATAAGTTTTCCCCATTGATTCAGTTACATATTAAAATGGTAGTTTGTTGGAAGTAATAGCATGAGACAAAAAAATACCTAGGTATTACAATGAAAAGGATATATTTATAAATATGTCCTATTTTAAGACTATGGTGTTTTGAGATAGCTTGACTTTCAAGAAGAAAAGGGAAAAGGACTAAGAAAGCATTATATAGGAAATAATTATATAGGCTTAAAAGTAGCAGTAGAGGAAGGGGGGCGCATAAATACAGCCAAACTCTGTTCTAGGCACTGAAATTATTTATTTTTAAAAAAGTGAAAACAGGAAGGTGACTGTTGAGAAAGGGCGTGTATTTAAAGTGAGATTTTTTTATTTGAACACTTGTGCTATGGAATCATAACCCACCTCTTGTTTTTTAACACAGCTTTGTACAATTGGGCTTCTTTGGGGACAGCTTCTAGGTGGATAGTCAAGCCATGATTGGGTTATCCACCTGAGAGGTAGGGAGAAAGGTTTGAGATTAGTATTAGTACGGAATGCCAGGTGAAGGGAAAAGGTGCTCTCTTTGCTGCTGCAGTGTTACATGTCATTTGGGAAGACCTTGTTCCATGTGATGTAATGAGTGGTGTTCTTTAAAATATGAAGATGTGATGGTTTGCTTTTTCAGTAAGGCGCAGCTTGCTATTTGTGTGGCCAGTGTGTTAGAAGCAGCAGCAAAACCTCTAGCTTCTTCCTCTCCTCAGGCCTGTTCCTTCGTACATTGCTGACAAGCTCCTCTCCAGGAGCACTGGGGTTCCGTGTCTCCTGAGTACTTCCTTGGTGCTGCTGCTCTCTGCTCTCAGTATATTTACAGACTGTTAAGTTCTTCTGACCAAATAAAACTTTCTTAAACCTTTGGACTCTGTGACAAGGTCATAGAAATACGTGTATCTTCTGCTTTTTCAAGTAGCTCTAACAGCTTTCAAATAAAGAAGCAAATGAAAATGGTTTCATTTTTATTATACAACATATTGTTATAATGTTCATTGATTATGGAAAATTTTTTAAAAATATTCAAAATATTGAATGAAGCTGTTTTCACATATTTCCTTATGGGCAGGACTTTGAAAAGTAGTTGACAGTTTCTTATTTGTGCAGAGAATAGCATCAGCATTTTTCATTTCATTACCTAATTTTCATAACAATCTTTCTGTGATGACTCTAGAACTTCTCTTTTGATGGGTATTGTTTTTCTGTTGCCTGATTGTTCAATTTCTAAATTATCTCTGATTTTTATTTGTTCCATAACATTGAGATGAATATCTTTGTGGGGAAAGTTTTTACAGTATTTAGAATTAGTTTCCTGGGATGCAGAAAAGTATAATGTCTAGATATAAACAATTTGCTGAATTCTCTTAACTGCTTGGTTGTTCATCAGAGTATCATAAAAAATGGCTCTAAAAGGAAATTTGAAATAGCTTTAAATATTTTTTTTAATATCTTCATTTTATGGGAATTAAGCATTGTGGTAATAGTGGGTATTACATTTTTCTTTTTCTTTTTAATAGGCCTATTATGCACGGGATGCTCTGGCTAAAAACCTCTACAGCAGGCTGTTTTCATGGTTGGTGAATCGAATCAATGAAAGCATTAAGGTACTATGTCTCTGTAACCAACTGTAACCAATTGTAGTTAGTGGTATTCAGCATATAAACATTAAATTAAAGATAGTTGAATTTTATAATCAGATTATTGTTGATCACTTATAAAAGACTGTTCCTTATAAAGCATTGCTTTTGCATATGGTTGAAATCTATGAGGAGTTCTGTTTTGTTCACCGTGTGTGATGGGAAGTCTCAGTGGGACATGGAGTACTCTCTGCAAAGTTACTTTTAAGTAGTGGTGTTCTGGGTCCTGCTTATGTCTCATCCACTAATTAAGTTATACACACCTCGCTAAAAAGGGTGTTGGCAACTCTAGCTACTAATATGTTCTTCAGTAAAATGAGGCTATGGACAAGGTGATATGAAAGACTTTACCTATTATAAGATTCAGTGATTTAAAAAAATACATATATAATTAAGGACCACAAATGCCTTCTTTAAGGGCACCGATTATTAAAAGTTCTGAAAGATTCTCTGCTAATACCCTATTTTACACATTATTTATTTTTTTGCATAGTAGAACTGGGGGTTAGGCCCGAAGAATGGGGTGTAAGTGGATTCATCAGAGACAGAGTGGGGAACAGAATAGGCATATTTACTGAAATACACTGCTGAGGAGAGCAGCGGGGGAAACAGGAGAGGTCTGCTGTGCCAAGTGGGTCCCCTCCCTGGCCAGGGATTGAACTCAGGCCCTAGCAGTGATAGCATTGAGACTTAACCCCTAGACCACCACGGATTGCCACTTTCTCACACATTTAAAATAACCTAGACTGGGGCCCCCTTGGTAGTTCAGGCATTAAAGTCTTACCACTTTCAAGCCATTGCCAGCCACTGCAGCACGAGTTCAATCCCCGGCCAGGGGATTGACACAGCAGACCTTTTCCTGCTGTTCTCTTCAGCAGTGTATTTCAGTAGATCTGCCTGTTCTGCTACCTACTCTGTCTCTGGTGAATCCCGTCCCCCACTTATCTCTGGCCTACACCCAGTTCTTACATACATAAGTAAAAATAAATCTTTAAAAAAAATAAATAAAATACCATCGATTTCATTTTCTTAGGTAAGAAATAATTAACTTGTAATATGTACTTTGGTGTGATTTTGGCTTTGTATTTTATGCTAAAATTTGAAATTTGAAATTTCTTTAAAGGCACAAACGAAAGTGAGAAAGAAGGTCATGGGTGTTTTGGACATTTATGGCTTTGAAATTTTTGAGGTAAGCTCTTTTCTATTTTTTGTATCATTTTTATAAATGAAACCATTGGAAATTATTCTGTACACAAAATTTACTGTAGTTATTATAATTATAGTACTTTTATATTTACTTTGGCTCTACAAATAACATACAGATGTAACAAAGTGTGTGTGTGTGTGTGTGTCCATGTGCATGCACGCTTAAATGTTGAGAACCATTATTTTAGAGCCAGTGGTGTTTAAAAGAATTTCTTGTAATGACATATAACTTTTGAATTTGCAAATTCAGAATTCTTACTGTGAAATTTCTGCAAGGTATATGGACCTTATGCCTGTGATCATTTGTTCACTGGTAGGTCGTTTGGAAAGAGAGGCAGACTGGTGTCTTAACAACTCCAAGAATGGGAGAGCTGGTTGCTGCCACGGTGACACCAGAGCTGGTCACTTCATCTCTCTGGGATTCCGGGGCGGGTTGAGATTAGATGGTTTGTTGGGTCTCATCCAGCTCAGATCTTACAATATGAGTTCTGCAGCCAAGATTGAAATAATTTCTGCTGAAATTCATAGCGACTATATTTAAAAGATTTTTTAAAAACCCTACTTACTACATATTAAATAGTCTGTACGTGTGTTAGAATTTTCTATTTACTCACTTGCTAGTCTCAACATTTAGAAACTATTTTAAGGCTTTTCTCAGCACTTATTTTTACTTTTAGAAGTGGTATTTTAGTTTGGTTCAGGAAAATAATAAGTAGATTGGGCTTCTCCTTTCTTAATTCTCTCCCAGAAATAATGATTTGTGAATTCCATTAAATAACCAGACTCTACTCAGAATAACCACCCACAGAATTTACTTAGTCCAAATTATCAGTTTCACAGGAAAAAAGCATCAGATCACTTCCCACAGCTAAACCAGACCTTTCTGCCAAAGCCCTTTTACTTGTAACATTTTTGTGATAGAGCCTTCTCCCTGCTTGATCATTTTCTAGATTTAATAACTAGTGGTAAATAATCATTGTTGAGGGCTGAATGTATGCAGACATTGTGATAAGCGCTGTCTATTATCTGACTTAATTTTCACAACAACTTTATGAATTACCTGCTATTGTTACTACTGTTTTACAGAAGAGTAAAACAGCAGAGGTTCTGAAAGTCAAATAACTCCCTTAATATTCCAAGGTCAAGTAGTAACAGGCTCATGGCCTAGCACTTAGACTCCTAATAAATAAAAAAAAATCTCTAGTGGGCCTTTTCCGTCACTTCCCCCCTCCCCCCCAACTTGCAGGATCCTTAGTACCTGGAAATTAGGGCAGAACATGTGTTGAGCTTCTGTTGCGCCCTGCTTCTGCGCTGTGGTCCTCGCTGGCCAGCGTTAAGGGTCTTCCCAGCGCTCTGTGTGCTGGTGGCAGAGCATGGACGTGTGCTGGCTGGTGGCCCTGTCCCCTCCCTGCCTTCAGAACACTGCTCTTCAGCACAGTGCTCCTTCAATTGCTGACCCTGTAGCAGACTTTGCAAAGGTCACTTCTGGTGTTTTGGTCAAAGGGAAGAATTTGAGGTTTGTGAATGAGGAGAACTGCTTGAGTGCACTCAGCAATCATGATGACAAAATGAGTTTCTTTCTAGCAGAACCTCAGCCTATTGTCACAAAGCACAGCAGGGCACATTGCTGATCCAGATTTGGTTTCATGGAAAGGGCAAGAGCAGAGAGTCCACTTGAAAGAAGAAAAAAATTTAACGACATTTCTAAAAATAAGTCAATCTGATTTTTTAAAAACCTTTTGCTCAGCAAAAAGATTTATTGATGCGTAAAACAATAGAGAGGTACTTCATGGCGTATTACAATGGATGGAAACCTTTTTTTTGAAGAATGATGGGGTTATGCTGTGTTATGGGCTCAGCACCATTCTTCATCATCCTAAGATCTAATTAACTATGGAAAAGAAATCCTCATAGCACTCCGGAGCAATTGACCACATATAATGGAGGGACTCATTTCTCAAGTAGTTTTTGAATACCCACTATGAGTCAGATTCCAGTGGTAAACAAAGCAAAGATGTTCTTTTCCTGAATGGAGCTTACTGACTTGGTTCTAAAATTGAGGGACTGTTGTTGGCTAAGAACACAATTCATTTGGTAGAAAGTTCCCATGAGGAAACTAGATTACTCTTTAAAAGTATGTTTGCTACAGACTTAATCAGAACAGAACATGGATGTCCCGGATGGAAACATCCTGTGAATTGGCACTGAGTAAAATATCCTTTAACAATTCAGGAATATTTTTCACTTACGGTTACATCAAGTTTCTCTCCAAGCCCATATTTCTGCATATGGCTCATTTCTACAGGTTAGATCTCACCAATTTTTCTTAACACTGTTACAGCTATGGGCTTTATGAAAATTCCTGAATTTTATTTATAAATGTTGTTCTTCCTTTCTTTTGAGGAAAATGCCAGTTTATTCATGATTTTAAAACTTAGCTGCGCATTGGAATTACTTGTGGAGATTTAGAAGATTCAGATGTCCAGGCTGTGCTTCAGATCAATAAAACAGAATCTGTGATTAGGGGTTAGGTAGAGAGAAGGAACATTTTTAAAGCTTACAGGTTGATTCCATTGTGAAATCAAGATCGAGACCAATTGCCCTAGCAGACATGAATCTCCAGCAGGGATTGTATATTCTAAAGAAATGTGGTGTTTTGTGTTTGACCTCTGCACAAACTGCCCTTAAAAAACATCCTGCTTCACCCACCATTCTCTTACGTAAATTTAATCTGTGTGTACATAATATACTGAAAACCAAACAGATCACATTTTTATTCCTTATAAATAGAACTTTTGGACAAGGCCAATCCAGTCAGTCACGTGTCTGTAGCAAATCTTAGCATGGCCATAAAGTCATTAGAAGTTAACTTTCTTTCTCCGTGCAATAAATGCTAAAATTTATTTTGGGGAAAGACAGTCAACATTTGTTTGGGCACTTTCTGGTACTCTTACCTGCTCTTTAATATAGAACTAGAACTTTTTTCCTTCCCTTTCATTTATTCGCCGTCGTACATCAAATGCCATCCTACATCTTCCTGGATTTTTAGTAAAATTAAAGCATGTGGAGACTTTAGGAAGCCTGTAGTGTTGGGTGCTTAGAAAAGCTGATGATGAATGACTTAAAAACATTGCAAGATACTGGTGAAATGGTGGTGGGAAATGGGGACCACAATTGACGTCAAATATATATAAATAAAGGAAAAAAATAAAAAACATTGCAAGATACAAGTACTCATGGTGTGACTTAGCAAAAAAGAGTCCACTTCGATGCAAAAGTGAAAATTTCTCTAGTTGTGTCCACCTGAATGAAAATGTAGAGAGATCCAAGTGATAGAATATAAAAAAATTCTGTATTCTTTCATGCAAATGGACTATAGGGATTCAGGGTTCTGCATTTTAGAATGCCTGAAGCATCACTTTAAAACTTGGAAAGTAAAGGTCTAGAATATATTTTTTTTAATGTTTCTAATTCTGGCTCATGACAGCACTGACAGTTCCATGAAAACTGATTTTCAGCTGAGCTGGTGGAAACTTTCCCTTCATTTTGGTCAGTGTCTAAGCAGAAGAAGGAAACTGATGCATTAAACTATGGAACAATGAGACATGAACTTAGCTACAAAATATCCCGGTACCAGCTGGGTGAATAGGCCTGCCCTGCTGGCTGCATGTGATCTGATGGCCATTTGGAAAGTAGACTAGTGAAACGTTGATAGCTGAATTAAAGTGAAGTGAATTAAAAAATTCATAGATGAGAAAATCTAGATATCAATCTTAGTATAACAGAAGTCTAATTTTTGTAAAGAAAAAGAATTATTGAATGTTCTTATAACTAAAGACATTGTCTGTATTTTTTTTTTAAAGATTTATTTATTTATGCATACAAGCACTGGGGCACAGGCCAGAGGTGTGGGGGGGTGAGAGGATTCACCACAGAGAGCGGG
>JAGFMF010011702.1:3989992-4009549 GCA_019455555.1 Galemys pyrenaicus | reverse complement strand
ACCATGTGGGTCCCCCCCCCACCCCCCCCCCCGGCCGGCAGCAGGGATCGAACTCGTGCTGCAGTGGCTGCGATTGGCTTCGTAGTGCGTTGCTTAACCCACTGCGCCACCAGGGGAGGCCCTAAAGACATTGTCTTTAATCTCAGAGAAATATTTATAGCATCTCCATAAAATAACAAAGGATGTTCTTTTAAGAAAAGTGAAATTAAACAAAGTTCCGTTGATCAATCTAAATTGATTTTTTTTTCCTAAGTACTTACTGATAGGCATTAAAATTGGTAGGTAGCTTACTGAGGAAATCTAATTATTTTTGTTCTGTAGACCAAAGCAGGATAATAGTGCCTGAATAATTCGGCTTTTGTACAATTGATCTGGAGTTTCATACAGTAAAATGCTAGTTATAGAAAGCACTCCTTACTCATTTTGCCCTTATAAACCTCATTGAAGAGGACCTTTGCTAGTGGCAGTATGACAAGCTAGATGCAGTTGATTATTCCAAATGAAACAATCTGATAGTTGGGCAGTAGACAATAGAGCCTGCTAATTCCTCATTATTATAGGATTTGTTTTCTATATTATTTTAAAAAGAAAATTGATTCTGATTATAAGTAAAACCTTCTTTTCTAGTGGTTTGTCTTTAATTGTGTCCTTCTTTACCTTTTGTTAAGTTTTATTCTGCAAATTACAAACTTTGGAAACTGTTTTTAATGATTTGTGAAGTCCCTTTTCCAAAAAAATTTGACAATATTAATTAAGTTAAATTTAGACCTCAAGAAATGTGATAGCCTTCATTTTTGGTTGTCATGGTTGTTCTGGCGATGACACATTTTGGAGACTGTGGGATATGTTTGCTATAGATGCTCTGGTATAATTCGGCTGTTCTATTTTTAATTTTGTTCTTTAAGCAGAAGAATAAGGTCGGAGAGTTAAACTTCTGTTCTTAAGCCATCTCTAGAACACTATCTTACTACCTGCTTGTGATTGAAGGATGGATGCAGGACCTCACAGCTTGGGATAGGTCTCTGTTGGGGGAAAGGGAGGTGTTTGGGGGTCTGGTTGAATTTCTTCACTGTTGGTGGCCAACTGACTATCACTATTTCTGATTCTTTGAATATGTCATAACATTTTATTTTCCCAGTAATTTACAATTAGAAGCATTAGATTCTTGAAGAATAGGACTGAAGGCAGGTTGTGTGGCATACCACTATTTCAGTCAAATTGTTTTTATCCTGAATTGCTCTCCCTTAGCAGACCACAGTTCAGACACCACGTGGCGGTATTGGGGGCTTCCACAATCTATTTGAATTATCAGGCATGTGTCTTGATCTAAGCTTTGTGCCAATCAGGAAAATAGCTTGAATGGTAAGGAAGGTCTGTGTATACTTCATTTGCACCATTGAATAAATACCAATAAGTGCTTACTTTTAGAAGTTTATTGCAAATTAAGAACTGACTGCATTTTGTATAATCTGTCCCCTTTTGCACCAGAATGCAGTAAGTATGAAGTGTTTGCAGTGCCCTTCTGTTGCATGTTCCTGTGTTAAGAGCTTCTCCAAGTGTGTGAATTTTGCAGTAAATGGCCCTTGATAGACTGTGAAATATAGAAATTCTTTACAGCAATATTTTGTTAATTGAGAGGAAAATTGACTCTAACTCCTTTAGTTGTGTTGTAACTGTGATGCTTTGCCTTTGGTTTTCTAATCTGCTTGTGTGTATATCATAGTCCTGTTCAAGGAATGTCCTGCAAATTGCTCATGGCCATGTGATGGGGTCTGAGGACACAAGCTCTGCCCTTCCTTCCCCTCAGTAGTTGCCATTTCAAGATGTAACACAGGACCAAAGCTGATTTTGAAAATTCGATTTTCAAAAAACTCAGTGACTGTTTTGCTTATGTCACGTAAGGCTCACTGAAGGCCAGCTGCTCTGTGTATTCACAGGGAGTGGCCAGCTTCCCTTCCACCCTCGCACGTGGACCTTTATAGCTCATTCAGCCAGTACAGGCCACGTCCGTAGGACAAAGGTCAAGTTCATCAGTGGTAGGGTCACACTGTCCCTGGCTCCCAATGCCATCATCTTGCTCTGCAAGGAGAGGGATATAGAGGTGAAAATAACTAGCTTTATTATCGGATCTATCTCTTCCTAGGCCATATATCTTTGAAGAAATGTGTTCATTCAATAGATTTGAGGTTTGTGTCCAAATTATTTACAACACGTTAAGCCTTGCAGATGATTTGGAAGTGGATTAGGCATGGATCTTTCCATTAGAGTTCAAAGTAGATAATGCTGATATAAAGGAGAAACAGCCAAGAATCTTACAAGTGATATATGTGTGTGCCTTCTAAGAAAAGAGATTATTTCGAGCTAGGGAGATGATTTTGATGTGCTGATTCCCTTGAGTCTTCATATTGTGGGTACATCAGTCATTCATTCTTCATTTTTCATATACAGACTGAGTACTTGGTAGATGCTAGGTGCTGTGCAAAGCCTATGCATACATTAGTGAACAAAGAGATACAGTTGATGGTCACTCTTAAGAATATACAGTGTAGTGATCAGACAAATACGAAACTAACCAATACATCTGTATACACATACATGCATACATGCATATAGTATGAGATTTTAGAAGTACTGGTATGTCAGAGTCAGACTGTGGGATCTGATCTTGGGTGGGGGAATTAATGGTCAGGTCAGGAAGATTTTCTTGAGCTTCATAATTTAATAAGTTTAAATTAAATAAGTTCTTAGAACTTATTCATAGAGAATGTGAAGCTCACTATTTCTTTTCTGATCCTTCAGGAGAAAATGCATCTGTTTTTTATTTTTTCACCACGTGTGGAGTGCTTCTCTGTCAACTAAAAATCTTCATCTTTCAAATACTACATAGCTTGTGTATACTTCGTGTATTCACTTGGTTCATGAATCATTTCTCAAGTGCCTGCGATGTGCAAGCCTCTGTCCCAGGAGCTGTGTGCTGAGCCGTAGTGAAATCTACAAGACTGTGTGTCCTTTCTTGTGGATTAAAATGTTAGAGTGCTATTGATATAGGAGAGTTGATGGCATGGTTGATAAGACAATTTTCATTTTTCTCCATATAGGACAACAGCTTTGAGCAGTTCATTATTAATTATTGTAATGAAAAGCTGCAACAAATCTTCATTGAACTTACTCTTAAAGAAGAGCAGGAGGAGTATATACGGGAGGTAATATTGAACTATTTTTTCACAAAGTTCCTTTCTTACTAATACATTACAGATTCTTATTGAAAAGACTAGATAAGCATAATACTAAAATCTGTCTTATCTGAGTTTAACTATATTGTATCCTCTTAAGTTTTTGTTTGGTGTGATGTCAAAGCTAACTGAGAATTTCTCTGTTGCTGTGTTGCTGGTACCCAGAACCAAACCTGGCACATAGTAGGTAGTCAATAAATAGATAATAACCAACTCAAGTTCCACTGGATCCCAAGGCAGTGATGTAAGATAACTGTGTGTTAAGAGAATAGGCTGACACGAATGGACAAATAATAGTGGTACTTCCATACCATGGAGTACAACTCAGCCATAAAAAGGAACAATTGATCCACATGATATCTTAAGCATATTATGCTAAATGAGAGAAATCAGATTCAAAGACTACATTCTACATGATTCTATTTATATGTTCCTATAGGAATGGCTTGTCATTACAGGTCGTGAGTGTGGCTGCAAAGGGGCGAGCAAAGAAATTTAGGAGAGTGAGTGTGCTTTTGGTCACATGACACTACATTTGCCAGAACTTAAGAGAAATGTATACCAAAGAAAGTATACATTGGTATATTGTATGTGTATGTGGGGTGTGTGTTTGTGTGTGTGTGTGTATATATACACATATATACGTATATACATACATATCTGTAGACATACCTACTTTAAACATTTATACGTATACATAGATAAGTATATACACATATATAGATTTGAAAATATATTGAGACCATTCAATCTGAGCATTAATTTTCTAAAGCTTCATAATAAAAATAGATAACATTTTTGAGTACTTAAAATATGCCAGGAATTATATTAGTGCTATATGTGGATTATCTCACTTACTGTAACTTAAAAATAATCAAGAAATGTTTGTAGAGTCCTTTTACTCTTAAGTGTAAAACACATACTTGGTTTTTAATCTGTTCATTAGCCAATGGTTTTCTAAATCTACAATTATTTCAGAACAAATGAAAGGGAGTATTTTATTGTATCTAATTCTTATTTCCTTGCTTTTATATTTTAGAGGAATATTACCTATTTTTCATTCTCTGTAGTATCATTTAAGTCATGATGGACACTGGATCATCCTGTTTTAGTCTCTTAATACTGATTTTTCTAATGTGATTGTTTTCCCCAGGGACTTAGTAAAGTAACCCATTTACTCGAAAGCTAAATATTTCATCTTTTTTTGGAATGATCATTATGCTTTAGGAACTTTTCCTACTTGTCTGGCACCTTTTGATAACATAAACATTCTAAAAGCAGATCCATTCTCTTCCTGTCTTCTCATCATAAAGAGAATGCTCAAACTTTGATCTGTAACAAAACAGTTTATACAGATTGTCCAAAACACTTCTGAGAATATATAGGAAGACTCCTAACTTGCTGTATGAATTTAATTTCTTCCTCTTAGAAGGAAAATAATTGTTTACAGTTATGGCCAAGAGTGTAAGCAGACACAGAATGACTACATTTGGCCTCACAGATTTGGCTATGTAGCCAGCATTAAAACCAGTGAATGTGTCTCTGACTTAGCACTACGTTATTTTTACACTTGAATAGTTAACTGTCCTACAAGATGGGTTTGACTCCAAAATTAGTTTTTTCCTTGTGATTAAAAATTAAGAACAGAAAAATCTAGGCCTTAGCTTCTTGGGATCAAGTTCTGAATATTTCCTTATAAACATTGTAAATATACACAAAGTAATATTGACCCAAGGGCTTGTTGAGTAAATGTTTGGCCCAGGGCCAGTGAAGTGCATGGGAAATTGCCACAGATGGGAGAGGAATGGGAGACAGTCTCAGAATAGGTCAAGAGTGTTCAATTAAGATCATGTCAGTGGCAGCCTGCTGTAGTAAGAACGTTTTGGGAACTAGAAGATGGTATTTGCAGCATTGATTTTATAAAGGAAATTTTTGGAGAGGAAGTGAAATATGGTCAAAGAGGCAAAGTCTAGCTTATAGATAGTAATACTGTGGCATCATCATGTAGAATTTTATTATGTTCTGTCTTATTTTTCAGGATATAGAATGGACACACATTGACTACTTCAATAATGCTATCATTTGTGACCTAATAGAAAATGTGAGTATTGGGTAGTTTCCTAAAGGATTTCTTAGTAATATAATTCATTATTATGAATTCTTCAGTGCCTTTCACTTTAAACTTTAGTGTTTTCAGTATTTTTAACACATTTCTTTAGGGAACTGCAGGGTTCTGGAGACTTCATTGTAGTCTTAAGGGATCACACATAGTCCTTGAACACATACACAGATAGCTGGGTGTTTTGATACTTAGCCAGGAACCCCCATCTCATCCTGCTATTGCCATAGCTTGACGCCCATTCGTGCTGTTCACGTGTCAAGACTTCTAGATCACAGCTTCTCTTGTGTGTTGGGAGTCCAGGTCCAATCTGTGGCTCCTTGGAACGTGAGCACTGATCAGAGGAGGCTCAGTGCAGTCATAAAGATCTTTGCCAAATAATAAAATATCTGTTTCATTTCTAAAATTCTGGTGACCGCTTAGCATCCTGTTCAGTGGTTATTATCAAAAAGACAATTGTTGGCAAGAATGTTAAGAAAGGGAACCTTTGTGCATGGTTGGTAGGAATGTAAATTGGTACAACTGCTGTGGAAAACACTATGAAGTTCTCAAATACTGAAACTAGAACAATGATATAATTCAGCAATCCCACTTGTGGGTATATATTTTAGAGGAAATGGCATCAGGATCTGGAGAGATACTTCACTCAGGTGTTCACTGCAGCGTTTCACAACAGGCAAGATAGGGAAACGACCCGTGTCTGTCTAAGGGTGAATGGATAAAGATGTGTGGAGTATTTTATACACACACCGGAATACTGATCAACCATGAGAAAGAAGGAAGTCCTGCTCTTGGCAACAACACAGACAGGCCTGAGGGGCATCATGCTAAGTGAATAAGTCAGACGCAGAGAGGTGAATATTAAATAATACATGTGTAGAGCCTAAAAAAGCCAAATCCATAGAAATAGAGTAGCATGCAGTTGACTGGGAGTCAGGAAAGTGGGAAGGTATTGCTCAAAAGGTACAAACTTCCTCAAGTTAGAAATAGTCTCACCACAGAAAAGAAATGATAATTATGTGATGTCATGAAGGTGTTAACTAATGCCACGGTGGTAATCACATATCTGTGGATCAAATAAACTTGTGTCACACCTTAAAATTATGCAATATTAAACATCATTTGCATCTCAGTAAAGCTGGAAAAAAATGAAAAAAAAAATTAAAGACAGCAAAGACCATGCTACTCAAGTTATGATAAAGAGACAACCTTGGGAGCGGCATTAAGTAGGGCTGGTTCAGAGAATATTGCAGGGATAGTGCATGTGACTTGACGGAGGCCAAGGGCTGGAGAATTTTTCAGTGACCCAAATATGTGCATTTGTGCATATGTATGTGAAAACACAAAGTGAAAAATTGTTGGATAATTTCCTCAGTCTAGGATTTTTGTTTTTACATTGTATTCTGTAGCTTATTATAAATAAATTGAATATAGAAAGACTGGTTTGTGTGTAAAAGTCTGGACACTCTCTGGGTTTTTTTATGCTTAGGATTACTCACACCCTTGGCCTTGCTAACAAAGTAATTTGAAACAGCATATAAACTTTACCGTCCTATAGTCTTTTCTACAGTTAGTGGTGATTGAATGCTGTTTCAGGAATGCAGTCACGGGCTCTAATTGTTTAGCAAATCACTCTGTATTCATCTTAACAAGTCCTTTTAGAAATTACATAATTAGCCATGATCTTTTCTCTTAATAGTCAAGATATTCCTGCAAGCTGTGGCTTTGGTTAAATTGAACATTGAAAACAATAAGGCATTTTAAAAATCAACTTGTTTTGAAAAATTTGAACAGTGTTGCAGTATAAATATTAATGTTTCCCCCTAGGGAATTCAAAACTATAGTCTCAAAATCCAGAAAATCAGTGGATTTGCTGAAAATTTTCCCTGGTAAATTATATGACCAGTCATGTGCTGTGGAAACTTTAACTTTTGTAGTAGAACTCACAACGTGCACATTTTCATTCATAAACATAGCACTTAATTATTTCCCTTTAAGAAGGGAAACTTTTTAAGGGGGTGAGGGAAGTGTGGGAAGCAGTAGTAATACTCTTAATTTAACTAGATTATCTCACCCCAAAATCCCCTTGCATATGTGATTGAAGAAACTCATGTTCACTCAGGAGTCTAGTTGCATAAAGGAAATATTTCCTTCCAGCATTACTTAACAATAATGTTTATTCTGGGGCTATTATGAACACACTTGATTCCTGAGAGTCCACACTTCCCCCAGGTTGTATGTAGAATAAGTAAATACTGGTCAGAGGATGTCACAGCTGAATGAGGAAAGGGGAGAGGAACAGGACTTGCCTTGGGGGAAACAGAGGGGGTTGGTTGGTGGCCTGTAGAGCGGGTTGTTCTCTTTGGAGCCCCTGCACATGGGTCTTTGAGGGCGATTGAAGAAGCAGCAGCCTTAATTTATCTTAGTAGAAGATTCCTTATTTTTGATTCAGATTAACTGGAATGACTGCTCTTTGGATAAATGCAATCATGGGATGAATATATAAGAAATAAATTCTTACTCGTATTTAACATCCATTTCAAAAATTTACATGGAAGAAGAATTTTATTCTAAACAGATACTCTTGAAACACAACTTGATTGCACTGATCATTAAAAGCAGCATCCCTAGTCACATCACTTTTTTCTAGAATAAACTTTTTTTGAAAAGATGAACAATTTGGAAATGTCTGAAACCAATTTAGTTCTCAAACAATGAATCAAATAATGGTCTTAGAAGACTGTGCTTTGTGATTTATGACCACAGGTTACAGATACTATTGTCACATTAGCTTCTGTCTTTTTAGATTTATTTTTTAACTCTTTTGAGATCTAATTTATCCTTTTGGAACAATAGGAATTTTTGTCATCAGCCAGCTATGGTGGCTGAGGTGACCTTTAAGTCTGCGGGAAGAGCAGAGTAGGGACTATTAAACCCTCCCCCACCACACACACACACACGTGCATGCACACCTGGGACATTGGAAGAGGGCTGGCTTTTGTTATTTGTCTTTATTTTCTGTTTTTTGTTATAATGGAACAGAATTTTCTTGTGACTAAGTTGATTGTGTTTGCTAGTATAATTAGGAATAATTATTAAAACAATGCAGTGAGGAAGGAAGGAAGGAAACCATTTTATTTCCTTTCTCCCAGAACACAAACGGAATTCTAGCCATGCTGGATGAGGAATGCCTGAGACCTGGCACGGTCACCGACGAGACCTTCTTAGAAAAGCTGAACCAAGTCTGTGCCACCCACCAGCACTTTGAAAGCAGGATGAGCAAGTGCTCTCGGTTCCTCAACGACACATCCCTGCCTCACAGCTGTTTCAGAATTCAGCATTATGCTGGCAAGGTAGGGGGAGCTGTGAGCCCCCAGCGGGGCTGCAGAGTTTTCCTCTGAGATGGACATTCTCCTCTGAGAAGGAGACTCTGGACTGTTGAACAAAATTTTATTAATACTGAGAGCAGTGGACTTAATGAAAGGGTTCTAACTTATTAAAAAATAGATTTCATTCTTTTCAAGCTCAGACTGGCCTATTAAATAAAGAGCTATCAATCTTAAGAGAGGATTTGCCAGTGAAAATTAGGAGTCACCGAAAACTTACAAAAGCTCTTAAAGGCACAAAAGGTCTTAAAAGCACAAACCATTCAGAAAAAGTACCTAGATTGAGATTTTGAAAAAATGGAAATGTCAGCACTTTTTTTTTTTAAAGTACTTTTTCAGTTGCCTGATATTTGGAGACTTAAGTTTATGTTATTTAATAAATAATAATGTAAACAATTTTAACAATAGATTAATTTTTAGAAGTCTAAAAGGTGATTGATTAAATACCTACTTGTAAAGTTGCAGACTTCAAAAGGAGAAAATAATTATATATTTAGTAAAAATTGAGTCTGAAGTACATGAATTATCTTTCATTTCAAAATGTTGGCACTTGGTGCTTTATTTTTTTCATTAGTCTGTTAATTAGAAGGTAATTTTCTGGCCCATTTGCTGGCTTATTAGTATGTCTATGAAAAACGTTGGTGTTATCTCTACTTTTTGTTCTCCTGCCTTCTTTTAACCAGACTAGAATTGGCACATGTGAGTGAAAAAATAAAAGTAAAACCTCAAAAATATGCTCAAACACCAAAAAATACTAAAATCCTTTGAAAATGTTATGATAACATTTTTAGAGTTTATTCTTGCAAATCCTGAAGGGTAATAGAATTTATTTTAAACTCTTCTGTGTTTTAGACAGATGGAATTTAAACTTGCAGGCTAATTTGGTATTAGAGTGTGACTAATGTGTTGGGGATTTTTTGAAGAGACTGAAATATAGTGAGTCTTGAAACATTTTGAACAGTTCTTTGACATTCCAGTGTGTATTATGTCAGCCGTTGAGTTCCGTGTGCTGCTCCTAGGTGCTGTACCAGGTGGAAGGATTTGTTGACAAAAACAATGACCTTCTCTATCGAGACCTGTCCCAAGCCATGTGGAAGGCCGGCCACACCCTCATCAAGTCTTTGTTCCCCGAAGGGAACCCTGCCAAGATCAACCTGAAAAGGCCTCCTACCGCGGGCTCACAGTTCAAGGCCTCTGTGGCCACTCTGATGAAAAACCTGCAGACCAAGAATCCAAACTACATTAGGTATTTCTGCACCTCAACTCCTTTGACAGTTCAAATGTGAAGAGACTCTTAAGGACGAACATTTTCCTGTTTTCTCAAATCTGAGTGTAGCTGAAGCAGAAGATAAAGTACTTAAAAGTCAAATAATATGGTATCATAGGTTTGCTTAAAAAATACTTCACTGTCCCTTCCTCCTCTACAATAAGGAATTTATAAAGGTGGAAAATATGGTAGGGAGTGGGAATAAATACTTAATGAAATTGGGTTATTGGCATTTAGGGCTTGTCTCCCATAGCGCTCTCTCTCTCTCTCTCTCTATACACACACACACACACACATATGTATGTATGTATATGTGTATATTTATATAAGTCATAAGAAGCAAAATGTATAAAATTTTTTCTTTGTGAGAGTTTTGCATAAAACTTGGGTTCATTTTAGATTTTTGTTCTGTTAACTTAGAACTCAGCATTGAAGCAACTGTGGTGTTAGGAATTGGATGTCTCTTTCTTTTCTGTGCAAGTTACAGGCCTGGAGAAAGTAATGATTCCTAAGGCAATCTGAATTTTTTTCAAAGCAATATAAAAAATCCTTTAAAGTTGTGTGTTTTTTTTTTCCCCCGGCCCTGTTTCTAGGGCATTTAAACCTAGCTATCTCAAGATTCAGTAAAGACCAGTCAGTGATGTGTATTTTGTTGAACTGGAAACCAGGAGGTGTATGTCTGCCAGGTCAGATTTCACCTAGCTCACACACACCCACTCATGGGGATTCAGTTAGGAGGAAACTAGAATGAAGAACATTTTTATGTTTGCCTTGTTTACCAAATATTTACATTAGTAACAAATACAAATAGACAGAATCCTGAGATTTAATTACAGTCATGTTAGAACATATACTAAAGTAAATATCCCAGATTCAAAGAAAATAATAACAAGGAAATGTTTTATGATCAGTTGCTTTAATAGTTCTTGATTGAGTAAAGTTTTATAAAAATTATTGCTCAACTACTGTATTGAGGTATAATTCACTTGTAGTGATATGCACAGATCCTAGGTGAATGGCTTATTTTTTCGCCATTATATACACTTGTTAACCAGCGCCCACATTAAGATAGGACAATTTTCTCACCCCAAAGGGTCCTTCATTCCTTTTCCCTTTTAATGGTGTGTGTCTCTAAGAAGTCTCAGTAAATTCCAAGCTTGTGTTTATGTTACCTTATGGTTGTTTCTAGAATCTTTGTAGAGTCAGATTTCATATGAAGGGCCTTTCCCTCCCCCATATAGATATCCTGTTTCTCTGGCACCATATAGTGGAAAAAAAAAAATACCCTCTGTATTTCATTAAATGCTTTATTGGAAAAGTGTGATGTCTTTATTGGAAAACAGTTGAATATATGTGTAAGGGTCTAGATGGAAACTTAATAGCCTGGTCTCTTCATCTATTTGTTAATTCTTAAGCTAAAGAGTGGACATTAACAAACAAGCTAGGTAAGGTTTAATTGTCTGTATATTACATAAGATTCACAAATAGCAAGGGCTTAAGAAAGATTGACATTGTATATGTCCCTTCTATGTGTAAGGACTACAGCACTGATAGAGCAGCTCTTCCTGTTTGCGGCACTACCGTTTTTAAGATCTTTCCCTCATTTCTATGGTCAAAGATGGCTCCCCACACATCAGCTTTCTCAAATAGCAGTCAGCAGGAGAAAAATAGGAGTGAACAAATCCCTTTTGTTTAAGGGCACGTACAGAAGTAGTAAACTTTACTTCCACTCTGAACCTAGTGTCCAAAATTTTGGTCACATTCTTACCTACTTGCAAATGAGGCTGGGAAATGTAGTCTTTCCCAGGGGACAATGTGTCTTGTTGGAAAGGAGAGAGATGATATTTTTACTCTTTCCACTGAAATATAGTAAATAAACAATACAGTAACATGCATGAAGCTTAATTGTACAGCTTGCTAAATTTCTGTGTATGTGTATACCTACATTTAGACCAGATATAAAACAAAGTCATCAGCCCAGAAGTTTCCCTTGTGTCCCTTTTCTAAGTCTACACCCCTACCACTCCTAACAGGTAATAGTTACCTAACAGGTAACAGAGATTAGTTTTGTTTGGATTTCATATAAGTGGAATCATAAAATATGTACTCTCACATTCAGCAAAATGGCAGTGATACTCATCGATGTCGTCATTGTATTATAGCTTATTCCTTTTTATGGTTCTGTATGTAGTGCTGTGTTTAGTTTTAGGTTGTTATAAAATGATTTGAAGTAATTTCGAAAGAAATGACTAACTTTACAAAGTAAATACATTTGACCCGCAAACAACTTGGGAGTTAGGGACACCAACCCCCACAGAGTTGAAAAACTGTATGTGTAAATTTTTACTCCCACAAAACCAGCTACTTGGTCTGCTATTGACCAGAAGCCTACCAAAAACAGACTGTGGATTAATACGGATTTTATATAAATATTTCGTACTGTATTATACTGTATAAAAATACTGAAAAACAACTGCATCCTCTATTACTGAAAATCATGAGGAGGAGAAAATACAGTTACTGT
This sequence comes from Galemys pyrenaicus, assembly GCA_019455555.1. Classification (NCBI taxonomy): domain Eukaryota; kingdom Metazoa; phylum Chordata; class Mammalia; order Eulipotyphla; family Talpidae; genus Galemys; species Galemys pyrenaicus. The sequence continues at coordinate 3,997,020 of JAGFMF010011702.1, read as the reverse complement.
ATTTTCATTATCATAGTTCACATCATCTGTCTACAAGAAAACTCATATATAAGTGGGCCTATACAGTTCAAACCTATGCTGTTCAAGAGTCTACTCTAGTCATCTCACTATGAAGTAATTGCCCATGGTATTTTGTAAAACACTGACATGTCTCCATAAGGGACAGAGTTTAATACTTAAAATCTTTCTAATCTTTCAGATGTATCAAACCAAATGATAAAAAGGCAGCACACATCTTCAACGAAGCTCTAGTGTGCCATCAGATAAGGTACCTGGGTCTTTTGGAGAATGTCCGTGTGAGGAGGGCAGGCTACGCCTTCAGGCAGGCCTACGAACCATGCCTAGAAAGATACAAGATGCTTTGTAAGCAAACATGGCCTCATTGGAAAGGACCCGCAAGGTAAGATACTCCTTGAGCATACTGAGTAATGAATTTGTAAAATGTACCAGTAACACACTGTTTTCTTTAGTTGCTTAGAAGCAAAATAGTTTTCTATGAAAATGAGATGTAACCTCTGTTTTAGGTTCTTTTCCATCAGGATGCAATTTTGACCTAATTTTTACTTAATTATAGAGGTCACAGTTTTCTTTAAGGTCCAAACAGGGCTCATTACATCCACATTTGGGACTTCTGTGACAGCTGAGTTATCAACATACGTCATGTCAAAATAGGAAGAGATTATTTGTCACTGATAAATTTATTTGTGTGAAATCATAGAAGACTAGAGTTAGAGGCATCTTGGCTCACTATTTTCAGCTTTTTGCTTTTCTTTCACTTTTTGGATTTTCTCTGGAGGGTTAACCCCAGAGAGATGCAGTAGGTATGAATGAGGGTCCTACCCTTTGCCCAGGTCTGCACTAATTGAGAATTGGATTCAGGAACAGATCGGATTCACAGTGTCAGTGTCATCTCCAGGAAAGTGTGATAAGAGAACTTACTTGGGGTCTTCCTGGTGGCGCAGTGGGTTGCGCAGCAGACCTCTCCTGCTTTGCCCACTGCTCCCCTCAGCAGTGTATTTCAGTCGATCTGCCTGTTCTGCTCTCCACTCTGTCTCTGGTGGCTCCTCTTACCTCCTGCGCCTCTGGCCTATACCCCAGCTCTTGTATGCATTAAAAAAAAAAAAAATCAGAAGGAAAAAAAAATCCTGGAGAGAATTTCTGTGGCCAGAGAAGGGGCAACATCCCTGACCATTGAAAATGGAAGAAAGCTCCTGGAAAAGGCAAGGCCTGATTTTTCTTTTTTCTTCATGGGGAGGGCTTGCAGGATCTGCTCACAGCCCAGGGAGCTGCAGGGGCTATGGAAGCCCCACAGAGCCACGCTCAACCCCTTGCGCCACCAGGAAGGCCCTCTCTCCAGACTATTACAGATGGCTGGCATGCCTGTTTTAGGGGCCTAGGCAAAAACTTTTTGAGATTTTCACTTCACTATATCAGTGTTGTCTCAGCCTACTCACTGGCCCATTGCCTTTCACAGGCATATTATCCACAGTATTAGATAGTCACCCTGTATTATGAGAAGAAAAACTCCAGACAAATTGTGTAGTCTCTGATATATCATTCAGTATCCAAATAACATAGGGACTGGGTACAATTTCAGTTCTCTCAGCTAATTTATAGGGTTTATGGTCAGTGTGCACCATACAATACAGAACATGTATTCATGTCCTGCCTGGCACCAAGTCCATAGGTTGCTGGGACAATATTTAGTTTGAAAGACTGGTATCGAAACCATGATCCAGGATGGAGAGTTCAGAGCCAAGTCCAGGCTTTGCTCCTAGCACATGAAGCTCATTGGTTTGGCACTGAGCACTCTCTTGGGCTCTGCCCACACTTCAAAAGACAGGGGTAGTGAATAGAACGATTTCAAGAATTGGCTGAGCGGGTGTGATTTTCTCTCACACTTTCTGGTCCTGGTTGGGACATGGTTACTTGTGTATTTGAAACAAGTGTAGCCTTTGCTAATGAAATCAAGAAATTGACTTTAACCATATTGTTTGGACTGTGTTATTCTAAACCCAAATTTACTTTTTCAGCATTTACTGGATTTGGTTTAATTTGCGGAATTTAGTCTAAGAATTCTTTGCTAGAAGGATTCTTCCTGAAAGAGCAATTTTACTTGGAAATGATGCTAGTTTTTTTATACCACTGATAACCTGATATCATTATTTAAGAGATCATAAGCTGTTTTTGTAACTCAGAAAACTCACTGTTTTTATTTGTTTTCATAGGGCTGGTGTGGAGGTTCTGTTTAATGAGTTAGAATTTCCTGTGGAAGAATACTCCTTTGGTAGATCAAAGATATTCATACGAAACCCAAGAACAGTATGTAATCAAAACCTTTACCTTTGAAATTGTTATATAGGCAAGATCTTAAAGCACATTTAACTTTATAACTTTACCCAAAATGTTGCCAAGAATGCTATATTCCTGTGTTTTTCTGCAAATGTACGAGAATGGACAAATTAGGAGGAGTGGATGAACAGATTTATTTTTTTATGAAATAGCAAAATCTTTGAGCAGTGATAAGATGTGCAACATTTAAGAAGTCATAAAAATCTCTTAACACAATAAAGACCCCCTAGTTCATTGGAATTAGAGGGAAATTCAATCTGTATTTGTAATATCTGAATTGTGCAGTAATTGTTGGGAAGAAAACCCTATTATTTAGCACAACATGAAATACATGGACTAAAATGAAATATATTTAGATTAGCAGTTGGAAATTTAGACTTTGGAATTTGGTGGCAATTTGGAAATTTAGAGAATTTGAAAAGTGCTTAAATAGTTGAAGAGAGTAACTTTGCCAGCATCTCCCTTCCACTAGTAATTGCATCCTAATAGATACTCTAAAGGTTAACATAAGCTGAATTCAGCCCATCTCTGACCTGCCTAAATAACTAGAATCATGCATGAATTCATCAGGAAAGTTTTTGCATGGACTCTTACCATAACATCTGTAATTAAGACAGTTATTCATCTTTTCCCTCAAAGTATTTGACTCTAACATCAAAGTATTTTACCTCCTGACACTATCTTTCATGTGTTCCATGAGTTTTAGGTGGATTTTTAATAACTCCGTTATCATTTCTTACTAGCTATTCAAATTAGAGGACCTAAGGAAGCAGCGGCTGGAGGACTTAGCCACTCTCATTCAGAAGATTTATCGCGGGTGGAAGTGCCGCACACACTTCCTGCTGATGAGAAAAAGCCAAATCGTGATTGCTGCCTGGTCCAGGCGATATGCGGTGAGAATCCATGGCATGTTTAATCTGTAGTAATGACAGTCATGGCAAGTCATTGTTATGTAGCTGCTGTGTTTGTAATTTTTACATATTTAATCCTCCCAACCACCCCCATGAAATAAAAGGTCTCGTCCTGGGTTTTCAAGAAATTTGCCCACAGTCTCACAGCTCAGTTGCCAAGTGGCAGAAATGGGTTTTGAATCCAGCACATTCTCAAAGCTCAAGTTTAGTGTAGCACACTGCTTGTGTGTGTGTGTGTGTGTGTGTGTGTGTGTGTGTGGTGGGAAATCTGCATCTTGAGTTTGGTCATTAGAAAGAGGGGACAATGTCCTTTAATCTTTTGCCTAATATGCTAGGATCAGTTTTCTAAATATTTGACTGTTACCCATTTATTGTAGTAGCACTTTTCATGACTTCAATCCAGAAAGTTAGTGCCACATTTTAGTAGAATTCCAAGTTTGTTACAGGGTTGTATTTCCTGTATTCCTCGGCTCTCTGGCCCATTGAGTCTATAGTAAAGTGTGTTCACTTAATTGATAATGGAATTTCTTCTTGGAAAGGGATAGCATAGATTTGAGGGAAACCTGAATATTTACCTCTAGATTAGCTTGACCTTGATTTGTGTTCTACCAAATGATTTCACTTGTAAGAACACTGCTTCTAAATGCTTTTTTCATTCTGTGCTTTCTTTTTTTTTTTCAGTAGAGAATGAGTTGCAAGGCCTACTTGCAGTCAGATCTCCTTTAGGGTAATTTTTCTTCTTTTTCAGAAAGGCGTGTATAATCAGGACCTAATTTGTACTGACCTATTCTCATATAGCACATTTTAGTCTGTGATTTCCAAGTTTTAGAATTTAATGAGGTACTTAAATGATTAAAGAAAAAGTGCTTAATCTTCAAAAGAATATCTTTGGAACTACTTCCTGTAATTACGTGTATAGACAGTGTTATAGTGTGAATACTTTATCCCCACCCAGCCATGTCAGGGATAGACTCATGCATTGTCATCTGCAATGACTCAGAGCATTATTGTCACCTAACCTGGCTGCACAAAGCAATGGTACTCGACTCTGCTGCAGATTTACAGTGCTCTCTTTTCTGTTTGCCTGAGGAAGGGAGATCTAACAAATTGCCAGTCACCCAGGAGTTTTTTGTATCATTTCATATTTTGAGATCAGTAAGAAAATCTAAGTTTGGAAGTGTACTGAATTCATCTTGAATTCCACAATGTTTCTGAAATCCCCACACTGCAGACCCTGGGGATAGCAAAGTGAACAATCTGTCACTCTAAAGTGACAAAGTGTCAGTCTAATTTCTGACCTCATCGAGTTTATATCCAGTGAAGGACAATATGCATTTAAGCAAATCATCAACACAATTGCAATGGTACTAAGTAATAGGTAGAAAATAACTGAGATAAGGAGTAATTGGGAGCTAGCGTATAGCTTTACATAAGATCGGCAAGGGATACCTTCTGGGAGGGGCCATTTCATCAGAGGATGAGAATAGGCAAAGCAGAGAACTAAGACTAACAAGTGTTATTTATACCTTTCCTCCCATACAGAGCTTTTATATCTGCAAATGAAAAAAGAGTCATCATATAATGAGTCATCATTAATTTATGGTGGTGAGAGTTATGAACAATATTAATTTATAGAATGAAAACAAATAATAGTCCAATTTTAGAGAAAGCATTACTTAGTTCTAAAGTGTTATATCAGTTTCAGTATTTGAACTACATACCTCAGTTTACTACATGGTATCCCAGAAAGTAATTAAACTCCCTATTTCTCTAACCAAATAACTCCAGTTTTCTGAATGCCCATTTTCAGTTACTCTTTTTAAATCCATATTCTGTGATATGTCATGATTCCTTGAGATAAATTTTAAAATGTGATATAATCAAGCCATTTAGGGATTTAAAAAGAAAAGGTTGAGGTACCAAATGGATGTTGGACACAATAGTCAGATATTGTAGATAAAGTTTATTCAGAAAACCACAGACTAATATTCCCTGAGGAATCTTAGAGATCTTCTAGTTCCTCATTTGACAGATGAGGGAACTAAGACCCAGAGAAAGTAGTGTCAGGTTTTGGGGTTCTCTTTGCCTTCCTCTCTAGCATCCTTCATCCTGTTGTTCATTTGTTGGTACTATCACCCTCCATTTCCTCTTGATACTTCACAGTCTGACAGTCCAGGAAGTACTGTCAGTCCTCTCCTCTTCCCCCCAGAAAAGGGAGCTGAACAATCTAAGCAGAGTGAAAGACACACAGCATGACTTTCGTGCTTTGTTTGAAGATGCTGTGTTTTCATCACAGATGCCCAAGTTCTAATAAATATCCCACACTAACTATAGGAAGAGTTCACTTTGTGAGGATAACATTCCAGTAGGTTCACTCACTTAGGCATCAGTCCTAAAAGTAAGAAAGTCCTCGGAACGTTGCATTTGCCTGGCCTGAGCCTTGCTGGGTCTTGAACGTTACCCTCCTGAAGGTGACTCCTGCAGCCCCCAGACCTGCCTGCAGGTTCCTCCCTACTAGGATGCTATTTCTGTTTCACCTCCCTGACTTAACGCCTGCCACATCCTTGAGTGCAGGTTGGAGTGGGATTCACACTTAGAGCCCCACTGTTCAAGGGTTTTATTTAGAATAAGAGATCAATATGAGTTTAATCATTATGTTTACTTATATATGTTAGCTGAATTCTCAGCTTGAGACAGAGTGAACCTTAAAAGAACCAGGGAGGCAGGTGAGAAATGGCACCAAAAAGAGAGGACCATCAAATGCAAATGTTGAGCTCAGTGTGTTATTCAGTCCGTAGACGCTTATTGAGTATCTTCTGTGTATCAGGTTCTGCATTATAGCACTGTCATAAAAAGAACAACTGTTACTTATGGGTTAACTAATAATTCTGAATTGTTTTGATATTTTGGTAGTTTTTTGCATTGGTTCCTAGAATGTAGTTGATTGGGTTCATTGCAGCAAGTTAGCAAATAATCTTTCTCAGTTCTTTCAGTGATAATAAGTAAACAGAACTGCTAATATCTCCCCCTTTTATCCTACAGCAACAAAAGCGGTATCAACAGATAAAGAGTTCTACCTTACTAATTCAGTCCTACATCCGGGGTTGGAAGGTGAGTTTAAAAGAAGCGAGTCTTCTTTGTTTGGGGTTTTTGGTTTCTTCACAAAGGATGATGTCTTTGGGCTTGTCTTGCAGGGGAGGGGTCCTCTATCTCTGCCTCCCTTGGAAACAGTCAGATGGAAAGAATAAATATTATGGACCAAGCTGGGGTCCTGGTGACCATGTCTTGGCTGTTTCCTAACCAGCCTTCTTTTTAAGTGCTTTGTTCTTTCAGCAGGAAGTTCTTGAAATAATACTGAACATGATTTCAATATCCTCCTGCCCCTGTTTATAAGGGAAGCTATAGCCCAGAAGGCTATGTGACGCTGTTGTCTTGTACCTGTAGTCCTGCCAGACTGCGGCACCCCCTTCTGTCACTTCCTGGTGACCATCTTTCCCCACAGTGGCTGAAAGAGTCTGAGCTCTGACCTGTCTGGCAGGGGTCACGGTAGGTAGCCAGGTTCTGGATCTTCGTGTCAAAGGATCAACAAAATAGAGCCCACAGCCAAATCTTGCCTACCTTCTGTCTTCATACCACCTGGGCACTAAGAATGGTTATGATTTTCTTTCTTTCAAACCATTGTTGTTGTTTCTTTTTTTTTTTTTAAAGATTTATTTATTATGCATACAGGCTCTGGGGTACAGGCCAGAGGTGTGGGGTGGGGGG
>JAGFMF010011702.1:3948098-3989942 GCA_019455555.1 Galemys pyrenaicus | reverse complement strand
CCCCTCCCTGGCCGGCAGCAGGGATCGAACTCATGCTGCAGTGGCTGTGGTTTGCTTCATAGTGTGTTGCTTAACCCACTGCGCCACCAGGGAGGCCCAGTTGTTGTTTCTTTTAAAGATCAGAGAAGAACATTATGACATGAAAATTATATGAACTACAGAGTTCATGAAAAATGTTTAATTGGTACATAATTACACTCATTTATTCTACATCTCGTCTGTGGCTGCTTCACTGGTACTACATTGGCAGAGTTGAGAAGCTGTGATAGAGGCTGTAGGCCGTATAAAACCAAAAATAATTATTAGCTGGGTTTCTTCAAAAAATGTTGACTAAACCCCTGCTCTTGGTCAAAGATTGGCCTATTCTGATTGCTGTCATGTTAGATTTTTGTGGAATGGGCTATATTCAGGGAAGCTATTTGAAGGTAGTTTCCAAGCCTAGAGCATCTTCAAAGGGTAGAGCCTGGATCAGAAGTTCAGTGGCATCAACTGATCTTTGTCTAGGCCCACAGGCAACCCAAGGCTTGGTTGCTGGCCCCAACAAAGGTCACAATACAAATCTGAGCATGTGAAATTCTGCCTGCAGGTTCTTCTTGACCTTATTGGTAGGTTCTCAGTCACATCCTCCTTTCTAAAGAATTTAGAGGCAGGACTTAAAGTCCACCTGTTGTGCAACCATCCCAGACCGGGTGGGTTCATTGTTGATTTGGCCAATGATAAGGAGTCTTGGAGCCCTCGGTAGATTTACAGGTCTTTAATATTGAGTCAGGGAACCAGGTGCATAGGCAGACGAGCAGGCAGGTGGTAGGCAGGGGGGCTCAGGGGCTGGCAGCAACCGAACCTCCCATCCCCTGGGATCTCCCCTGTCTTTGGCTTCTCTTTTCTCTCCCTTAATGATCTCCATCCGGGGCATCCATACTTACAGTCACGCGCGCCCTGTGCCCTCCAGCATCTTTGCCCGGATGTCTGTGATGACGGGTGTGCGTGCCCCGTGCTCATGCTCCTTAGCCCGTGTGCCGCAATCCTAGGGCCCCATCTTCATACTCCCAGTGCTTTTTGCAGTCACCCAATATCATGTGTGGGCAATGAACCCCAAGAGGAAAGCAATCCTGCAGGTGGTGGCCACAGAGACTAGTGGTGGCAGGGAAAAAGAGCCTGAGTAAATCTCCCCACGCCACCTCCAAACCAGGCGTCTTCCTGACCCCCACAAAGTCAGATTACTGCAGCTCCAGGAAATAGCCACTGGTTTTAGACCAGCAATAGAGTTTTATTTTAGCAAAGGTTAAACAACACCTTTGAGTAAGAAGTAAAAACAGTTGCAATTCAAAAAGTCATACTGCGATAAAATGGATTTTGCTAGCTCATTGTCGACCTTCCAGGCACATCTGAGATCTGTTCATCCGTCCGTCTGATGTACGTCTGCTTGTGTTTCCCTGATCACTTTTTTCCCGTCACATACTAGTGTCTGGGGGGCTGCTGTTCTGCTCTGAGCAGGCCTCTGCTGTCAGGCTTCTGGTCTTCGTGGATTGTGGCCTTGTAGTTAGTTTCGGATGAGTAAGCAACTTCCTCTTTCCCTTTCACTGGTGAAGGACTATTATAGCGATTCTTCAGGTACCTATTTTTATAAATCACTGTGAATTCCAGTTTTGCTAACTTTCTATTTTTCTGGGTCATCTTGTGCCTTAGGCTCGAAAAATCCTGAGGGAACTAAAGCATCAAAAGCGCTGCAAGGAAGCAGCCACCACCATTGCAGCATATTGGCATGGTACCCAGGTAGGCCATGGACCCCACAGAAGGTAGACCAGCGGACCCTCTTACTCAGGGGCAGAAAATGTGTCACTGACTTAAGCAACTGAGCATGCTTCTGCCTCTCGCTCTTTCCAACATTGTGGTGTGGGGTGGTGGCACACGCTTTTGCGTATACTACGTGGTGGTGGCCGGTGTCTCTCTTCTTCCCATTGGGAACCAGCGGTAACCTTTCTTGCCTTAAACTCTTCTGTCACTCCTTTTCAAATGCATCACAGGCGCGAAGGGAACTGAGCCGGCTGAAGGAGGCGGCTAGGAATAAACATGCTATTGCAGTTATTTGGGCTTACTGGCTTGGATCTAAGGTACTTGATACGCACATCCCACACTCCATCCTGGAATCTGCAGTGATCTTGTATCTCTAGCATATTGGGAATGAATGCCGACAGTTAACCATGGCTCCTACTGGTGCATGTCCTGGCAGCCGGATTTAATAAACCCGGAGCTGTTAGTGCCAGAGTTAGCTCAAGCATGTGAAGAGAAAAGAGACTAATTGCTTACTAATGAGGCACTAGTGTAATTGCTCTTTTTAAAAATTCTTAAGTAACATGCATGTTCAGTTTTCTTTTTATTTTCCTCAAATGTGTACTGGTGATTTTCTAGAGAGATATTTGTGTGTGTGTTTTGAGGGAGAGGGGAGAAGGGGAGGCATGTTGGGAAATGTTAGGATTTGGGCTTCAGTCGGTCTTTTGCAATGTGTTGACGATAGAAGTGCCTTGAATGCATGCCTTAAAAAATATTAATCCATGAATGAAATGGCTTTTTAGACTCATGGGGCAGCTATTGATTATTATAAGCAAAATAATAAATGTGAAAGGAATTATCATTTGTGATTTAACAGAAAGCTCTGTTCATGCACAGCCAGCTATAATTGCCACTGAAGAATCCCAGGAATTTCAGCATCAGCTGTTTGTTTTCAGAAACAAAGGCCTCCTGAAATTCTCGCACTAATCCCCAGGCAGAGTCGTGGGCTCTGTGAACATTTCACATTCCCCAGGGGACACGATTTTTAGATGTTTTTGTTACTTAGGAAATCAAAGGTCATCTCTGCTAAAAATGTGTATTCCCATTAGAAGCACAAATTTCATTATAGCTTTATGTTTTGAAGTCTACCTTGTCAGCATTAAAAGCCCCTCTTGTGAGAAAAATGAGAAAAGTCAACTTTCGCCTGCAAAAGATCTTCATTTGCCAAAATCTGACTAGAGGTGAAAATCTGTGAACTACAGATTAGTTCCTTTAGTCATAGTGAAGGAAATGTCCTCACAGAGGCAGGACTGTTAGTTGATGGTTCCTGGGATTTCTCAATGGGCGAGCTCATTTCCTAGTCTCAGTACTATAATGGAGTGAAAAATCAATGCTTGTCTATTCCTGTCTTTTAAAATAGCAATACCTCAGATTAATGTTGCCCTAAGATTAATGTTAAATCTATAAATTGTTTAACTTTTTACCTTGCCTCGTTGCATTTTGCTGCTCGGGAACTTAGCAGATACAAATTTTTGTACATGCTACTTGTAATTTTCTAACTGGGAAAAATTTTGAGTTTTGTTTTTTGGTTGAACTTCAGAGAAACAACCTTTATTTCTTATAGTTTTTAATTGGCTGTTTACAAGAATTGTCTTTTTATATATCCAAAGGAAAGAACTCAGGAATTCACACCTCCTTTAGTCCCGAATGCTCGCAGCCAAGGGAAGTCTACTGAAATCATTAGGTGCCACTCACAGTTCTGAAACTATTATAACTCTGCGAGGGAGAGACTATGGGAAGGAAGCAAAGAGGGAGCAAGAACAAGGGGCAAAAAGGAAGAGAATGGGTGTTGGGGGCAAGGGAGCCCTCACCTGAGAGGCCACCCAGCAGGCCCCCCTCTGGGACCGCAGTCTCCATGCAAGAAAAGTGCAAGGCTGCACCAGCCTAACACTGATTCTTTGGGTTTTAATGATCATGCACCATTCCTCTATCATTCTGGTATCCTTATTCATAAATTGACTCTTCTGTTTGGCGGGATATCTTTTTCTGGTCGTTTATGCTGTCTGCGTTGGGCTGTCTCTTTTATTTACTATCTAAAACATTCTAGGCTCGAAGGGAATTGAAACGCTTGAAGGAGGAGGCTAGGCGTAAGCATGCTGTTGCTGTCATTTGGGCTTACTGGCTTGGACTAAAGGTACTTCTTCAACCCCTTCTTTCTGTCCAGGGTGAACTCAATGAAGCCTAGCACCTACTAACCCCGAGAAAACTTGATTTTGCTTGCTCATGGTCTGCACAATCTTTGACAGTGTCATCTTGCCTAATTTTGTTTCTTTGTGAGAATAAACCTGTACACTAATATTTTCTGAATTTTTTGGTGGTATATTTCTTCAAGTAGTATTTTTAAAGTAATAGCAATGAAGTGTATTTATCCAAAATACTTTTTTACCCAGTTTCTGTTTTATGTCATCTTTATGAAGCTTAAGTTTGTTTTAATTCATGAGACAGTTACAGTAGTAGAGCTAAAAGCAGACCCACTGTCTACAGTGACCAGCCTGGGAATGACAGGCTTTTACTTCCCTTCATCTGCCTCCATCCCAGTGATGGCACCGGAGCAAAGCCTTCTTGAGAGTGACCCTCATGCTAGTTGTTCCAAATAGAAACCAAAGAGTTGTGCACCAGTAAAGAGAGATTCTGATGAATGACCACCATGGGCTCATTCAGGTTAATGAGAACTTTAGATTCAAATGTCTTCTCATTTAGGGATTATTTCCAGGTCATGTTTACTACTAGAGGTACCAGTGCCCATAAGGAAATAGGACACTAAGTTCAAGTAAACCTTGAGAGTGAACTTTAGGCAATTAGAAGATTTTCTATTCCTAATATTCAGGAACTAACCAGAGTACTCAAGCATCTGTATTATTTTCTTTGAAATAATTCAGCCCCCATTTTGATGTTGTTTCTCTATTATTTTTTGCTTTTATGCTGTAAAAGAAAAAAAATTCCATCTATTTGTAAATATTTGGAAAGTATCTGAGAAATCATTGACTACATCTGAACAGCCTTGGCAGTATCTGTAAACTACTTTCTACTTTGAAAGTCTGTTATTTTCCTTGAAAGTTTAGCCTATAAATCTTTAGTAGATTAACATTTCTGATTATACTGAATAGTCGTCAAGTAATTTTTGAAAGTAGCAAGTATAAATTTAAGATGTTCTATTTCAAGCATTCTGAACAAGTTCTGTGACTACATTTTTAAGTCAAAATTAAGGATTTGTTCTAATTTGCATTTTAATTTTCATAAAAAGAAAGAACAGATGACATTGAGTCAGGATTTTTATTCTTTATACTGCTAGTTACCAACCATATTTTATTTATCTTTAGTTTTCTGGGTTTAACTGCATAGGATTTCATACTAGGAGTTTTTACTAGCAACCTATAAACCAGATTCCATTTGTAGGTGAATGTTGTTTAATCAAATTTAACTGGACTTACACACAGCATTCTGCTCCTGTTTCCAACAAAGGAGAAATACCTTACTATCTTGCCACTATTGTTTTTTAAAATAATATTAAACTTCTTTGAAGTCCAAAGTGGGATAATTTTGTACATTTTTAAAAAAACACTATTATGTTGGGATGAGCAGTAGTTCTAGCTTTTAAAATGACTGGATTCCTGTTGTAGAAATGATTGCAAATTTCAGTGAACTTTTTTAGGTACCCATTCTAGATGCCAGCCTATATGTAGCTTTTTTTTTTTTGAGAGGGAGGGCAAAAAGAAGGGGATCAGAAATAGCCAGCCTATCCTGTGACTATCAGAAAAGGCATTGTAGTGAGTTTAAACTAGATACAGTAAAGACTTCTAGGATATTTCTAAGGATTTTTTTTCCCCCCATGTAACCTCACTTTTACTTGTCTGCTTTCCTATGCTATTACAATTTCAGGAGTCAATTAATAGATACCATTTTCTTATCTCTCCTAGTTTTTGAAGCTTGAGTTTTAAAATGGTTGTGAATATAAAATCATGACTAAAATGGAAAGGATAATTAGCAACAAAGAATTTGACTAAAAGGAAGAACTGCTTAGATGGTATATGGGAGAATTTTTAAACTAAACATCCACAAGTATAGAATAGGGCATGGTACTTAAATACCTAACGGGGCCAGGTCTGTCACGAGGATGAAGTTTGAACACATGGAAAGCTGGATTGGCACAGATGGCCTCATGCAGTTTGGACCTTGTGCGTTTCTTCTGAATACAGCAGAAGACTGCTCTACACAATCCTTTCCTTGAGTGCATGGAGCTTGCTGTGTTAGATGCTAGAAAACTTCAAAGAAACTACATTCTGAATTCTTCTGTGAAGTTCTTAATTTAAAATATGCATATAAAATATTTATCTACAAATTGAGTTTGGTTCATAGGTCACTAGCTTACAATTCCTGCTTTAGAAATATGTTGGCTTTAGCCAGTTAAACCCAGAAAAGTGAAAAACAAAGGAAAAGACACATAATGTCTGAACTGTTCAAGTAGACTAGTATTTTGCTAAATTCTAACTTCTGTTTATAGCTGGGTGATAATAAAGATTTAAAAATTTTCCCTCATTTTCAAATTTTAGCTCTATCATTTGCTCATTCAGCAAACAACTCATGTAGTTATTTTATTTGTAAGACATTAGTATATAAAGTAAATCTGACAATGCAGCAAGAAAGAATTATGTAAACTACAACTATAATATGATAACTTAATGCAGTATCATAGTATTAAGTAGAAAGACTGGGGGAGTGGGGATGAGAAAGAAATCATTGTGATTAAATGGAAGAGGATGGTAGTTCAAAAGCTTTGTAACTTCTATTTTTAGCCACATTTAGTACTAAAAGCCCTATATTCATATGCAAGACTTTGGGGACTGCTATAGCTCTTCAAACACTTTTTGCCTTTTAAGAACAATTTGAAGAGAAAATTGCCTTATATAATTTTTTCTGAAATGTATTTTGATTTGTGATGAATTTGCAGCTCTGCCTGTAAAATGTTTCTTACCAAATCGTCAGGTTCTTTAAACATTAGTTAAGAGGATTTAAAACATCAAGACTTTCTGATGTTATTACTTTGCATCTCTCATTTGTTTTTCTTCACCTTAAAATCAACTGTCTGGATATGCTTGGTAATTTTACTCATTCCAGAAAGGTACTTAGACATATTACTTGCTCTACCTCTTTTCATTTTTAGTAGAGGTGTATCATCTTTATGGGCATCTGCCAGCTACACATTAACTCTGTATTCTGCTGCTTCTTTTTAAAGGTGCGTAGGGAGTACAGGAAGTATTTCAGAGCCAATGCTGGAAAGAAAATTTATGAATTTACACTTCAGAGAATTGTAAGTTTATACTTTACATTTGGCTAATTAGCATTATTGTATTAACTAGTTATTAATAGCACCAGCTCAATAATATACAACATATATGGTAACAAATCTGAACAGTGATTGAGAGATCAGGCTCTTTTTAATCATGTGCTTTCAAACTCAGGTAATTATGCCAGAGAGAGTTACTAATGACCCATATATGATTCACAAAATGTTCTCACTTGAAAGAGAGAACATACTTTGGGGAAAGTGAAACCAAGGAAACCAGGTGTCAAAAATACTGTAAACGGTGTAGCTTCAACAATAAACATTTATTTCTCATGGTTCTGGTGAGGACTTCCTTCTGATTGTCCTCACTTGGACGAGAGAAAGAGAGGCGAGCTCTTCCTGTCTCTTTTTATGAGAGCACTAATCCTGTCGGGGGTCTCTGCCCTCCAAACCTAGGAAAGTGGAGACTTTGCCACTCGAGGGGGTAGATTCTGAAGTTGCCCTCTTTCAGAGCAGTATAGGTCGTGGTGGAACCTGACATCTAGGGCCAACTTGTCCTAAACTTACAGCGGGTTACTCAAGTTAACAAGTGGGCCCCCTGCAGTCTGATTTGTTTGCTCGTGTTTCACGTCTCACTGTGTATTTTCTGGTTATCATACTCACACGCTATTTTCTGTCAAACCCCAATGCAGGTGCAAAAATACTTCTTGGAAATGAAAAATAAGATGCCTTCCTTGTCTCCAATAGATAAAAATTGGCCACCAAGACCTTACCTGTTCTTGGATTCTACTCACAAAGAGCTAAAAAGGATTTTCCACTTGTGGAGGGTAAAAAATGACTTTGTTTTATTATTTTGGAGATTTCTCATATATTTTGGGTGTTTGAAAAGTGTCATGTAAGAGCAAATTTTTGCCACATTCTTCCTTTATCCTGGAGAATTACTTGAGGACTTTGGTATTTCTGAACCATGCACTGTCCTTGGTGTCCTGTGAGAAATACAATAGCCAGGTGTTCCAGGATGACCTCGCTCCCAGGATGGAAAGGGGATCACCTGGCTGCATCGTCTTTTCCTTCCAGATTCCAGTTGCTTTCAAGTAGTTCACTGTTCAGCTAATTAGTGGTTGCTATCGTTTATCTGAAGGAATATTACAGGAGATAGAAATAATAAAGTCTGAATATCTGCAGACGGCATAAGTTATGCTAATCATATGAGCTTACTTTCTAAGATGTAGTGATCAGATACCTAGACATATATGGGAGCATACACTTTAGTGGAAAGAGACTTTGAAGTCTCCCAAAAGATACTAGAGAGATTAAAATTTCCTCCTGCCTAAATTAAAGGGAAACTGAAAATCAATTTTGATAATTTCCTTATATTTTGGCTTGTTCAGCTTAATATGGAGTATTACATGTAATGTAGGTGTGCCCAGTATGGGGTACTTCTATATACCGTGACTTTATTTCACCGATTTAAGTCGATACATAGAATACTAACTATATACAAGTATCAAATATAATACCATCATGAGCTTGAAGGGTTTGTATTTAGTAAGTGAACTAGTGGTCCCTGGTATCTCCCCTCCTGTGCTCTCGCTCCTGGTTTCCAGGAAGTTTTCCTGCTCAGCAGTGTGCACTTGTTCTTGACCTCAATCCCATATGTGTAGCGTGACATCAGCATTGGTTAGTAGTACCAGAACAACATACCGGATTAGATTCTGAGTTGTTCCCTAATTTGGTGAGATTTCACTGGTATTTCATGGTTCCAACCCCTATTGAGTCTCCCATAATGATACCATAAGGAATAATGATGGCGAGTTGCTAATCCCCAGTGTCTGCTCTGCCTCCACTCTCCCCTGCCTCTTGAGTCTCACCTGTATCTCCTCTAGGCTGGGACCGCTGAAGGAGGGTGTGTGTTATTCCTGAAAGGAGGGTATAAGCACCAACTACCACTGTGCAGTTTTGTGGGTAGTTCTCAGCAGTACCTTTAACTAGATTTCCTGGGGAGTGCATCTAAAACACTTGGCTCCTCTCCCACCCGCCACCCTCTTTCCCCTTTCAGTGCAATCTCAGAATTAGTGTGAAGGGGGCATTTCTCAGGTCCCATGTTCACATTGTGAGAGGTTAGTGTGGGATTTGGAGTCATGTTTTTCAATCTGTAGATCATAGTATTTTTGAGGGTCATGAGATCATTTTAGTAGATTGCTACTAACATTTTTAAATGAAAGTCAATCTATTAGAAAACAATGGCTACTATTGATGAGTGTAGAAAGGATGAGTATTGTTCTGCGAAGCTTTTGTGTCCACTGACCACTATGCTCGAGTAACTGTGTGCCTGGGGCTGTGCCGTCCAGTGTTCCTCTTACTGTATGCATGAGGCAGCCTTGGGACTAATAGGAGTGCCGGCACTGACGTCACAGTGAGGGAGCAGTGCTCCCAGCAGGACCCACTTGAAGAAGCACCCCAAGTTCCATAGTACAAAAAATAGTTTTCATATCCTCATTTCCAAGCTCAACTTTTTTTTTAGGATTTTATTTATTTATGCGTACAAGAACTGGGGTACAGGCCAGAGGTGTGTGTGTGGGCGGGAGGAGTGGGCGAGAGAATTCAGCAGAGACAGAGTGGGAAACAGAACAGGCAGATTGACTGAAGTACACTGCTGAGGGGAGCAAAGAGCAAGGCAGGAAAGGTCTGCTGCGCCATATGGGTCCCCTCCCTGGTCAGGGATCGAACTCATGCTGCAGTGGCTGCAGATGCTTCATAGTGCAATGCTTTACCCCTTGAGCCACCACGGAGGTCCCTTCCAAGCTCAACCTCTCAAAGCCCACAAAGGAAACATGCTTTTGACTTTCTAAATAAATGTTTCATATACATTTACTCATATTCTTTCTGCTGTTAGATTAAAATATGAAAGAGTAATGATTTATTCATAAAAGTGATGTCATTTTTCCCCTTCTTTTTATGTCTCACAGTGTAAAAAATACAGGGACCAATTCACAGACCAGCAGAAACTTATTTATGAAGAGAAATTAGAAGCCAGTGAACTCTTCAAAGACAAGAAGGCACTATACCCCTCTAGGTACTATAGTTTTATTTTATACCGTAGAAGCCAGTGTTTTACTAGTATCTCAACCATGCTTGTCTTCTAGAGGAGCTTAATTTCAGTAATACAGGAGAGATTTTTCACTTCATGATTTATTTTGTCATTGATGGGATTTGAATATAGATAAACACATTGGAGCAGTGGCTTCCATAGCATACTTTAATGAAGTGAGATTACATTTGTTGGTTTCACCTCATTGGCATTAGCCTAAATATTTCACTAAGCAATTACATACCCTCATTTAAAATGAAAATTGCATAGACTGTTAGGATAAATTGTCACTGTGAACTCCTGTTGGTTTTCAGGAACTAGCCTGATTTCTGTTGGCAGTGGACTGTAATCACCATTCCTATCTCCCTTTAACAAGCCAGGTCAGAACCTCATTTGTAAGATCAGTTAAAAGTGCAAACCAGGAGAGAGAGAACCAGGCAGAGTGTCGCTCTGTTGGTCTGTGGTCTGCTCTCTTCTTGGGTACAACTTCAGTTCTTCCTTGTATAAACTGAGCACTCAGTAAAAAGACAACACCAGTTTCAAGTTTGCCACTGAAGTTCTTGCTGAAGACTGCCTACCTGAGTGTTCTTTCACTTCCCAAGTTCATTATTTCCCCCTGAAATTCCTATTCCTATTTTTCATCTGGTGTTTATATGAAAGAAGATTATACAGTTTCAAGCCAAATCCATAACTTTTAACTTCTCTCCAAAAAATAGCCTGGAAATAAAAACATAATATGCTAAGTATATTCACATTATTTAGGGCCTGTTTATATCCTCTATGTCTTTATACATATTTGAAAACTCCTTTTAAAGAACTCAATGAACATAAATTACCAGATTGATTTGCTTTAAACATTTAAATAACACTGCTTCCTCAGTCACCTGAGTTGACTGCTTGCAGTAGACTTCCCTAAGTCAAACACGATATCTCAATTCAAAGTTGTCTAAAGTGCTTGCTCTATAAAGCATATTCCAACAGGAAAATTGCCTTGATGCTTTCTGCAGCAAGTAATTTTATTCAGCATTTTCTTTATGTATTTTTAAGTTACAGAGCAACCTTAATGAATATTCCCTGAAGATGATTCTTCAGAAACTAGAGGGGGAAAAGCATATTTTGGAAAAAACAGATTTAAAAGCTCTTAGCACTTATTATTAAAAACATGTTTGAATACAACCTCCCCCACATGTTCACAGCAAGCCAACTCCTTTTTCAGTGGTTTTATCAGTTTTCAGGGATTGTGGTGCTCCCACCATCCAGCACTGAGAGAGGTGGAATAATTTCCCCACCCACCGCTGTGTGAAGCGACAGCCCATATGGGCACTGGCCTTTCATATCCTGAGAGCCGTAAAACGCTGACCACCTACGTGGATTTTTCTTCCCTGCTCTTCCACCCACAGCATGAGCATTTCAAGTTGTATTTGCAAATTGTCAGAACTGCATGGCTCAAAATGAAGCTGTCATTTCGTTTTTTCTTGCTGTCTTTGAGGATGCTGCCCTGAGTGGGTCACCCCAAAAGTCTTTAGGGAAATGGACACCTCTGTACTGTGTGTACAGTTATGCCTCTTCTAAGTTGTTTATGTGAAAGAAAATGACTCTGATTCTGCATGTTTTCTGTGGCCACTTCCGTTCATTTAGGGCCATAACCTAGGAGAAGAGACTTGATTCTTCTCTCTTACATTACCTATTTATACCCAAAGTTACATAGTAATTTTAACTGCTTTATAGTTTTCTTTTCAAGTATGTGCTTTGGATCTATTCTTTCCCAGGTTTATTGCTTTTCTTTACTCTGCAGAAAATGAAATTTTTCTTTGGCGCAAGTAATGGTAATGATTTGTGCTCATTTTTCCCATTGTCGCATGTTATTTAAAGGCATTAATAAATCTTGGGAGCAGCTGTTAACTTTGTATCAGCAGATTAGAAGGAATTGCCTTTACCTTCACGAGACCATGCACTTGAGTGTTGGCTGTTGTTCTTGTGTGGGATTTCTATCCAGATTGTTCCATGTGATAGATTTTTATCAAAGTCCTGCCTACCAAATTTTATGATCACATCAAAAATACAATTTTAAGTAGGTTTCAGTTTCCATTACCAACAGATATTTAGCACAGTTATAAGTATAATGTATAAAATACACCAAATAAATGTACTTTTTATGGAATTGTCACACATTCTTCAGATTCAACCGATCTGTTTTCTCATAGAATTTCCATTCAAAACCTTTGCTAATGAGATTCTTTCATTTAGTGTTGGGCAGCCATTCCAAGGAGCTTACCTGGAAATCAACAAGAATCCCAAGTATAAGAAACTCAAAGATGCCATTGAAGAAAAGATTATCATTGCTGAAATTGTGAACAAAATTAACCGTGCTAACGGGAAGGTAAAAGTGCTAACTCTTAAGACCTTATAAAAAGTGTTCATCAGTGGTTTCCAGTTTCCTGAATGTTAAAATTTGCATTGTACATTCTCAGCAGAGTTACTGTAAGTGAACTATCGTATCTTTTAAGCTTAGGTGGATTTTTCCTTGGCCTTGAAACTGTTAGGAATCAAAATGTGCTATCTTTGTTCCTTAGTGTATTTTCACTTTAAATTGGCAAGCATGCTGAAAAATAGGGGCTAAAATGTGCATTTCTGCAAATAATTTATGCATTAAACTCTTGAATCATTTTGAGCCATGTTTGGTCATTGGCTTTATATCTTGTTTGGTTTTAGAGTACATCCCGGATTTTCCTCTTAACAAATAATAACCTCCTCCTTGCTGATCAAAAGTCTGGACAAATCAAGTCAGAGGTTCCCCTAGTGGATGTCACCAAAGTCTCCATGAGCTCACAAAATGATGGCTTCTTTGCCATCCACCTCAAAGAGGTAAAGATTCCCCTGTTGATGCCACTGAACGATTTCTGTGTTTATTCAGTCTCTCAGCCATTGAATAAAAATTTTCTACATCCAAATAATCCATTTACTTGAAGCCTATATAGCCTTGTTGTTTTCAAGTTTTGATCATATTAATTATAAATTACATAAATCTCAGTCTTGGATTTCAGTAATTGAATATGTTTAATCACTTTTCTTGTTCACTTGAATTCTAACTTCAGTGAGCTGCTTTTGTTTATAGGCACCGTGGTGGGCATTAATTTGAGACTGATGTCAGGAAATACTAAGATTTTTTAAAAGATTTATTTATTTATGCATACAAGAGCTGGGGTACAGGCCAGAATCATGGGAGGTGAGAGGATTCTCCAGACAGAGTGGGGAGCAGTACAGGCAAATGGACTGACACACACTGCTGAGGGGAGCAGCGGGCGAGGCAGGAGAGGTCTGCTGTGCCATGTGGGTTCCCTCCCTGGCCGGCGGCAGGGATCGAACTCCTGCTGCAGTGGCTGTGGTTTGCTTCATAGTGTGCTGCTTAACCCACTGCGCCACCAGGGAGGCCCAGGAAATATTAAGATGTTTTAAATAAGGGATCCTCCTGTTGTTGCTGCAGTATACTGACTTGGAGCAAATGTCTTTTTATTGATACTTAATTGGGGCACTAATTAAAGACTGCAACTACAGTAAAGTAACTGTCTAATAATTTTGACCTAAAGATTTTTTAATGTTCTGTGCTTTTGCTTAGCCAGGACCTCCGGACTTGTGTGGTTACTGTTGTAGGCTCTGCACTTGGTCACAGTAACTTTACAATGATTTTGGCTAAGTCTTAACTTTCATGCACCTACGTAATTTTTCTTCTGTTTGAAATGAAACAAACATAGTACCTACTTCATAGCATTTTTAAGTTACTAAATGAGATGCTATTTAAAGAGCCTGTGACATAATAGTCATTGAATCAACAGGTGTTGCCCAACAGTAACCATATTTAGGGTCGTGCATCTAACAGATGGTGCCCCTACCTAACTGGTTCTAAATTTACGAAAATCCCATCCTCTGAGTTTAGCCTGTTTACGCCTCTGGGGATCTTAATTTAAAGGGATTCAGTTGCCACGGTGGTGATTTGATTGTGCGTTATTGTGAAATGATCACGCATTAAAGCAGTGGTGATGTCCAAACCATATCCAGCTAGTCAAATCAGATTCTCCTTGAAGGGGCCTAACCCTAATCCTAATCCTAATCCTAACCCTAACCCTAAACATCCTGTTTTTTGAAAGCTCCCCTGTGCAGTTAGGTGGAGAGCCACTGCCTCGAGACAGTTGTTGAAAATGTAGTTTTTCTTGTTGTTCTAACCAAATCACAGAGTTTTTAAACAGCTCTTTCCAAGTGAACTGTAACTTAGGTCTGCGCTTCTTGAACCTGACTATACAGCCACATTGCCCCGGGGTATGCCGGGAATTCCTCCTCAGCAGGTAGAGACTGAGGTGCTGCTTCTCTAACAAGCTCCCAGGTGATGCTCAAGTGCTTCTGGCATCCACTGGCTTTGAAGAGCAAGGGGTTAGGTGACCTTACGAGAGTACTCTGAGAAAGATGGAAGAAATCCTGCTTTTGTCATTATTGCCTATTTGGGAGACTGGCCTCAGTGTCTGGTATTTTTGAAGATACTAAAAATATGTCTTCAGCCAAACTGCAGTCACCTGCTAAGCTGGCTTCCATTATGATAGTCTGACTCTTGGTTTATCCCTTTAGGGCTCTGAAGCAGCCAGCAAAGGTGACTTTCTCTTCAGCAGCGATCATCTGATTGAAATGGCCACCAAGCTCTACCGCACAACTCTCAGCCAAACCAAACAGAAGCTCAATATTGAAATTTCCGATGAGTATGTTTATGAGTTATTGAATATACTTTTCATTTTGGCTTTATTGTTTTAGTTGAACAGTCTGACCTCAGTTATTTATACAATCACTACTTATTAAGTAATAAGCATGCATCTGGTATTTGTTCTAGCTGATAGATGGGCAGTGAATGACACTGGCCAAGTCCCAGTTGATGCACTTGACATCTTAGTAGAAGAACCAAATATGCACAGATAAAATAATGAATAGGTGATATGGCTTTGATTTGAAACAGGTACGTGTAGATTTTTTTTAAGTCCGGTTATGGGTTATAGGGAAGTCAGATTGCCCTCTGTGCAGTGCTCCTTGAGTCAAGACCAGGATCAGTTAAGGAAGTGAGTCAGGCAACAATCTGGGGAGCTGCTTCATGGGGCACGGAGGCAGCAGATGCCAAAGCTCTGAGATGGGAGTGAACCTTGTGGCGGAGTAAAATGTAGGAACAGACCCTGGAGAGAGAGAGGCAGGGTTCCGCCAGGTAGCACTCAGAAGCTGGGGTGGGGAGTTGAGATTTCACTGAGGATCATGGGAAGCCACTAGTGGTTTTGAGCAGAAGTGTGACGTGATCTGACTTAGAATTTTCAAAGCTTGTTTTGGTTGCATTGTGGAGAATAACAATAGAGAGTGGTGTAGAAGTGGAGAAAATAGGAGTTTATCTAAGCTGTCTAGGCTAAGGAGTATCCAGCTCGGACTAGGGTGTGTGTGGGAGGTAGTGAGAAGTAAGCAGATGCTGAAGGTAATTTGAAAGAAAACGAGAAATTATTAACAGATCGGGTGTTAGGTTTTGGGCCTTCGTCCAAATGTTGATACCATTTACTGCAGTCGATAACACTAAAGGAAAATGAGTTTGGGGTGAAACTCCATGTTGAGGTGAAATTAGGAGTGTTGTTTTCTGTGTGTTATATTAGAGGTGACTTTTTTTCACATATATATAACTAATCATAGAATAAGCATTCTGTGTTGACAGGTTTTCACTAGTGCTGAGCCTGCTATAAATTCAAATTAGCCTTTTTGCACTTTACATTAGGGTACTAATTATAGAAGCAGATTATTTGCATGCAGCATGGATCATCTCCCTAATTATGAAATCTATTGACTAGAGATTATTCGAATGAATTTGGGTTATTCTGTTGAGTAAAATTTGCATATACCATCTATATTAAAATTTTCTGTTACTAATGATTTTATTTTCTAATTAAAATTTTTGTCATCCTATTTGAACTCTTCTAAGCCTTTCTAAAGTAAACTCATACCCATCTGTCCCTTTAGAAGCCAACTTTCTTTGATGTGTTGCAATTTACATAGCAGTTGGCTCATTTCTGTTCCCTTTGTTCACTAAGAATGGTGTTTAGATTGGGTGGGAGATTGGGCCTTATGTAGATTCTACTTTGGAAATTACAGTTGGAACTAAATGACTTCTTTTGTTCTTGAGTCCTTTCTCATAAAACAAAGAATATTAAAAAATAACAAGATAATGGCTAGTTGGGTTCCAGTTTGTTAAGGTTTAACCTGCTAGAGTCTACTAGAACTGTCCACTCTCTCCCGGTGATATTTTTAATAGCTGGGGATGTGGACTTGTGTTTAGGTGGGGCTGCTGTTTCCCTTCATTTTGGGAAGATTCAGTGTCTTCTAGATGCAGAAGCTTCATGTAAATGGAGGGTAAGTAGATAGAGCAGCTGCCTTATAGTTGACCCCCTGCATTTAAAGAGAAAAGAAATCACACCAATATCCAGGTCACAGAGATTGCTACACTTAAGCATTTCCCAAAATGGTATTCTAAAAACACTGCCTCTGCAGGATTTAATAGCGATGCGTAGTGAAGAAAGTGTTCTCTGGTGGAAGTCAGAACCCTTCTTTATTGTGATGGTACTTCCCAGAGGCTCTGCAGTCTCATTGCATATTATACCCCACTTGAGGGGCTGAGGGGCTTTGAGAGGGTAGCATGTGCTATGTTTCCCAAAAGTTGGCAGCCACAGCATCCCACAGTGGCCCTCATGGTTTGTGCTCAAGGCACCAGATCACAGATGTGACCTTATGGGGACAGTTTGCTTCTCTGCGGCAGGGACACTCGCTTGTCCTTGCGAGACGTGGGCTGTTCTGGATGTGTACGCTTTCAGCAAGTGCTGGTCTGAGTGCAGATTACAGCACGGCCACGTGAAGAAATAAGCACTCAGTAGCATCGTAAACCAGGCCATTACACCTTTTCCTCTCCAAGCCTAGCTACTGGCTGATCTCGTACAAACAAAGTCAATGAAAATGAAATAACTGATGGAACTCTGCCTGGAGTCCTCTGCCCCTGCCTGGGCACTGCAGGAAGCCTAGTCGTTAGTGACTCAGTGATGTCCCCTAAGTCAGAAAAGCTGTTCCCTGGGAAACACCCTGAAATCTGATAACATCCTGCTGACTGTGATAGTGGCTTTCAGGTGAGAAAACATGGGCTCTCGTCCAGCTGTGCCACTCTCCTGCCTCACCAATAATGCCAGGAGCTGCATTTATGTATCCAGTGTCCCTCAAAGCATCCAGCCTGGGGGGAGCCAGCTTGATGTTTGCTGTAGGAAGAAAGGTGATGAATAATCTTGCGAACAAGCACTTAACCCCTGGTGGTCTGTGAAAGGAAAGATTTGGACTAGAACAAGGTTTCAGACAGTGTACCACCTGTAGCCCTGGTAGGTAAGAGATGACTTTAGGTATACACTGACTGATAGAATATAAAATAGTATAGTTATGTCTAAAAATATAGTTGGCAGGTCAAGCTTGGGATTTTGGCATTCTGTCCCACACAGATGTTTTGAAATACATTATTTAGAACAGAAATAGCTATCAGCATAGTATGTGACTATGATTAAAATTATGCAGGAGCTACATGAATTACATGTGGAAAACAGTCAGTAGGGTCTCAACACCCCCTTCCTTTCCTGAAATTTGTTTTGTTTCCTCATTTTGTTGTAAATTTAACAAATTCCTCTTCAGTTTATATTTTTGCTATGCAATGAAAAAACAGCATATTGGCCTTTCCATTTGAAAGGTGAAAGTAATTATTCTTAACCTTTCTCACCTTATTGGAATAAGATGAACCATTGAACTTCAGTTTACTTAAGGCTAAATAATAGCTACCAGAAGTGATATGCTGCATAACGGCTGATAAGCTAGTGCTGTGTGGAGAAATGTGACTGGAAGCAGTAACGCTTGCTAGATCAAATAGCCATTAGAAAGCAAAAGCTACCATTAGTGTAATCAACTCTTCTCTGTGTCCTATTTAATTTGTCATATTCTTTTTTCCTAGGTTCCTGGTGCAGTTCAGACAGGACAAAGTATGTGTGAAGTTTATTCAGGGCAACCAGAAAAATGGGAGTGTCCCAACCTGCAAACGAAAAAACAACCGTCTCCTTGAAGTCGCTGTTCCTTAACTTGCCCTTCCTCTCCGCCTTCATGGACTCGTTTCTTTGTACTAGTGCAATTTGCTTTTGTTTTATTTGGGATTCTGTATGTTTGGGAATTGCCAAAGACTAATATTGTTAGAGCCCTTTGGCAAAATAAAAATATTTGACTAATTCATTTTTATTATTGGAAGAGTTTTAACCCTGAAAATCCACATTCTGTCCTGGGATAGGTGTGGGGAAACTAACATTGTCTCTGCCATGTCATATGTGTTCTTTGTTTAGTCATCATGTTAGGTCTGTGTACCCTAAATCAACGTATTACTCATCAATCATTAATACATCTAAGTGTAGGTCTTAAAAGATAGTGCATTCATTCATCAAATATTTATTGAGTGCCTACTCTATGCTAGGCGCTGTGCTAGATGGTATAAAAATCTATTTTTGTTTTTAAGGCGATTGCATTCTGGCTGGTTTATGCTGTCTTCACTAGGGCAAAGACAAGTTGAAAATGCTGAGACCAGTAGCTATTAATGATGGACAGCATTTTAGGAACACTGTAGTGTAATCTTCGAGAGTATATACTTCAAGAAGGGCTGGTCCTAGGAAGTAGAGCTGTGTGGCTGGGTAAAATGCCTCTCTGTATGGTTTCTATCTGAAGAGAGAAAACTGATATTTGAACGGGACTTGTGATTTGTTCAGATCACTTATAATTGCTTCTAACAATAGCAAACAGAGTCCTTCTTATTTTGAAGCCATGATAGAAGCAGTCCAGGAAGGTGGTATTTCCCTGTATCTGGTAAACACCATACTTGAGCCTAGATATGCTGATGTCTGCACAGTGTTGTTTTTATCCAAATGTGAGAAAATGTTTTAAATAGCTAATACAGTGGAGGGCATGTGT
Organism: Galemys pyrenaicus; assembly: GCA_019455555.1. NCBI lineage: Eukaryota > Metazoa > Chordata > Mammalia > Eulipotyphla > Talpidae > Galemys > Galemys pyrenaicus. The sequence goes on along the minus strand of JAGFMF010011702.1, from coordinate 3,970,698 downwards.
TTCAGATAGTGGCAGGAGTTCTGTACATTGTGCAATAGACACTCAAGATCCTTTTCAAAAGTTTTATTTATAATAAACATTTGTGTGGGGGGCTGATTGGAACAGGGTGCATATTTTAGTCAAGGATCAAAATTAAATTTGTTAATTTGTAGGACTTTTTCAAATTTACAATGAAGATTCATTTTGGAAACTGCATTTTAAACTTTGGAATCAAATTGTTTCTTATTTGGGAGGATAATGTATATACATTGGTATGTTAAATAATAAAACTGCTCTAATTTGGTGCCATTTACTGAATCACAACTGTATTTTTGTATTTCAAACTATTTTCTGATGTCATATATATTGTCACACAGAAAAACTTTACAATCCAAACATGATATGTTCTATGTGTAATTGAATTTCACTTATCTTTTATAAACCAGATACATTCATTGAAAATATTTTCTGGGGATTTTCTTTTGATTGTGTACTTAGAAACAATTGCGTCCATAAAGCAATCTCAGAAGTTTTTGTGTTTTTTTGGTGCAGATAAAGGTTGCAATCACTTGCTTTTGGTCATCTCCAATATGTATCTAAAGCAGTAGATTGACAACTCCTGGAATAGGTGAGTTGAAATTTGGAATGAAGATGTGTTTTTAAAGTGCTTTTAAACATAATGTAGCATTCTTATTGTTCAGTATACAAGTAAGCATCAAAATTTCACAGTTCCAATTCTCTGACAATTCAAAGTCTGCATCCCATTAGCTACCCATAAGCTCATTTCTCATGTCCCTCAACCCCAAAGTTAACCATTAGTGATGCAACCCAAAGTTGTAGTACTTTATGCATATGCTTGCATTACAAAATAAAAATAAGCTTCCTCCTGATTTAGTAAACAAAAGCTAGCATATTACAGACAGTGCTTTTACTTTGCCATTCTCACGTAGCAGGGTGCCATGAAGGGCTTCATTCTTTCACAGTGGGGGTGGCATAGCTTTCCCTATATCCGTGCCCTGGGCTGTATTCAGGGAGTCCCCTACTGATTGTCAGTGAGTTGTTTCCTGAACAGAAGTTTTAAATCCAGGATGGAGAGAACCAATTTTCTATGCATCTGCTATTTAAATTTTCCCAAATACCTTCTTTGCAGATTGTTCACTATGATAATTAGCAAAAATAGCAGTTGGCAACAATATTTTCTCCAAAGTTGCTAACCGGTATAGAAACCATGTGGTCTCACACTTCATGGTAGGTGTTCTTCAAAGATTTAAAAATACAAAGTTGTTTTAAGTGAGAGTATTTTTGCATGTACCTTCATACTTATAGACTGATCACTGCATCTTCAATAATCTCTACTCATAAAATTCACTCTAGGTAGGTGACTTGACTTAGCACAAGAGGTTTTCTGAGCTTTAGCAGGAGAACTTTCTATGTAAAATTTGCCTCCTTAGAGTTCCCCATGCTAAGCTATCAGTGCGAGAGCATTGATATTGAACGATGTTGAAGCTGCGTTCTTAGTGCTTTCAATATATGTAGTGATGCCTCCTTTCCCACAAGGAGAAGCTAGAGATTGAGAAAAACATAGTTGCTGAGAGCAATTGTTTAGAGCCTTTGAGCTTAGAAGTAGAATATTAAACTCTGATTCGAAATTCTAAGGTAAGGGTTGACCGCCCCTTAGAGAAATTGAAACCGTTTCTTCTTGGGAGCCTGTCACATCTGCCATTGGGGAAAACAGTGTTAACTTGACCACATTAGAAACAAGGGGAGAACCCCCAGTCCTCAGTGACACTTGATAGACCCTTGATAGCACACACATGGAGAAAGAGAGGTTCCTGGACCATATTCTTTACCAACTGAATCAGAATTTCCAGCATAGATGTTGACAATAGATACTATTGTTACAGGGCAGGGAGAGGAGCACCCCAGAACCCCCAAACCTGCTCTTTTTGAATGGGTTTTGCCATTTGCCGCATTAAGACAAACATATAAGGCCTTTTAATGGAAAGGAGCTTTAATACAATTAGGGCATAATACAGAAAGGATAAAGAACATAGTTACTAAGTTAAGCATCCAGAGTTACTTATCTCCTTGAGGGTAAAATTTTAGCCAAATAGGTTTGGCCCAAAGCAAGGCGCAAAAGCCTGCCACATGTTTAAAGAACTTTTTAGTAGAGACTCCTAGAAAAGGGTCAGAAAGAGTTAGACAAATCCAGGAGGAAAAGAGCAAAATTAAAATCAAGATGAAAGTTGCCATGGTTAACCGCCCCACGAGTTTTTTTATCTACATCTGTTCCAACTAGTCCAAGATGAAAAAGCAAGTGTAGTTTTTTTACATGTTCCTTTGCTTTACATGCCTCCTCCATGCCTTCTTGCTGTTCTCCATCCTGCTTTCTTCTTCTTCTTTCCTTCCTTCTTTTCTTCTTTCCTGTCTCCAACATCTTATCCCTGCTCAGCTCCACCCACTTAGGGCGGAACCGGGATTCTGGAACTTCCCCCTTTCCTGGGGATGACCCTGTTACACTGTGAGCAAATCTCCATGGGACCAGACATATTAAAGTTTAAGAACTAAGAAAATATATTCGTGCCTTTCTATAGCTACACAGCGCTAATAAGTCTTCCAGGCAGCAATTCTGATGCACACCCAGATGAGAGGCATCTAGGACTTATCTAGCTACACAGGACATTGTTATCCTGAACTGCCAGTGCTGCCCGCGTACCCTCCCAGTGCCCTGATACTTCCTTATCCTTGGGTTTCTGTCATTGCTACAATGGAGATTAAAGCACGGTAGCATTCTAGAATTTTACAGCTACACAACTTCTTCCCAACCACTGCTTGGTTGCCCAGCCCTCAGAGTGATTTGTAGTCTAGACCAACAGATGTTCATGAAAAACTTAAACAGGTAATCAGAACCAAAAATCAGACCATGACTGTTGGCAAGTTTGCAGGGTGGCTGATTGAGTTACTCTTGATTTCTACTAATAGTTACTAATAGACTGTATTTCACATTCTTGGAATAGTATCTTGGACCCAGTACTCCAGATGTAAGACCTTCAGCTCTTATTTTAAATAATACCTTTGCTCATACCCCAGAGGTTATGGGTGTGTTTATAATGGCAGAGCATCAGGACCAAAACTTCTCAGAACCATAGACACACCCTCAATATCAAGGATTTGGCTGCAGTGTAAGGGAATAAACTTTTATTATGCCATTTCAATTAACAGGCTGAGTGAGAACTCTCAAGTTCATGTAACTGAGTATAATTATGATAATTAGTGCATGGTTTTAAATTCTTTTAGGCTACATATAATAGATAACAGCATTTTTTTTTCTTATATGCTCTTTTTCATGTAATAGGTAAAGTATTTAAGTCCTAAGATATTGAACCAACAAGCACTCTGTGAAATGGATAAGTTGCTAGGGAAGGCTTTAACAAATTCCTTGATTGTCTATTTAGTCATTAACAGAGTGCCTGGTAGTCAGAACCCTTGTATTTAAGGTGGGCATTGTTCTTCTGTTAAAACTGCTTCCCTCAAATTCATTGAAACAATTGGGTGCAGGACAAGTAGAAGGGAAGAGAAGGAAGGATAGTTTTGCTCTTTTCTCTGGGTGAGAAGAACAGCTGTGAGTTTTCATTGTCCATGTGAAGATTTAATGTTGAGGACTTAATACATTAATTTTGGAGGAGCTCTTTGGGTCTCATTTAACAGTTTCATTATGTGCTCTTTCATTCTTGGCTTTTTTGTTAGCTAAACCCTAGGAAGCCTGGCTTTGACGAGCTGGCATATGCTCTCATCAGCTTCTATTCCAATAGCCACTCGCTAGAAAATTAATTGTTTTGAGTTGGTTTCCTCCAAATCGTGTACTTGTTTGCCTGATTCTCTTTGGTTTGAAGAGCGTTTTCAAAATTTGCAGTTAATCACAGTATAACAGAAGCCACAATCTCTTCCTCATTAACTTTTTTCCTGCTGACATGGTGGCCAGATCCCCTCTGCTCAGATCCATAAAATTCAAAAAACCCTAACTTTGTAACTAAGGAAAACAGTCTGAGCTTCAGTGTTTACAGAGGTAACTGGGAACATAAGTTAATTTCATATTCCTCCAAAAGTCTGGCAATACTAAAATGGCCATTTATTGCACTTATTTAATGTTTTCATTGAGCTATATTTGATATGACAGTATATTAGTTTTAGGTATACAATAATGATTTATGTACATGTGAAAGTATGGCCACAATAAATTTAAGTAACAAATTAGCTTGCATCACCTTTTATTGATGTTATTAGAATTTAGTTAGAAATTAATTAGAAATTTTCTTAAAATGAGTAGAAATTTTCTACTCACTTAGATCATTTCACTTATTATAGTCACCTAAACATTCCTTTCTTCTCTTTCTGCTTCCTCTTATGTCTCTTCTTCCTACAATCCTCCCCCTTCTCTCATTCACCTACTAACATTCACTAAAAGCATTTTAAAATTACATACATACCAGAAATGTACACAAACCAGAAAATACCTATCAAATAAATTTTCCAAAGTAACTAACATCCAAGAAGCATCCCAAAGACAGCACCCAGAAAGGCATCTGCCCAGTTATAACCCCCACAAAAAGAGTTTTCTTTTTTCCTAGTACCATATATTTTGCCCATTTTTAAAACTTCATATAAATGTAATCCTACAGTATATGTTCTTCCTTTCGCTTTTTTCATTCACCATTGTAATTGTGGGATTCATTTCGTTGCGTGAGCCTTGGCTGTATAACTCACCCTTGAACAATGCAGTTGTGCCAACCACTCTGGTTAAAAGAACTACATAGAACTTTTGATGCTCCAGAAAAACATTGACTGGACATCTTATCAGTACTTTTTACACAGTCATTTAACACATATGCTCTGTGCTATATGTGTTGTATATTGTAGTCTTCCAGTAAAGTAAGCTTATTGTAATACAATAAAACCTGGAAAAAAGAAAACTTAATAAGATCATAAGGAAAAATACAGAGTACTATACTATACTGTACTTACCCATACCATAAGTTTATGTCATCTGTTTACAAGAAAATCTGTGTATAAGTGGCTCCTTCCTGTTAATATTACTCCAAGGTCAGCTATTCTTGGGGGATAGATTGCAATTTTGTAATCCACATAGAACTTTTGACTCTCTAAAAAAAAATTGACTGGACATCTTACCAGTACTTTTTACACAGTCAGTTAACATATATTCTCTGTGCTATCTGTGTTGTATATTGTAGTCTTCCAGTAAAGTAAGCTTATTGTAATACAATAAAACCTGGAAAAAAGAACTTATTAAGATCATAAGGAAAAATACAGAGACCTATACTATACTGTACTTCTGCATGCCACAAGTTTATGCCATCTGTTTACAAGAAAAATCTGTATGTAAGTGGGTCCTTCCTGTTCAAATTCATGTTACTCCGAGGTCAGCTATACTTCCTGGGCGTAGATTGCAATTTTGTAATTCATCTCACTGTGGCTGGGTTTTTGGTTCTTATGCACAAGGCTGCTGCAAACATTCTTGTCAAAGTCCTTTGTGAAATATGCACCGGGCTTATACCTCGGAATAGTGCTGCTGGGTGATGGCACAGATTATATTCAGCTTTAGTAAATCCCATCAGACTGAGAGAACTGCCAAGTGGCCTCCCACCAGCGGCACGCAGGGTTGCCGTTCTCCTTCCTTGCCACGCTGTCTTCGTTCTTCTGATGACCCTGCCCTTTAGTTTGCATTTTCTTATAACTGATGAGTCCGAACACCTTGTCAGTATTGGCAATTTGCGTATCGTTTTTGTGAAGTGCCTACTCAGCAAGTATTTTGCCAACTGTTTCTCTTGGGGTTGTCTTTATTATTTTATTTTTCTGACTTGCAGTTATATTTTGGGTATGAGACCTTTAATAGATGTGTGATGTGGCACGTACCTTACAATCTGTGATTACCTTTTTGTTCTCTTACCTGTGTTTTCTGAGAAACAGACATTCCATTTTAGTGTAGTCCAGTTAATCAGCTCTTTCCTTTAGTGTTTGGTTTCCAGTTTCAGAAATACTTGTTCACCCAGGGTTATAAAGATGCTCCCCTCTGTTTTCTTTTAAGAGCTGCCTTATTTTGCTTTTTTCCTTTAGCTTTTCAGTCTACTGGAATGTGCTATTTTGGAATGGCTTAAACTAGGGAATCAAGATTTTTTTTTTTTCATAAGGTTATGGACCTGGCCCCTTTTGTTGAAAGGTTCATTCTTACCTTACTGCATTGTTCCTAGATTATCTCTTCTAATGATGTTGAATTATTAGACATTGTGGGCCTCTTTATTTAAACTGTCCTAGCCTTGTAACATGCCAGTATAGTCATTTAGAAGTGAAATCCATAAATCAAAGGTGCTATACTCTTGTGATAGAAGGGGCAAAGAACATTAAAAGCAATGGTGATAGTTCAGCAGCACTCCAAAAATATGAACATAAAATCGGCCCTGTAGCCACAGGGATTTGGACATAGACATCCCTAATGAAGCCATAGGGAAAATATTGGATTATTGCAAGCGTCAGGATATATTTTTTCTGTTTTTCAAGCAAAAATGTATCATGACTTTTCTGACAACCCATTATTAGATGTTTCCTTGAAGTAAATTATATGTGATATTTTGGTTTTCCATGAACTCAGTGGTTCCTATCCATGTTAATAATTATTCCTATTTTAAATTTTCTATTTTTCTCTAAAATTACTAATATGTATATCTCCATGTGAATATTTTCTTATTTTTATTACTTTCATTTATGCATAGAACAACTAGGGTACAGGCCAGAGGTGCGGGGGGGGGGGGGGGGGGGGGGGGGGGTGAGAGGAGGCATCAGAGACAGTGGGTAGCAGAGCAGAGGGATCCACTGAAATCCACTGCTGAGAGGAGCGACAGCTGAGCCAGGAGAGGTCTGCTGTGCCATGTTCTAGCCGGGGATCAAACTCATGTATAGTGGCTGCCGGTAGCTTCATAGTGCTGCATTTTCACGCCTTGCGCCACCAGGGAGACCCCATGTGATTATTTTCTTTTGTTCTTAGGTAAAAATATCTGTTTCCCTCTCAGATTTGGTTCCTTTGTTGGACAGAGACTGCTGAGGGTTCTCAAATTATTTAATAATCTTTTAACAGTGTTTTACAATTGCTTACCCTCTGCAATGGTAATAGTTTATAAATGAGGCCAGCTGTGCTGGACGTGATGTACATCTTTAGCCTTTCTAGTACTTTTAGTTTAAGCCTTTTAGTTTAGCCTTTCTAGCACGCTCACAGATTTTTCTAAGTCATTTCCTAGTAACCACCCAATCCTTTCTCCTGCATGCAGTTCTGAGCTATTGAAATTCGGACTTACCTTTAAAAGGATTGCTGCAAACTCAGATTTTCTGAAGTTAAGATTTTAATGGATAGGAACAACACCAAAAAGGGCGTTTAATAGCATTTTTTCAGTGGCATTAAAGACATGCTCTTTTTCTCTTTTTCATGAAAAACAAATTAGAGGCAAAAGAAAACATGTTTAGCATTCATTTTATATAATGATAATAATTGCCTGGAAAGGTACACATGTCTATCAGTCAGACAGGTATAAATAAGTTTGTCTTAGTTTGTCTTAGAGTGAGATGTTGCGACACCGCATAGAAGAAAATAAGAATTTTCTCGAGTTGGAAACCTGAATGTAGTCCTCCAACTACAATCAATGGCGAAGGCACCTTTGTTTACTCAATAATATGATGTAGGCAGTGACGTGGCCATTCTATTGTCTCTTAAGTTCTATTTTCTAAAAGGAGATAGTGTCATATTTAAGCAGAGTAATCTTCAAGACTCATCCTCTTTGATACCACCCCAAGGTTACCTGAAAATTAATTAAAGTTCGAAACAGCAGCTTTTAGAATAGAAGCTTTTGGAAGAAAAGACTGTAATAGACAGAACTCAGTCCTGTCAGCCCCAAATGAAACTACCTAGTACCTTCCGATGGGGAAAATCAGGAAGTTTCTATTTGGATGGCAAGCCTTGCCATTTTTGAGAATCAAATTCAAAAGGGTTTTCTATTCAGTGCTGTCAAACTTGCCACTTAACACAGGAAGAAGAAAAAAGTTATTCCTAAGAGTAGACTATTATTTTGTGGAATCTGAGCGACTATAAACAAAAATAAAACGACGTTACCTTCGTGTTTTGGCATTGTTGGAAAACACCTTTAGTGTAGCTTTGAATATAAATGGGACAAAAGTTCTGTGTCTGAGTATTGTTATGATCAGCTTGGGGAGAATGAAGGTAGAGTTCTAGGAAGTGGCAAAAGCTGGAATCCAGTCTTGCTGATCATCTCAGAAGCTTTTAAGTAACAGCTGTCCTGACGTTCTCACACAAGTTGGACTCGGATCTGAAAAAGAAAAGGGATCTGGTAACATTAAATGAAAAGCACTTGGAAGCTGTTGCTGAAACATTCTAAAAGGGGAAGGAAATCCACCCACCAATTTGTTCTTTCTGCTGGAAAATAAAGATGAAGATGTCATGTGCAGCATCTTGAACTGTCCCTAAACCCTACCAGACTCATGAAATTTGATTGAAAAAATTTATTTGACAAATGTGACATGATACATATAGATGTGGACACATCACCCATAGTTCTGTCTAAAGAGGCAGTCATGTGGTTGCCAGTTGCCTCCAAAAACAAACCCATCTTTGGATACTTGACTTTTGGGGCAACTGCTTTATGGTTCCTGCTGAGACTTGGTATATTCTAGTAATAGAAATCGCTTTGAGTGTAGAGATGGAAATTCTAATTTGCAGTGAGCCTTATTTTGATGCGATAGAGTCACTTCATTTTCAAATAACTGCACCACCAATTTTTCTTTTCATGGAGTTAATACCTTAAGCCAAAACCAGATCTCTGAGTAGGTCATTTTGCTCTATGTTAGAATTCTCAACTGTTTCAAATATCTATCATTAGACAAAAATTCCAGTTGATGGCTTGGCACAAACCCTGCACTGTCATTCACTTGAATTTACATTGATCATGTCTCAAAGATTGACATCATGATTTAGAATGTTAGGAAAGGAAAAACACTTTCATCTCTTCACTGAAAAAAAGAAAATTTAATAGCACAATGAAGTTTCAAGAATATTAATGAAACAACATTAAAACTTGATTGTCATCCGGTTGGGTGGTTCCCAGTGTTTTGGAGTATGGAGACACCTTTTTAATTTAGTCATGAACAACTGCTTGGTGTTGATCATACTTTCAGCATTTTTGGATGGAACAAGTAGATAATCTCTACAAGTTCATAACCTAAGTAAATTTTCACTTTGCTAGTTAGAGTACAGCTCACCACATTTGGAAAATGATATTAAATATGATTGCAAGTCTAATTATCACAGCCAGAGGCAGGACTTGCTCATGTGGACACTTAGTCCCTTTGCAAAATCTCCAGAATTTGAGTTTGCCAATCTGTATCCTCTAGCCCTTTCACTTTAAAGATAAGGAACATCAGGATCAGTGAGATTGAATAATCAGTCCAATGTTTTATGGGCTCTGGCTGGACTAGTCTGCAATCCAGTTCTTTTGGTTTCGCCATTCCCACCACCGATTCTCTTCAGAGGACTGGAAGAAGATGCTCAAACTCCTGAATGTTCATTTATGAATTTATAGTAGTAGACACTGATGGAAGATGCCATAAATAAAAAATGTGCAAGAAAGATGGGATGCCAGTGTAGAAGCCAAGCTGCAATCCCTGCCACGTAGTTGTTGAGTAAAAAGAGCAGATGAAAGCACAGTTTCTCTTCTATGTCCAGTCCTCTCTCCTCCCTGATATTCTAATTCCCTTAGATATGAATGTTTCTTTGTCATTGTTTATCCAAGCTACACAATAGAATGTTCTAACTGGCTTTTTCCAAAGATATTAACTTCAGTTCACTCTCCCACCATCCATAGCTTTTGTATAATAAGTGTTTATAGGTCTTGATCTTCAATACCTGAGGACCATCTCTCTGGAAGGAAGCAGGCACAAGCAGATGGATATATCTCATTTCCCAAGCAAATGTGTCAGACAGAAACCTCTCTCTTGCTTGTCTAAGGAAAGCAACATTGATATGAACAATCATGTTTTCCCTAGTCTTCATTTATCCTTTCTGGTATTATGGGCATTATCTCTAAGTTAATTAAGGCAGTATATTTTCCAAACCCAAATTATGTCTTTATTATCATAAATACAAACTATCTGATAGCAGGAACATCTACTTCAGAAATTCACATTTGCATCTTTCCCACACCCATGAAATTGTTACTCGTCCCATGGGACTCTTTCTGGAAGGACCAGTAGAGATGTCCAAGGAAGAGTGCTTTGTGTCAGGTAGGGCCAGGCATAATTCCAGATAGTCTTTCCTGGCCTCATTGTTCTTTCGAAGAATACAAAGTTGTCTAGCCTCCTCTGATTTCTCCCAAAGGGACAAGAGAGAACAGAGTCCCTCAACTGCCTGAAAAGACATAGAATATTTAGATACTTTTTCCTCTTAAGGAAGATTATTATTTTACGTTTATTTGATAGTGGCCATGTATGAAGTCATAGTACTTTGATCTGTATGAGAATTTAGCACTTTGCTTTGTATTTTTTGGAGCAGTTGTGATTGCTTGTGACACATGATCTACTCAACAGGAAAGGTCAGGGAAACTGGGCTTCACAAGACTGAAGTAAGCCGATGCCTGCTACCTCTGCTGAACAAAGTGACAGTTGTTATGTGTTCAGATTTGCACTGCTCAGACTCGGGAGCCCTAACATCTCTTACCTTTCAGGAAGAGCATTGCAGAGCAGATAGGAAGTTCCATCTAGAGTCAGTCAGCTTCATTAGAGCTTAATCTTGCTTTATGAACACACACATAGCCCAGGACTTTGGTAGCTCACACTGACTCATGTTTGTTTTTTAAGGACAAAATTGACTAATGCTCACTTTGCCCTATTATTCCCCTTGGTTATCTCAACTGCTGTGGTCGCTCCAACTCTCAAACCTCAGGACAAACACAAGGCAGGAGCCCAACTTAATGACTTTGGGATTTGGTCATGAAGCCATCCTGAGATGCCTGAAAAGGACTTCACAATTTACTCATAAGAAATTAGTAACTGAAAATTAATAGCTTTGATACATTGATGAAGATTAAAATGGCACACAGTGACATGCATTTAAGATGAATATTTGATTGGACATCTACTGTATGGAAACTGTACGGTGTCTGATAACTTCACCTTGTTTCTCTGCTGAGGCAACCCTGAAGAACTCTCTTGGCTTGAGCAGAACAGCACCATGCACCCATTGAAGCCCCCATTGAAGGAGCAGAGGTTTGATGCCCTCATGCCTACATGTGGGTGTAGTGCAGGCCCCCCAGTCCTGCACCCTGCATACTAGGGCATCAGCATCCCATAGAAAAGGCAACCACAGAACAATACACACAATGCATAACACACGTGCAACAACCTAGCATTCTCATTTTATGTGAACGAACCACTTCCAGTTAGAGAAATCTCAAAAATAAAAGTAAAATATTGGAAAGAAATTTAAAAAGTGTAATGATGAAAAATCATACAAAATGCTACATATTTTAGAACATGCCTAAGAAAGACATGTTTGTGCTATTCTACTGGGGACGGATTTCTGTCTTTGATGAGCATATCCTATATAACATGGATTTTTAAAAAGGAGACAGTTATTAGTTTCTCTGTTGCCTCCCTCTTACCTTCTAGACCCCCTCCAAAAAAAAAAAAAATCCATGATGGAAGAAAATCACAGAATATGGTCAGCTATGTTTCTAGCAACAAAAATGGCTGCAATTTTGAAAATATTTTTTCAACTAGTGAAGAATGGAATGAAAGGAAAGTGACTTTAGCTTCTTAAGCATATCCTTCACCACTGCTGTGAATGACAGCTATTAAGAGTAGGGACAGGCTGGCAGGCTGTTGCCTGTGTGCCAAATGGCTCTTGAACCTACACAGCTGGTGCGCTGGACTGTAAAGAGAAATAATTGCATCTGCAGAGTTTAATTTATGCTTCATTTAAGATTTGTGGGGAATAGCCTACTACTATTTTGCTTTAAAGCCTTGGGGCTCAGATGCCAAAGAAGCAAGTTATAGAGACTCTTACTTCTTCTATTTCTGGCATTTATTTAACACGGGAAGGCTTATTTGCATTTAAATGTTAGATATGGGGTTTTTCTTGACTTAACAGTACTGTTCATAAAATTTTCATGTGCTTGTGACTGAGGGATGTTGAAAACAATTAAATATATGTTATTCTTTGAAACCATGTGACTCAGATTCTTGTGGCTGAATTGTTTTTCCAAATACAAAATGTGCAGAATCCTCCAGTTCTGAACATGCTGTGTTTGCACACACATGCATGTACATGCACATGAGTATACATTTAAAAAGGGGGAAGGCCTCCCTGGTGGCGCAATGGTCTAAGCAACGCACTATGAAGCAGACCACAGCCACTGCAGCATGAGTTCGATCCCTGCCGCCGGCCTGGGAGGGGACCCACATGGCACAGCAGACCTCTCCTGCTTCACTCCCTGCTCCCCTTAGCAGTGTACCTCAATCAATCTGGCTGTTCTGTTCCCCACTCTGTTTCTGGTGAATCCTCTCACCCCCACGCCTCTGGTCTGTACCCCAGTTCTGAATGCATAAATAAATCTTTTAAAAAAATAAAAATAAAAAGGGGGAAAAAGTCACTATGTGCTCTCCCTTCTTCGAACTTTATCTCAGTTTGCAAACAGGCAAATCTCCTTATCTCTGATACATCTAATCAGGAAGTACTGGAGATATTTTTGTAACTATTTTGCAACATAATGCTGCATCTTTTTGTCTCAGTTGAAAACAAGATGTCCTGCCCCTCAAAGATAACATTTGGGTTAAAATTTTTAAAAAGCAAGGGAACAAAATAAAATTCCATGATGCTGGCTTGGACTGTATCCACCATACTCGACCCAGCAAGGTCCCAGATGCCAGGCCCTTAGAGGTCACTGTCAATCCCTTCCCTGCTACTGGAAAAATGTAGCTTCCTTTCATGCCCTCAGGAAAACACTCCAGCGCTCCCTGTAGATGGGACTGGTGTCGGCCTGTGTGACTTTAAGCTGTTCTGACAGACTGATGGGGACGTGGAACAGAGTGGGGCAACCAGTGATGACACATGGAGACAGGAACATGGTCATCTGTATGCAGAGAGCAGCAGACAAGGCACAATTATCAAGGCTAAGCAAGGGGTTTGGAGTTGGTGATGATGAGTGCGCAAGAAAGATGGCTGCTCACACCATACTCTCTACAATGGTGTCAGTTACCTCCTTAAATTTCTTGTACCAATTTGTCTCAAATTTAATTATTAAAATAATTTTATTAAACCCAAAACTGACTACGATTGATGTCAAATATATATAAATAAAGAAGAAGGAAAAAAACCCAAAACTGATTTGTCTAAATCATAAAAGAAATTTTCAAAAAGATTTAACTTGGGAGATAACATCCCATGTATGTGACTGAAATTGCATTCTGCCTCCTACTCACCATCATTCCTCTTCTGTCTTCCCCCTCTCAACAGCTTCTCTCCGTACTTCCTTTCACCCCATGCCCATGGTACTTCATCTCTGTCTCTTCTCAGCTTGGTTTGCTGCATCCCAGAAGAGTTTATTCTTGTCCATGTGATCACATCCTTATAATCACCTTCCCTCTGGCCCCTTAGCCTCTCCGTTTTCTTTTTTTTAAAGACTTATTTACGCACACAAGAGCTGGGGTACAGGCCAGAGTCCAGGGAGGTGAGAGTATTCACCAGAGACAGAGTGGGGAGCAGAACAGGCACATGACCGAAACACACTGCTGAGGGGAGCAGCGGGCAAGACAGAAGTCTGCTACGCCATGTGGGTTGTGCCTCCCTGGCCGGCGGCAGGGATCGAACTCGTGCTGCGGTGGCTGCGGTTTGCTTCATAGTGTGCTGCTTAACCCACTGCGCCACCAGGGAGGCCCAGCTTCTCAGTTTTCTTAGGAGAATCCTATTTCTTGCCCGTGATATTATTTTGGAGCAAAAAATATATGCTAATCATGGCAAAGTTACTTTTTCCTTTACAGTGCTTAGTTAACTTTAAACATCTACTTTCGTTGTAAGAGTCTTTCTCTTTTTTTCCTTTTGAAATAACGTTGCTCTGCAAGACTTTTGGTGATTGCTAGGGTCACAGCTCCTCAGAGGAATGTTCTCACACCATACCCATGACCAAGGCACCATAGTTTTCCACAATAGTCCATTGTGCCCCCTCCTTAACATGTATCCTCCCCTCCCCCTCGATTCTACAGTTAGATTTCTAGGTTTTTATTATTGACTTGCTTTTGTCTGACCCTTTGTTTTGCTTCTCTATTTCTTATGTATAAGAAAAGCTGACTTTGTCTTTCTCCTTCTGACTTACTTCACTTTGCAGTATCCCCTCCAGTTCTGCCGTGTTGTTGCAAATACAAAAGTTCATTTTTTTTTATTTTTTTTAATAACTGGGTGATACTCTACTCCTCTGTTCTTGGGCATTTAGGTTGTTTCCATAACTTGGCTACTGTAAATAGTGCTGCAAAGAAAATAGGAGTAATATCTCCCTTCGAATTAGTGTTTTTGCACTTGGGGCGTGTATACTTAGAATTACTGGATCTATTTTTAATAGTTTGAGAAACCTTCATACTCTTTTACATAGAGGATGGACAAAGCTACATTCCTACCAACAGCATATGAAGGTTCTTTTTTTGCCACGTCCTCACCAACACTTGTTTCATTTTAATATGGGCTATTCTCACAGGTGTGAGATGATATGTCATTGTGGTTGTGATTTGCATTTCTCTGCTGACAAGGAATAATGAGCTTTTTCTTGTTTCATGTGCCTGTTTGCCATCTGTTTATCTTCTTTGAAACTGTTAATTTAGCTCTTCTGCCCACTTTTTGAGTGGGTAACATTTCTTTTTGTTGAATTGCATGAATTCTTTATATTTCTTGGAAATCAGTCCCTTTTCAGGTGTATGATATGCAACCATTTCTTCCATTCAGTTTGGTGTCCTTTTGTTTTATCATTAGTGAGATTCCTTTGTGATTTTCTCTCTCCTGTAAAATATTTTTCTATTCCCAGCTTCTATATAGTGACAAGCATATGGCATGGGCCCAATATGCTACATTACTGAATAAATAAGTGTAAGTAATCCTAAACACCTAGTCTATGTCAGATACTGATTGTTATAGATGCTGGGCTATAATGACAAATAACTTTGACAAGTTCCTAGGCTCTGGAGCTTACATTCTAATTGATAAATGCAATATACTACCCTCATTTAAGTAAAAGAGAAAACATTTTAATTGAAAGTAGACATCATAAAAAAACAGTATGATCAATCTGCATCTTTTTCTAGTCAAAACTTCGCCTAAATGCCTGCATTCAAGTGAAAGCATTTCTTATTTTACTTAATTATTTTTCTCAAAGACTAATGTTACATAGTATTATTTTCAGCTATGTGTCATTGTAAACCTGAGGTGCTTCCACCACATTAAAGCATGAATGGGCTTTGGGGATGAACATAGGAACCCAAACATATTTTGGAGCCATCTTTATGACAAAAGATACTCCTGACTCTAATAATGAACCTAAAAAGTAACTCTTCAAATACATTCTGGCTCATGATGAGAAAGGATTTCAGCAGGGGCAAAAACCAGTGAAATGTTGAAAAAAAGCATTATAGAGTGTGGAGAACCTGGTTTAAAAATAAAAATGTTAATATTTTATCAACTTGTTTTCCCAACAACTTCATTAGTAAGAGAAAGAAACTAGTCACTGCCCTGGAATGGAGGTTTAGTGCTGTGTCTTCTTCCCAATACATGGCCTATCTTCTCACATGTCTCCTTCAGACAGAAAGCCAAACAAACAGAACAGCCTTTGTTGAGGTGCAAGACTGCGCACCAACTGGAAACGTGGCAAACATTTTCAACAAGTCATATGAATTCTTGTTACCCTTTAAGGACATGGTGTGAGAACTTCCTCCCCATCAAAACCCAAACAAATTATGTTTGCTTTTCAGAATTTCCTTTTCTTTTCCACACACTTGCTTCCTTTCACTCCTATATTCACCCTCCCCTCAACTATTCACATAGAGGGATATTATAGTCTATGTAACAATAATAAAAGTGTATAATACTCCCTGCTGTAATCTGGAAATAAAAATTGCCCCCGTATATAAAATACATACACGTTACATGTCACGTTGCCTTAGCAGTTAAAAGACTGAATTGAAAAGTCATAGTGACAGTGATTTTAAATCCAGTCTAACTCAAGTTGAAACTTTTGCTATGCTCTCTGTCATTTATTTCATGCAATTGATTATGAATGTAGCAAAATGCATATTAATATTTAAGACAATGAAGTAATGGCCTATGTTCATTCAAATAGATTTAATCTTATAGTACCTTTTTTATTCACATTAGTTCTGCTTAAATATTTTCCACTGCTTTGATATAATCCTCTTAAAAATAAAATCTGTTTCCTGCTGGCCTTCCCTGGTGGCACAAGATATTGTCACAGCACTATCAAACTATCACCAACCACTGTAGCATGAGTTCGATCCCTGGCCAGGGAGGCGACCCACATGGTGCAGCAGAACTCTCCTGTCTCACCCACTGCTCCCCTCAGCATTATATTTCAGTTGATCTGCCTGTTCTGCTCTCTACTCTTCTCTCTGGTGAATCCTCTCACCCCCTACACCTCTGGCCTACACCCCAGTACTTGTATGTGTAAATAAATAGAATGAATCTTTTTTTAAAAAATTTGTTTCCTGCTGCGGCAAATGCTTTCCTAGAGTCTTGTAATTATTGCTGAGAACACTCATATGTATATGGACTCACAGGAAGCATCGTGTGAGAGGTC
This sequence comes from Galemys pyrenaicus, assembly GCA_019455555.1. Lineage (NCBI taxonomy): Eukaryota > Metazoa > Chordata > Mammalia > Eulipotyphla > Talpidae > Galemys > Galemys pyrenaicus. Next base: position 3,953,797 of record JAGFMF010011702.1, on the reverse strand, counting down.
TAGTGAGGCTACTTATTGAATATAGGGAAGCCCAAGTGTTGAACAAGCATTTCCTTATAAACAGGTGCTATTTTCATGACTACTATTTAGATGAACTAGAAACTTCTATATGTGCCCCAAACAAAACCAAATCTGGAATTAAGACTTGCATTTGATGTGAACATAATGTAGGGAGAATTTTACTTTATTAAAGATTTTTTTTCTCTTAGAAAAGAACGGACTATGAAGCTTCTTTAGATAGCCAACACCTGTGAATATTTAATGTTGATTGAGTTTCTAACTTTGCAGGAAGATTGACATTGTTTAAAAGGGAGATAAAAATTCTGGGGTCCCCTTACATAATTCTCCTATCTCACTAGATCACCCTCTTTTAGTAAAGCTGAAAGATTTAGTGTCCCTGAATAAATGAGTGTGTTTTCTTTCTTCATTTTGCCAGTCAAACCATGTTTTCATTACACAATGGTATCATCAACACTACAGCCCTGTAACCTTAACAATTTGCACTTCCTCCTTGAAGCATTCTGCTCAGGGCAGGTATCATGTTCTTGTTTGCTCCGAGGTATTGGCTGAATTTTTTTCTAGACCATAACTTCCATCTCAACCCATTAGGGAAAATGCCACATAAATCCTCAATGACATCCCTGGAATGCAGCGTTAGTCTCCATCAGAAAAAGCCTGCGGTCTAAGTGAGGAGAAACACAAGTCTACAACTCAGCCTCGCAGGTGGTTTCCCCTACCTCACTTCCAGTGTGGGAAGTAGGACAGAGGATGTTAGGAGAGTAGGAATCAAAGTCATAACCACAGGCCCGAGGTGGACCTGACTGGAGCAGGCCAGATGTTCCAAGTCACATGTGGAGAAGTGTTTGTGGTTGTATTCTGTTTGAAACTGATTGTTGATACTCTCATGAGACGGCTTGTGACAAATTGTATAATAAAAACGTTAAAAATAGCATATTTATTCCCTGGAAAAGCTGAGTTCCCACAATTCAGTGATCTGGGAAAATTGCTAAGCTTTCTGGACACAAAGTGCTGATTCTTTGTTCTTATAACCCTTTCCTTACACATAGAATTTTACATTATAGTTTTTGTTGTACTTGATTCCAAGCAGGGCTCCAATTATTCCTTTAGAAAAATAATAGATAAGTCAACTTATATTTTTTGAATAAAAATATAAAACCTAAGGAAAATGTACATATAATGTTTTTCCCATGTCCTGTATATATCAGCACTACCCAATAGGCATATATCAGTTACAAATGCAGTTTTCACATGAATTTTTAATTTTCTAGTAGCCATATTAAAAAAGTAAAAAGAATAAAGTGATATAATTTTAATAACATTTAATATATTTGTTTGCTTTCTATATACCTAAAATATTATCATTTTAACATAAAATCTATGTAAAAATTATTGCAATAGTTTACTTTTTTCTTTAATTAAAGTTCAAAATTCAATATGTATTTTATATTTACAGCTCAATTCAAACTACCCACATTTCAAATGTTCAGATGCTACACATAACTAGGTTATTACATGAGACATCAGAAGTGTATAGCATAGAAAACATTTGAACAAAATTAAGAAAAAAATAACCCCATGTCTAAATATGCAGATATTTATCAATGTTTCCTTGGGCCTTTAATATACAATGGGATGGAAGGATTTTCAGAGCCATAGAGGTTGGTTGAGAGTGCAGGAGATGAAGAATAAGTAAAGACAGAACAGGGAAATATTTTGTGTAGTGAGGACCAAGCTAAACTAAAGCCAGAAATGTTTAGAATATCTAAGTAGCTGATAGATTTCAAACAGCTCTATGTATCAGGAATGTTTTTGGTGGAAAGTAACAGAAACCTGAACATTTGGAAATGTTCAAATGGAAGATGTTAAGATGGAAAAAACAAAAGGAATGACACTACAACTTGGGTTTTGGGTATGTTGTGGGGTATACATATACATGAGGCATGAAGCTTTACTTACATAACTTATACAGTATTGTAAACCAATGGTAAGTCAATAAAAATTTTATTTTATGAAAAAAGGACTTGGAATGATGTTTTAAAAATGAAGTTAAAAAGCTCTCCTTCTCTAAGGGGAAAGAGATAAATCTTCTATTTATATCATTTTGTATCACAAGGTCACTGCTAGTTGCAAGTGGCAGGAAAATCAAGTGATTTGTTTTTCTGGTCTTTATAATAGAAGCTAGCAAAAAACAGATTGAAAATTACTACTGGGTCAACCAACTCCTCGGCTCATACTAAGTGCAAATGGTTACAATCCTTTTGGGAGTATATAAATATAAATATTGTAAGTCAAAGCAGTTCCAAACACCAGAGAAGCTCGTCAGTACAGTCTACAAGCAACTGACCAATATTCTTCAAACATACGGAATTCATCAAAGATGTTTAAGTCCATGAATTCACAAAACTATGAAAGCTATTATTACTTTTGGAGGCTGATAGAAAACCAAATCCTTAGTTGGAAACTGGCAAATAGAGCTAAAGAACCAAATATTCATCCTTCCTCTCCTATATGAACAATATCACTGTGTAAACAAAGATGGATGAGGGAAATGTCTGTTGATGAAAGTATTCTAACTAAAATCAAGAAAAAAATAGAACTTACACAATTTTGCAAGCCATATTGAGTGGTCATAGGTATTACATGTCAACAATTTATAAAATCACAAAAAAAGAAACAACCAGACATTAGGTGTCACTCTAGTCTTCAAAAATACCACTTATGTGTTTGTCAAGAGGACGAACCAGTCTGACTTCCATCTCTCTCAATTTGCTTTCAGTGTGCAGGAAATACAGAGAATAGCAGAGTAGATCAGGAGAGTTGTTATTAATGTGGAAGGGAGCAGGTGTGACTGGGTTTGGAACACACTGAGGGGCTTGAAGGACTTCTAGGGTGACTGGTGAAGTTCTAATTCACATCCATGGAGGTATTTGTCTTATAATTCAGTAAGCATGCATTTGAGCTAATGCTTCACAGAGGTCATGGATTGATTTGACATAGAAAGCTGACTGCCAGCAGACTTAGGTTGTTTCCCCCAATTTATTATAAGCTTCCATGAGCAGTAGGTTTATATTTTAAAAATAAGTAAACAAAACAATGGTAAACTTTTCCCCTTGCTCTCCCAGAAGTGGTGAGAAAAAAGTTGTAGTTTCTCTGATACAAAGCATTGCTTAATATTACCTATTTGTGATTTATTAGGGTAATAAAATTCTTTTAATCAGTTAGCATGACAACACATATGTCTCTGGATTGTTTATTTATGCTACCAGTGAACTCTTATCATCTAAATGAGATATTTTAGACACGTAGGTGCTTGCACTATAGATACATAGAAGCAATGCCTCACATACTGAAGATATCAACAAATGCCTGTTTTATAACTTTTTAGTGAAAAAATTAGACAAATCAAACTGCAACTTGTGTAGGCAAATAGTTAAATCCAGATTGTAGACATATATGCTATTTGTAGGTTTAAAAACAGGAAGGTCTTGATTAACTGTGTTTCAGAATTCTGTCTTCTATGTTAATTTTCTACATCATCTCATGGTTTGAAATAACCTGATGACTACCAGATTTATGTCTGTAGCCCCGAACTCTCCCTTGCACTCTAGATGTATATTCCAATAGTCTAGTGAACAGTTCTACTTGGAAGGTTAACAGACAACTCAAACTTTATGTCCCTGAACAAATTCTTGCTTTCCATCTCTAAAAACTTTCTCTACCAACAGTTCTCTTATCTGAGTAAATGACTTCTTTGTTCCAGTTGCCCTAGACTCAAGTCATGGTGTTATAGGGAAGGGAGAGGGGCACCCCAGTGCCCCCAAAGGTGCCCTCTTTAAAATGGGTTTTGCTATCTGCCACATTAAGACAAACATATAAGGCCTTTTAATGGAAAGGAACTTTAGTATAATTAGGGTACAATATAGAAAGGACAAAGAATATAGTTACTAAGTTAAGCATTTAAAGTTACCCATCTTTTTGAGGGTAAAAGTCTAGCAAAATAGGATTGGCTCAAAGCAAGGCCCAAAAGCCTGCCACATGTTTAAAGAACTTTTTAGTAGAGACCCCTAGAAAAGGGTCAGAAAGAGTTAGACAAATCCAGGAGGAAAAGAGCAAAATTAAAATCAAGATGAAAGTTGCCATGGTTAACCGCCCCACGAGTTTTTTTATCTACATCTGTTCCAACTAGTCCAAGATGAAAAAGCAAGTGTAGTTTTTTTACATGTTCCTTTGCTTTACATGCCTCCTCCATGCCTTCTTGCTGTTCTCCATCCTGCTTTCTTCTTCTTCTTTCCTTCCTTCTTTTCTTCTTTCCTGTCTCCAACATCTTATCCCTGCTCAGCTCCACCCACTTAGGGCGGAACCGGGATTCTGGAACTTCCCCCTTTCCTGGGGACCACCCTCTTACAATGGGATCGTATTCAAACCCACCCTACCTTTCTCACAGCACAGCCAATCCATGCTTAAATCCCTTTGACTTCATTTCCTGAAAATTTATTTATTTATTTTTAATTTATTTATTTATTTTATATATTTTTTTCTTGAAAAGAAAGCTTTATTTAGGAAAAAGGGAAGAATAAAGACTTCCAGGTATAGGGTACCTGGGAGGGGCAAGAGAGCCCTGAAAATTTATTTTAATTTCAATATTATTTCAATATAATTTCAAACATGTAAAAATGTTACAAAATTGTACAAAGAACTTCCATATACTGCTTCCCAGATTCACGAGTGCTTTACATTTTCCTTTAGCTATTTGATCATTCACTCAACTCTTTTCTTCCTCTGTCAAAAATACAACTGCAATGCAATACACATAACTATATACTACACATATTTTATTCTGAACCTTGGTCACTTGATTAAAGTAGTGTCTACCTCATTCTTCAGTACTAAATTACTCCTTTTAAATTAATAAATAATGCTTTAAGGCTCTATAAAGATGTCATTTCTCAACCAAATTTCAAGCACTAGTTTAAGCTTCCATTGATAATTTTCAAATTCAACAATTCATTCTATATGTATTAATTGCCATTTTTCTGTAAAGAAGCGTTTTCTCTTTTCCCAATTTATAAAATATTTTCTTTTAATCCACATATTTAGCATTCCTGTGCTCTTCAGTTCTTCCTGTAAATCTGTATTTTCATCTTATGTCCTTTTCCTTCATTTTGAAAAATTCTTTTGTCATTTTAGTAGTTCAGGTCTGCTGTTAAGTAACCCCTCTCTTCTCCTTCTGGAACTCTAAGGTCACAGACATTATACTACTTGATATTATTCCACAGATCGATTAAGTTTTTTTCATTGTTTTTAAAAAAACACATTTTTTCTTTCTGTTCCATGGATTAGATCGTTTCTATTGATCCATTTTGAAGATCACAGCTTTTTCTTAAGCTCTCTCCAACCTATTTTAAACCCATCTAGTAAAGTTTTTGCTTGAGATATACTTCTCAATTCTAGAAATTTCACCTGTTTCATAGTTCTATTTTTTTGTTGAGATTCAACAATAATTTTGACTTCGTTTTCCTTAAAACCTTGAACACATTTATAATAGCTTTGTTTCTAACCAAAACAAAGCGACAACCCACCACCTGGGAGAAAATCTTTGCACACAACATTACTGACAAGGGACTTATCACACAGATCCACAAAGAACTAACCAGACTAAACAAAAACAAAGTGAACAA
>JAGFMF010011702.1:3897083-3948031 GCA_019455555.1 Galemys pyrenaicus | reverse complement strand
CTGCACCCCTATGTTTATAGCAGCACTCTTTACAATAGGGAAGACCTGGAAACAACCTAAATGCCCAAAAACAGATGAGTGGATCAGGAAGCTATGGTATATATACATGATGGAATACTATTCAGCAATCAAAAATGAAAAACTAAATGCATTCATAGGAACATGGGTGGAACTAGAAGGGATTATGCTCAGTTAAGTAAGTCAGAAGGCAAAAGAAAAATACCAGATAGTTCCTCCCCTAGGAGGAATATAAGGGAACCAAATAAGGATCAAGGAAAGGAATAAAAACAATAATAATATCAATAACAATAAAGACACAAAACCAAAAGTGAAAAGACAAGGAAAAATTGGGGACACTTGGTGGGGAGGGGTGAGGGGGAGGGTTGAGGGCAGATGGGAGCACAGGGGACGGAGGTGATGGTGCACTGATGATATGGTGATGGGGAATACATGGGGATTACAATTGATGTCAAGTATATATAAATTAAAATATATAGATAATAGCTGCCTTCAAGTTCTTTTCCATTAATTCCACTGTTTAATTGTTTTGGAATTTTGGCTTCTATTGATTATATTTTCTGTTGACCATGAGTTACAATCTACTCTTTCTTCATAAGTCTGATAATTTGGAACTGCACATTGGGAACAATATATTATAGAAACTCTTTTGGGTTCCGTTATATGCTATTATAGCTAGCAATTCACTTATCTGAACTTAAACTCCAAACTCTGCCTCCCACTTGGTGTGAACAGTAGTTATGATCTCTGATCAGTTCTTACTGTCTTCCTATAGTTTTTTACTGGGCATTTTTACCCCATGTTTTTGCAGTTTAGGGGTCATCCAAGGATTTATGGGCAGATGTTTAGGCTCCCAATTCTATGGAATTTTTATCCCCAAGATTTCTTTGCTTAATTTCCTGCTGCTTTTGTAGTCCCTAAATTTTGTGCTCTTCAGACTATTGCTTTCTGACTTAGTTCAAGCTTCCCACTGTTAGATCCACTGGCTCCTGTCGTCCAGTGAAATCCCAGTCTCAGTTAGCATGATTCCTTTTTCTCAAGTGTTGAATTATCTCCAGTTCTTCCTGTTTCTGGTTATTTGACAGGGACTTAACACTTTTTTGAAAGTGTTTTTCCAGAGTTTATAAGTGCTATCTGTGAGAGGTTTAGACACACTTTACTCAGCCATTCCTGGAACTAGGCCCTGCCATCATTTCTTACCTAGAGCACAACAATGACTACTTAATTGGCTCCCTGTTTCCACTATTTCCCCTCAGTGTGCTTTCTACCCATCAGTCCAAAGTATCCTGTTAAACGTAAGTCATCATTTTACTATTTCCTACCTCATTTATAGTGAAAGTCATATTCTTTGTATTTGTCCATCAGGTCCTTAGTCATCTAGCCCCTCATTGGCGCTTTAATTATGTCTCATGTTCTGCTCTAGGTACAATTGTATCCCTGATGCAACTGGACACTCCTGTGGAAACTCCTCTCTGAGGGCCTTAGGCAAGGGGGGTAAGAGTTTTTGTCTTTCGTTCATTGCTTTCTCTCTGGTGACATAAATATGCCAACAGTTAACAGATACTCATTAGACATTTGTTCAAAGACTAAATAAATTTGGATTTCCCTCTTTTGTCAGGGAAGATCTGTATTTAAACCATAGATACCAATTTGATGATGAACTTTGATTTCTATTAAGGATTAGGCTATGAGAGAAGTCTGCTAATCAACTCCTCTAAGATTCAACCAACTCCTCTACATTCCTTTTGTCTAAGATAAAAACATCAACAATAAGCTTCATTCTACATAAAGACCTGTCTAGCTTTACATGTATATGGTATTTTAAGTGTGTTATAATACAAAGCACGTAGGCTTTGGCATTGAACAAAGAACATTGAACTTTATCAGCATCATGGCTTTGGGTTATTTAACACCTCTCAATCTTAATTTTCTCATGTGGAAAGGACGGTGATGGTCACCTAGAATTAATTACTCACTGAGGCTAGCTAAAATTGGGAGTGACAAAAGAAAATCCCAAATAGTACAGGATTAAACAAGATATTATTTATCTCTCATGCAAATGTCTGGAGATTGGCCAGAGTGGGTATGGCACTCCGTACATTAGGGAACCGGGAATTTTCCATCTTTTGACTGTCCATAGTAGCCTTATCTCCAAGTTCACTTGAGGTTCCAAGAGCTGCTCTTACTCCAACTACTATGTCTACCTTGCAAACCAACAAGGAGGAAATCAGCGGAATAGATGAAGAATTTTAAAGTACACCATACAATATTTATTCCAATAGCCAGAACTTAGATAAACAGCCACATATAAGGGGATTGTAAAATGCAGTGTTTATTTGGGATGGCTATCAGTCTACCTGAAATTATTACTGTGTGAGAGGAGAATAATGAATTTTAGAGGGCAAATGATAGCCTTCTTTTCTAGTTTAGTGTAAAGATTAAAGGACTGTAAGATTCATGATATCTAGAAATCACGTAAACGCTTCATAATTTTTCTCCCTTTTCTCATTAAATCATGTCTTAGCCTTTCCCTTGCAAGAAAACTAACATTCTTTAATCCTTTCCTTCTGGTTCTTCTTTCTTACAGATTTCTGTGGTTCTTTCCTAAACTTTCTCCTCAGACTCCTCTTTTATAGGTAGAGCTGTACGTCCATTTTAAATAGGCCTGTTCCAGGTGATGCTCAGCTACAGATGTCCATTTTGTTGTAGGCCTGCCTTCAGAATATGGTTCTTTCCCAACAAATCATCTTGACAGCTGGTGCTTAGGTAGTGTTCCTTTAAGTCCTTAAAAATTCCTTGGTGTAAGATGTAATAAGGCATATGTATGTCATATTTTTTTTCTGATAACTTTAGCTCTTATCTCAGCCTTGCAAGCAAAGTTTCTCTAAACAATATTTTAATTTTAGGTGAAATAATTCTTTCTTGAGATAGAAATCGTTTGAGTATACTTCAAACAGATTCAAGTGCAATTGTACTGGTTGAGCAAGGGTGAGCAGTGGGCAAATTACTGGTTCAGATCATCCCTTAACTTGTTGAGAATCAATTAATAGAGGATGAGCACTACTGATTATGAAAAGGAATTTGGCAAGGAAGCAAAGATTCCTATTCACTTCAGTAACTCCAACTGTAAACTGAGGTTTGGCCACTTAATCTGATCCAGGAAAACTCTGCCAATTATTCTCCTAGAATCTTAACCTAAAAAATTCAGTTAATGATTAAAAGTCGAGAAACTGATCCACAGTGTTAGAAATAAAACATAGATTCACAAAGTGCCATCAGGCCCTCAAGGTGCAGGGAGCCTCAGGGCAGAGGGGGCAGAATGGGTGAAGAGAGTGAGATCAGCATTTGCCTCCAAGACAAATAATAAATAGGGCTGATTTCCCAACCATCCCCTTTCCCATGACCCTGCATAGCACTGCCTTTTGCACTCAATTTCCTCACTGTGTCGTCTGAATTTCACCTTTCATTTCCAAGATGTTCTTTAGTTCTAAATTATCTTTTCTGCATTTTGTCAGAAATGTTGTTTTGACTTTTCCTACACCTGGAAATACTTTTTTGATAATATGCCTAAGTCAGTGGTTCTAAAATGGAACAATTTTGTCCCCTAGGGGACATTTGGCAATGTCTGGACATAGTTTTGGCTGGCATACTGAGGCAGGGGAGTTGTGAGCTACTGGCATCCAGTGAGCAGAGCCAGAGATGTGCTGAACATCCTACCGTGAACACCCCACTATGTGTGGTCAGCCCTCGTGCAAAGGATTACACGGCCCTACGTGCCTATAGTGCCAAGGCTGAGAAACCCTGGTCCAGAGCACTTATTCTCAACAAGGACAGTAATTTAAATAGGACAAAGGATGGGGCCTCCTTGGTAGTGCAAAGGGTTCAGTTGCAGCACTATGAAGCTATCTGCAGCATGAGTTTGATCCATGGCCAGGGAGCTGACCCATGTGGCACAGCAGACCTCTCCTGGCTCACCCACTGCTCCCCTCAGCAGTTTTGTTTTGTAGGTTGATTTTGTTTTTCCTGGGAAAAAGGACAAGTAAACCAACCATCAGTGACTTAGTATTTCTTTGAGAAAAGGACCCTCCCCCCACCTCACCTCACCCCACCCCAGGGCCTCTGGCCTGTACCCCAGTTCTTGTATGCAAAAATAAATAAATCTTTTTAAAAAATATATGATGAAGGTACAACCTTAACCAACTAGCGTATACCGTAGTGTCTTCCTTAGTATTTAACTTCCTGAGGAATGGGATAAAAAAATTTTTTAAGTCTTAGAAGGTCCCAATGGAAGCAATAATGGATAAAGCTCAAGAAACAATGTCTAACTTTAGGATCTCTCAGGTCCTTTTTGGTTGTATCAAGTCCTTACACAAAACAAATATTGATAGTTGCAATTTAGCAAAAACTAGTTGCTGACATTAATATAGAGCAACCTTCTGGAATTAAACTTGAGTTTAAAATAGATTGGTTCTCAATTTTAAAAAAAGACAAAAACAAACCTTTGAAATCTGACTGCAGAACTGATATGCTACCAAAATGGGGAAGGGAAAAGGAAAGCAAGGAGGGACAGGAAGGACAGTGTGGAGGAATATGGGTGCCGTGGTGGTAGGTGTGGCATGAGAACATGCATGTGAGGAGGTGTGGCCCTGTGCCTCTGAATCACAGTGTGTTAAACCGATGTAACCTCAATAAAAATAAATAAAGTAGGTTGATTTTGTTTTTCCTGGGAAGAAGGACAAGTAAAAACAACCATCAGTGATTTAGTCTTTCTTTGAGAAAAGGACTTATGTATTCTTGCAGCCCCAAAGGCGCTTTAAGATACTTGAGGCCAGTAATTTACTTAATGACATCCAGTGATCTACAAGAATTGATGTGCTTTAAAGGATGAGTTTTTATGACTACTCCAAAGGCCCCTATTTATTTGGTAGTTGAGCACTGTCATGTAGAAAATAAAGGCTATCGGGCTAAAAGTACCACATTCCTACTACTGAAAAAAATTCTGCTCTCTCAACTTAGCATGGACCTTTTTGCTTAAAGGTATTTCTTCTGTTAAAAAGACTGGAAGTTACATTTCCTCTCTGAAGGTCAAAACCAAAAACATCTTGCTGTGGCATTTTATTTTGTCCAAAGTATTAGAAAAATCATATTCTAAGATGACTAATATATATATAACCCCAGTCTCTGGGCCAGCAATTTCTATTTCTTCTAACCAGTTAACATTTTTTTATTAATAATAGAAATTTTTTATCAAGGCTGCTTGGAATCCCCTGAGATAGTAAATTTTACAAAGAGAAAATGGAGGCGGGTAAGAATGTACAAAACTTAGACTTTCAATTTGATATTCTTTCTTCTAAGGCTGTCTAGCTTTACCAAGTTCTTCCACCCTGTGTCTGGGAACAGTGTCAGGGGATGGTTTACTCCAGGAGAGGAGTCTCCAAGCTACCTCAGAAGATGGAATCCACAGGGAGTCAAAAGAGGAGTAGCTGGAGTCAAAGAGGTAAGAAGTCAAAACTTGTCTTAAAATCAGAATATACTCCTGTAACTTTGAGAACAAAGTGGAATTTTGTTGGTCAGAGTAATTAAGTGAAGGTCGGTCCAGGAATGTGGCCTCCTCGCTCCACACAGCTGCAGAAGACTCTGGGAAGAAAGCTCCTCACTTCCTGTAACTGGGAGTTGTTCCCTTGGGACTTCCTGTCACAGGCTGTCCTGAGGGCTCCAGCATAACCTTCCCAAAGTTTTCCCCTCTACCAGTTTCCATTATCTTTAAACAAAAGAATAAGGGAGAGTGAGTTCATTGAAATTGATGCCAAAAGGGTATTTACAGAAGAACTGTTTTCTAAATGAATTCTCACATCTTAAAATATTTTTTTCTACTTAGTAATTTTAGTTTTAGTCAAAAAGTAAAATGAGACTGGAATAGGGAAAAGGAAAGACCTTTTTGAAGCTAAAAGAGACATTTCATTGGATTCATTTCCAAAAATAGAGTCACTGAATTAAGTTCTTATTGGGACAATATAGGGCAAAACCATTTAATTTTACATGCATACAATATTTTCATTTTAAACATGGTGTGGTGTTACAACAGAGGAAATTATTTTGGTATTGTGAAAACATGCTTTTCAGGGTCCTTTGAGAATGATTTAATTGAGTTTCAGGGTACTTTATAGTTTTAATTTCAATGTGACTCTCATCAATGTTTATTTAATAGTACAAAGAACATGTATTGTATTTGTTAAACAAATAAATGATCTAATGATCTTTCCACAAGCCAAATGCAACAGCATAAATAAAGTGCATCCACAATTTTGTAGGTTAATCCCTTCTTGCTTCCAAATACAGTGAACCAAGAGAAATTTAATGTTTTATATTGGTCACATGAATCATAAACAAAAAGAAGTGTGCTGGCCCCAAAGCTCAAAGCTGTTGATAATAATGCGTGCATGCATTTTACCAGTTTTCAAATACTTTCTTCACATATTATTATCTCATTTGATTTTCCATTACGTAAGCCTGGCAAACATTGTGGAGTGTCATGGCAGTCTTCCACATTTCACTTGTGAAGACGACAACTTGTCTACCACACACATTCACTTCTGATTATGACTTGAGGGGAATAGTTAACTTTCAGGGCTCCACTAGCAACTAAATTCTAAGATGCACACCTGTCATTTAGTAGAATCACAAAACAAACATCTCTTACTCTTGCTTGGGGCACAGAGTAGATTTTGCCCAGTTGTATCCCCACCGCTTTGTGTGGCCAGGCACCTTTGTGTCAGACACAGCCACCATCAGAGTCCCGGACAACCATCGCCTCTTTTCGGATTCTCCCACACCCTGTCAGAGTAGGTGCCAGATTTCCTGGATGCTCTGAAGTTCTAAAACCTTGGGAATTGGAGGTGGAAGAGCAAGGACATAATTTCTGGTTGTCTTCACTAATTGCCACTGTGATCCCTGTCATTCTTGGCTGTATGTCACCTGTGGGCCAGGTGGCTCTTTGCTGTCACACTGGGAACATGGCGGTATTTGCTCAGAGCCTGTGATCCCTCCCCTGGATTCTACACACAGCCCATTTCCCCTCAGTGCTTGTGAAAAGAGCCGCACTGGTGCCCTCTGCTGTGGCCTGCAGACGTCTCCCTTTTTACATTCTTTCCTCTCATACTTTCTCCCTAAAAGAAAACCAAGAGATTCTCTTCTTGTTTTGATAGAGAGAAAAGGAAGGGAGAAGAACTCTTCCTTACGTCTCATGCTTCTGCAAGACAAAGCTGGGTCTTCCTCTGAGCTACGTCTGTCCTGCTGCTGCTTTGCATGGGCTTGACCATTCGAGAGAACAGGCTCAACCATCTGTTTGAGTGGAAGAAAAGACGGGAAGAATGCAAGGTGGAGAAAATTATCTACACACAGCTACTGTTCCTTAAAAGGAAACAAACTGCTCTAAATGTTGGGATCACATAAAACTGAGGACAAACTCTGAATCTCTTATAGCACAGCATAATTGTTAGGTTTTAAGTTTCCAAAGAAAGAATGGGCTAAGCCTGCCTGTGTTTTGGATTGACTGCCGAGTCAATGTGGTAAAGGATAAGAACCAAGTTGCTGCAATTTTTGCTCTCCACTCGATTGGGTGAAAGAGCTCCTCTTGGAGTCATGAAATCCAGCACTTCATTAGATCTGTTCAGAAAGCAGCAAAGCTTTCTGGGAAAGACTAAAGCTGGACAAATAACCTGGATGTGTCAGCCTCACTGTGCTTTTGCCCTATTTTGAGCGTATACAAAAGCATGGTACTCTCAAGAGTCCCTTTGATGTTTTATTTTTCTTATGAAAATGAGCTTGTGCTTTGGAACACATAGGCCCTTTAAGTGATCTAATGACTCAGAGTGACCATTTCACAAGGCAAATGCAATAGCATAAATAAAATGCATATGCAATTTTGTATGCTTAAGACTTCTCTCAGTAAATTGCAACCAAGAGAAATTTAATACAAGGATTAAACAGATGGGGGTGAAGTGGTGGTAGTAGAAGGCGGCAGGAGAGTAATATTTCCAAGGAAGAAGTGCCATCTATGGGGAGACCTAAAAGTTGTGTGGGAAGAGAAACAGAAATAGTAATAGAAGGGAGAGCATATTAAAAGGCCCAGGGATGAGAAAACATAAATTGTTGAAAGGTCTAAGAGTAGTTTGCTATTGCTGGAAAGGAAAATACAGGGGCAGGGTGAGAGAAGGTAATGGGTTACAAAGTGGAAATTTAAGATTGAAAAGCTAAGTGATTGGATAAAGAAGATGTTATATACATACACAATGTAATACTACTGAGCCATAAGAAAGGATGAAATCTTGCCATTTGTGACACCATGGGTTGACTCTTCAGGGAGTCATGTTAAATGGAATAAGTTAGAAGGAGAAAGACAAATGCCATATGATTTTGCTCATTTGTGGACTATTAGAAAGAAAAGCAGTCAAGTAAACAAAATAAAAACAAAACCTAGATTCTGACAAAAGAATGGTGGTTACCAGAGAGGAAGAGTGGACAGGTAGATGGGGCCAGGTAGTTGCTGGTGGAAGATGACTGGACATTGAGTGGTGAGGCTGGACACTTATTTTAAATTGATGCTACTTAATTTTAAAAAAGTGGAAAATTTAGGAAGAGGAGTTAGCAGAAATGGAATGATTGTATAGAACAAAAAATGAGGCTTCGAGATAAACATTCATTTTTTTCCAGTAACAAATAAGAAGTGGGCATATGTTTGCTAATATTGATTGGGTGGCTCACATGATCAAGGCCAAGGTCTCAATCAGCCTCTTGCCCCTTTTCATGGCTCCGTACTTCCACTTTTTAGGAATGAGGGACAAAGCACAAAGGGCAAAAGGGGCACATCTAGCTGAATCTCACTTTTAAAGGAGTTTTGCTCGAAGTTCTACTCCAAAACATCAACTTCTATCTCATTATCCATGTCATGATTGAGGCCTATTTGTCTTCCACATACCACGCGGGATGCTGAGATTCAGTTTGAATGCATAAGTAATTTCCACTTTCCTGAACCAATCACTTGACCAAGACACTGATTGACCTAACACAGTCCCTTGTTACGTCATTCCTGAACTACAGAAGGAGTTTCTTAGACAGTTTCACCCTGCCAGTCCTCTGCTCAAGAGACTCCAAGAAGTTCTCACTTCCTGTAGTATTCAAAACTGCCCGAAACGTGCCATCAATTAAATTCAACACCAATGTATTAAGTACATGCTGCAGGCAGACAGGCTAGACTAGAGCATGCTGCCTACATCAGCAGGGGCTTTCATGCCATGCCTTGTTCCCCCTCATCCACTCGATGCACTTCTATCTGATTCAGTGCAAGCTTCAGGACAGTGCTCGTGCCTGAACTTGTCCTGGATGTCATCCTGCATATTAATTTATGAGGATTCCTCCCCCCCTCTTAAGACACAGCACTCACTGTCCAAGATCACTTGACTAACAATTAGAAATGAACAGCTTTGTGGTTGCTTGGTTTTTATATTATCATCGAGCTCTCTTTCAAGTTTCTATATAACCACATCCTATCTCTATACCCTCCACATAGAACCTTCGGGAATGTTTAATGTTGACAGAAGAAAAGCAATGATCATAAGCAAAAGATTATAACTTAAGTGCTCTGAAAACGTTCAGTTGCAGCTCTAAGATCATTAGGGAACTTCCTTGGATTAAACGTGTCATTTGTTGTCAAAAGTATGTGGTCTCATATCCACTGAGATGTGAATCCAAATACATTAGATGGATTTAGTTTTTTATACACCTCTAGATGCTTTTACATATTTACCATAATCACTTTTGCCTCTAGATTAAACTCAAAGAAACTTAAATATTAAGCAAGGCAGCAGACAAGTGTTGATGATGTACTAGGCACAGCAGGCTACTCTGTCCAAGCAAATGGAAACTATGTGATTGCTAAATTCCTTGTTGAAATAAAGAAATTCAGATCCCTTAATTACTATTTAATTCTGATTCACAGTAAGTAGATAGCTTCAGAAAAGTAAAAGGTAATTGCTAAGTATAATTCTATCTAAATAGTAGTCAAATTGTTTAAGAAACAATTGTACTCTGAGAGTTTATCTTGAATATGGCAAAACATTCAAGTTAGACTTATGTTGTATCAGCGATTGATCCAGCTTTATGGTATGATTCTCAAAATACATAAAATGGGCCTTTGGCCTTTCAGCAAAAGTGATGAGGACTTAAAGCCCTTGACAGTGTTTGTTTTATCTTCGGGGACAATGATTAAGTGTAAGGAGAATGAATGAGGTTTGCTTTATTTGATACACATTTATAGATCTGCAGGCACTGATCAATACAAACTTGTCTTTAAGTACAGCCAAACTGTAGTCGTGAATAATGCCTGGAATAATTTTTCCAAAATAGAGAATATCTTGCTCTCTGACCTGAAGCAATGTTGTACAACAAGACTAGCCTACACACTAAAAATTTATGTCAAAATCTTTCACAATGTGAATTAATTGTAGCATTTCTAGCTCACTCTCAAATTGGGTCAAGATTCATCTTGAGGCTTTTCAACATCCATCTTGCTCTGGATAGCAGCTCGAGGCCCAGAGTTCCCCAGGCCCTATTAGCAACAAGAAATAGAGCAGGTGGCAAAGTGTCTCCCTTTAGGGTTAGGGCTCAGCATCTCCCTTTAGGGTTAGGGCTCAGCTTTACTTCTGCCTGTCACTGCTTGCGTGACTTGTGAGACCTGACATAGACTCTTTTGCATGTGTCAACAATTCCCGTATCTACATACCAAGCCTGGAAAACACATTTTCCTGCTTAAGCAATTCTTACAAACTGTTTTTGCTTTCCATTTCTATCATTTACAGGCACACGAAGGAACATCCTCCCCAGCCCCAAGCTTAAGCTGGACTTCAGGGCAGACCTTGACCCAAGTCTCCCTCTCCATTCAAAGTTCAGTCTGGCATCCATCTATTTAGTGGCACTCTCCACTGGCTGTATTTTGCCTCCTGGTAAATTTAGATCATAGAGCTTTCAAAAGATGCTGTAGCGTTATTTTTATCCTTGAAGAGCAGGCCTGGGAGTTGGCAGGTAAGTTAAAAAGTTGATTAAGGCAAAAAGCATAACAATGGTATGTGCATATCTTAAGCATTCTATTTTAATTTAAAACTTTTTAATGTACATTTATTCCCCAAAGTTTTGACTCAGGGCCAAATTTCCTCTGATTAGATGTCTGAGTCAGCTTTCTTGCATAAGCCACTCCATAATGTATTAGCTATCATTTCCATTTTTTGTTTCTTTAGAGTGCAGAGAAAACTAAAGGATGCTTTTGAACCTAAATTTTTGTGATACCTTTGATCTTTATATGTTTCATGCCTACACTTAAACTGATAGCAACTTTATTCTGTGTAGTCCTTTGCTTTTATCAAGTCTTTCCAGTACATTTGACTGTTTTCATAGGCACAACCCTCTTTCCACACTTACACGTCACTTCTTTAAACAGCAGATGTCACGTTATATAATTACAGCAAGAACAGGTGTCATGAACAAGTTTGAGAACAAACATAATTGACTCTTGGTAACCATATAACTCATCAGGTAGGAGCAGAAATTAGAAAACAAGAGAGAACCCTAAAGCAACTAAGTGTGTATCAGTCTAAGACAAGGAGTGGGAGCACCATTAAGAGATGCATCAGAAATCAGTTGAGAGCATCTACTCGACAGTGGGATAGTATCTCTAAGCTTTGGCAGCCCCAAGGGAAGCAGTTCCCTCCTTCTTTCTCATCTCTATGTGACAAGGGAGAGAAAGGACCTGACTGGGTCCTGTGTCTACCATGAGATCGCCCGCTGTTACCAGGGACGGAGGTTGCTAGGGTAGCTCCATCTGGGTCACACTGAATGGGTGGCACCCCCAGTGTTGTCTGCATAGTTGGCACAGCAACTCAGAGCAAGAGTAAGTCAGTAGACAAACTAGATCTAGTTAAAAACAAGGCCTGTGGTGGGAAATGATAAAGGAAAACTAATATTAAATCACGTTCCCCTCCTATTAAAATTACTTAAAAGTTCTTAAGATTGAGGATTGTGCTATAACGTTAATCATAATGATAACAACAGCAAATAACGCGCAATGATTGAGCTGTTTTATGCAGCAGGCACTCTTCCAAATATTTAAATGATATTACTTAACTTCTCCTGTCATGAACACTAATCTCTACTGAGCCCCTCACTACATTTCCCTAGTTACTCCTACCTACTAGAAAACTGTTTCATATACTCAAGGTTTTCCTCAGTCTTCCCCCAAATCTTGATTCACTTGATGAACTTGCTTCTCATTTCACCAAGAAAAAGAAATCAAGACAATAACTCCCACCACCTCATGTACGTGCCCGCTATGCCTGTCCTCATGCTTTCTCTCTCTTCTGCTGCTTCCATAATCAACTGTCCACACCCCTGTCTGTGACCAAGCCCTTTACTTGAGCACTGGAGCCCATCCGTTCACTCTCATACACTGAAGGGCTTACCTCATTCAGTTAGTTCCCCTCCCTAACATGTCATTAATCTTTCCTTTGCCCTGACCATTTCTGCCAGGGTATAAGTCTGCTATAATTTCCCTTACCTTTGAAAAGAACCTCAAAAACATTTCTTTTGACCTGTATCCTATATCAGTTATTGACCCCAATTCTCTGCTCTCCTTGATGGAACAAAACGGCTGATGGAGTTATCTATACCTGTGGTCTCCAAATTTCTTTCTTTCCTTTCCTAAACCCTCTCTTTAACCCTCTGCAATGAAGGGTTTGCCCCATCAATTATTAACTCTTGGACCTTATCTGTTTGATTTATCAGCAGAATTGAACAAAGCTGATTATTATTCTCTTTGAAACACATTCTTTGTTTCTAGAACAAACAAACTTCAGTTTTTCTCCTATCTCACAAGCTGCTCTTTGCCCACTTCCTTTGCTAGTTGTTCTTCATCTCTCTAATCACTAGAGGTTGGAGTACCCCAGCCTAAGACTCTTCTCAATCTGTCTCCATGTCTTAGATTATCTTTTGATTTTAAATATATGAATAAACTGATAACTCCTTACTTTGTATCCAGTTTTGTTCTTTTCCATGATTTAGATATTTGTGAACTTTTCTGTATTAGAAAACACTCAACATTCCAAACATATCTAAGCACCCTTCTCAAAAAGCCAATATCTACTTAATACCTCTATTTGCCTGACAATGGGCATCTCAATTCAGTACAGTGAGTTCTGCTATGACACTTACTTTGGAATTGGGAACTTGTTCCAGCTTGACTGATGTATCGGGGAATAATTTGAGCATAACACTAATTTTACCTTTGTTTAGTGCAATTTTATCTTTGAGAAACACTAAGCAAATGCACTAAGTGCACCCAGCTGGGCCTGTGGGGACATGCAACACGCCCGCACCCAGGCACACAGCATCCACTGCACATAGTGTGGTACCCTCCAAGGTTGTGTTTGGCTATTTTCATCTTTGTGCCCTTTGTGCTCATTTGACATCCCCAAAATAATGAAGTATTCTGCTCAAAAATCCCAGCAGTGCAAGCAAAGAAGTATTTTAGTACTGAGGAAAAGTTTGAAATATAACAAGAAAATACAGGCAATCTTTGCTTCATGTTAACTGACACTTGTGCAAATACTCCCTTTATGTGGTTCTGAGTAACTGACATACATACTGTCCCTAGCAAGGACAGTTCTGACATACATATACTTCTGTTAAAACAGTATCACTCAAGACAAGGATAGCTTGCATATAGTCTCTCCTGAGCAGAAAGGAATCCATCTTGCAGACTATAACAGACAATGCCACAAACATAAAGTTTTAACTTCAAGTGCCATGAAGTCAATAAGAATGAAGATTATAGATACAGAAGAAATAGAAAGACATGTGAATGAGGAACCAAATAGTGAAAAAAAATATCAAGAATCTTTCTTGTAATCAAAGAGCACACACTCTATAGGCAAAGACCTTAAAGAAAATCTCTAATTGCCAAGTCCTGTGGAAGTCACTTATTTTCATGTCACTAATGACTAGTGGTTTCTAACATAACAATTTCAAATCCTTCATGTTAGACATGAGAAAGCAGAAGAATGTCCAAAGGGCAGAAGTGAATAATAGCTGTGTATTGAATCAGATTTTCGATTTTGCTGAAACAGCTATCTATTATAAATGCATAATTTGAAGACTTATCAAAGGAGGAAAACCTACCCCCAGATTCAGAGCTGAGAAAGATCACTGTGATGTCTAATAACAATGTGAAAGGAGGACTGTGGGGCCACCCCCACCCACATCTGGTGTTACAACTTTCTAGTCTACTTCAGTAGACCAACTGTATTTGTCAGGGTTCTCCAGAGAAACAGAACCAACAGGATATATATCAGGTATGCATTAGAGAAGTTCACTGTAAGGATCAGCTTATGTGGTTATGAAGCCAAGACGTACCACAGCCTGCTGTCTGCAAGCTGAAGAGCCAGGAAAGCTGGGGGTGTAATTCAGTCCAAGTAGGAAGGCTGAGGACTAGGGGGCCAGTGATGTAGTGTAGTGCTGGAGTACAAAGGCCTGAAAACCAGGAGCTCTGATCTCCCCAGGCAAGAGAACACAAAGTCTCAGCTCATGAAGAGAAAACAAAAATTCACCTCTTTGTTCTATCCAAGTGCTCAGTGGGTTGAAAGGTATCACCCACATTAGTGAGGGTGGATCTTCTTTATTTGTCTCCTGAACCAAATGCTCCTGGATTTCTGAAAAGCCCTTACAGATATAACCAGCAATAATGTTTTACTAGCTATGTGAGAACATCCCTTAGCCGTACACCAAAAATAGCACCACTTCACAATAACACCACTATAACTTTTTTGATACCTACTTCTACAAGCAAACTTCAGACCTTTGAAAGGGGAGGTGCCATATTTATTGATAATAATACTTATGTACACTTTACCACTTACTACATGTAAAATTTTGCTATCATTTGTGTTAGGTTAATATCTTTTTATTTTTAATGTGCCATTGAGGAAGTATTTGAGTAATATGTCCCTAATTCCACTTTTCCCCATAAATCCTGGATTTTTTTTGATCATATGATTTCATGATTTTTAGAAAGTTATTATAGCAGACATAACTGTATATCCAAAACTAAACTCTTAACCCTCTTCCTAAAACCTATTCCTTTATAGTCCTCCCCATCTTAGTTAATGACACTCCATTTGGCCAATTGCTCATCTAAAATATTGAAGTAATCCTTGAATTATCCTTTTCTCTAAAATGCCACATCTGTTCCAGCAGCAAGTCCTGTTGGCAGCCATACTGTGAGGACGCCCCAGCCCAGGGGAGTGTCACACCTGGGGGCCGGTCTGCTGGTCTCCACCAGGCCTACCCTTGCAGTCATGCTAGACCAGGCATTTAGAAGATATGGGAAAGGTAACAAATGATTCCAGTCCAGTGTGAGGTGCAACCATGAATTATTTCCAGAGAGCTGTGGAAAATAAGGGGGCAGGGTAATTTTCAGTGGAGGGCTGTCAGTGAGATTTCAGAGAAGAGGTAGCATGTACACTGTTGTGAAGGATGAGCAGGAATTTGCCAGGCAAAAGGAAAATTGGATGCTTGTCCTCTTCTTTGAAGAACAGAAGACTCCTCTTCTGACAATAGGAATCCACTCTCTGATAGCCCTCTAGTGAGCACTGGGATGAGGTAACCTGCCACTCCAGAAATAAAACTATGAGGGGTAGACAAGACTGTAGATGGACATGAGTAAGGTATTTCCCTTTTCCGGGCCTGTTCTCTCATGTAAAAGACCTGGACTAGATTAAAAATGCAGAGTAGGTCATTCTCACTTGACAATCCTGTGACTCCACTTCTATCCTAAAGCTCATCTTCTCAGAGTTAAACAGTCCCTAGTCCCTCACATGATATTGTCCATAACTGTTAGCCACACAAATGTGTCCTTTGCATAGACTCTACATTGTCAACGGCCACTTTCAAATGTAGTGTAGAGGACAGTCCTGCCCAGAGTGATGTGGCCCTGCAGGCTTAGTCCCCATAGGGAGGAGACTGAGCAATACCTTCTCTACCTAGATATTGACGCCACTTGGAGCCTCCCAAGGCTTCAGTAGCTGTTTTCCATTCACAACAGAGATTCAAGACCTTTTTCACAAGGACTCTTAATAATCCACCCATGGGCCATGTATTATGTATTTACACAAACTGATGGAACCTGACCTTCATTCACAATTACATTTATCTTTCTTTCCTCAGGAGCACCTTTCTGGTCAATAAATATTTGTTGACTTGATTTTCATTTTGCTTTTGCCTGTCAACACAACTTAACAAAACATCATTACTTTTTTATTAATTTTATATGCTATAACATTTAAACCTTTCTTCTTTAAAGTGTGATTTGAGATGAGTGCCTTCATGCTGCAGGTCCTCTCAGCTGTGTGCTTTCTACAAATCTATCAAAGATCCCATTTCTGTATCCATAGTGAATGTGACTTGGAAAAGACATTAAGCTTTTGTTTACTGCCAGCCTTCCCCGTTAGTTACCAAGACGTGACACAACAGTGCCAACCATGTGAAGATTACAGAGCACGTTAAAAACAGGAAAATGGTGTCCTTGCTGTGTAGTTTCTAAAACATTGCTGTAGGGTAAATGAAGATTGCTCAGGCTTTTGCAATGTTGGCCCTGTGGCTATGACCTGCACCTGCAAGCCTTGAATACAGGAGGCACTTGGGGGTGTGGGCTGGTGTACTGGGGAACACCTGGAGTACGGTGTGCGCATGCATAAGTGTGAACGCCAGAGCCTGGAGGCTGGGCATATCAGGGCGATGTCACAGAGGATGTGGCAGAGGATGGTGCTGTGTAGAGCATCAGAGAACAGCTACTGCAGGAAAGAGCATATAGAGATTAGCAGGCGGCCAAAGACACGGCCCCCTGCCGGCTTGTCTCCTTTGCTCACTATCAAAAACCTGTAGGGAGGAAGCCAAGGTCTCTTGAGGTGGGTTTTCGCTTTTAAGTTGCCTGAACGGACTGAGGTCGATGGTGAACCTACTGGGCCTTGGAAGGTTGCAGAACAATTACAAATAATAACACAATACTTTCAGTTAGGATTTATAGGTATATATACCATATGGAGTAAGACAAGCAAAATTCCACAGCTTCTGTCAAGTTATTTTCTAACCTGCGATGCCACTGATAATAAGCACAGGGTCAAATCTGAAATTTTATATCTGGCTATCTTGCTGTTTGCAAAGAATTTTAGAATTTGCTTTGAATCAGACAGTTGTTTTGAAATCAAGACAGTTTCTACTAGCTCAGGAAGAAAAGACTCAGAAATACCAGAAGCAGATCAAAAGCAATAAAAACCAGAAACCTAGTCTTTGGTGTTGTCTTCAGTCTTTTTCAACCTAGAAGCTTGCCAGCCTCTCAGCATCCCTGGGTGCCTCCCCCTCCTCCTTAGCAGATGGAGGGGCGAGAGGAGGTGGAGCTGAGAGGGACAAAGGATGCTAATGATTGTATTTTCCAGCAATTTTTTTCTTTTAATTCTACACTTTTCAAAATCTGCAGGAGTGATTGCATGTAAATAGACCTCCTAATGGATGTCTAGTTACCTTGGGCTCTTTTCAGATTCAGTCCATTAAATGTCTTCTATAGAAAAAGGACACAATGGCCCACAAAGCCAGGGTCAGTCTTAAAAAATAAAACACCACCTGAATGGGGGCAGTGCGAGAGGAATCAAACAGCCTCAGATGGCAAAGGGCTCTTTGTAAATTCTTTTTTTTTTCCCCAGAAGAGAAGCTAAATCAGGAGCCTGATGCTTGTGCTAATCTTCTTTCTTTCCTTTTTTCCCCTCTTCCCTCAGGAAGGAAGCTATTCAGGCGGCAAGCGGGCTCTTATCCCTGGCTTCTTATCATCAACCAGAGGAGCCTCTGCTGGAAATGAGATTGAGAGCCACGACCAGGAAAGGCTGTTTCCTTAATTGAGTGACTCCCTTTTGAAGTCCTGTCTCCCTGGCGGAGCCTGGAGCTGACTGGGTCCCCTGGCCAAGATCACTCATGTGTAATCTCTCGTACACCGGCAGCAGATGCTCCACAGCATGGAGGTTTGTGGAAAGGTTTTAATAAGATTTCTGTCTTCCACGTGCCACGCGGAGGGAGGGACAGTTTTCAGAAAAGCCACTGATCAAAAGGTCTGTGGTTTTAGGTGCCGTGGGCTTTCCTGCCTGTTACGCCTCAGTTAAGATGCTGCAGTTCTAGGGGCTTCTCCTTAGCCTGATGATGCTCCCTGTTGTGCATCTTCCCACGTTCCTCCTTCCCTATCCCGCTGGGCTTTAAGACGACTTCTCTTTTTGCTTCCTTCAGTTCTGCGCACTCAAAATTATTATTATTTGATATTTCTGAATCTACTTTGAGTTATTTGGGGATGGCTGAAGCTTTCAGCAACTCCGGGAGACAGTTCAGTAGATGAAGCAAACACCTCATTTGGAGTTGATTTTGGGCAAGGGGCTATTTAAAAACTTCAACCAAGCCCACATGATGTTGGATTAATTAAACTCTGAGTCCAAATGTCCTCTGCACATAAGGATAACACCAAACATAAGAACAAGATCATCATGGGAATTAGATGATGTCAAGTGTGAGATGTCTTAACCCACATGGTGTGAAGAGCTCAGAAATGTTTGTGTTATCCTATGGGGAGGAGAGCACTTAGCTCTCTATGAGATGATTTAAACCTGACATAGAGAGTGTCAACACTGAAGCGCAGAAGAGTCAGCCTTTGACACTCACAATACAATTATGCCTGTATGGATCCTTTTCTTTTTGAAGATTTTATTTATTGATGCGTACAAGAGCTGGGGTACAGGTCAGAGCTGGTGGGGGAGGAGGTGAGAGGAGTCACCAGAGACAGAGTGGGGAGCAGAAGAGGCAGATGGACTGAAATGCACTGCTGAGGGGAGCAGTGGGCGAGGCAGGAGAGGTCTGCTGAGCCATGTGGGTGCCTTCCCTGGCCAGGAATCAAACTCAAACTGCAGTGGTTGTAGAAACTCCACAGTGCGGTGCTCAATTGCTTGCACCACCAGGGAGGCCCCCTCTATGGATTATTTTCAATCTCCTAAACTTCGCCCCTCTGTTCTTTCACACTGGCTCCTTCCTGGCCCTCTGCTCCACCTTCTCCAGGTCCATTGGCCCTTCTCCTTTGACATTCTGTCCCCCACTCTCAGCCAAAATCTCAAACGAGGCCAACCTAACAATGTGGATCCTTTCTTTTCTGCCTCTCCTTCTGAGTTTTAAGAGAAATCCCACTGCTCAGATGGATGTCACCTCAGCACCAAGGATTACAGCATCAGTAGGGAATGTATGTCTATTTATGTCTCCACAGCACATGGCTAAAAGGAGACTGTGTGCTCCTCAAGTCCTGTCCCGTTTCTCTCCCTTTCTCAGCAGATGACCTGATTTTTCTGGTTACCAAAATAATGAAAGTCACTGGACAGAGAGCCCTCAGTCTGCTGTTCCTCTAACTCTTACTTTCATCCTCATGTGTCCTCTCCCTTAGTCTCGGGTACACCTTTCCCTAAGTCCTCCAGCTCCAGCATCTTGCTCTTTACCAGGTTTTGCCTAAATATACCTAACAGCCAAGCTTTGTGAACAGTCTCACACACCATCTTCATTCTCATGGCGTCTCACTCCTAGTCTGGCATCATCCTCTGCCCACCTCTGCTAAATTCACTTTGATGCTAGATCAAGTAGGCTCTTCTCAGCTCCCGTGTGATTAGATCAGCATTTCTTGTTACGCCAACACTCACACTGGTTTCCATGACAGCACTCCACACTGATTCCCCTGCCTCTCCAACTGTGCCTTCTCAGCCTCCTTTGTGGGTGGTTCTTCCTTAATTAATGTATTTGGCCCATGTATTTCAACAGTCCTTCCTGGGCTCCAGCCTCAGCCTTCTCACCCTACTCATTCTCCCTGATTATCTTATCCCATCAACTCCTACTTTACACTAACCCAGATCCCTCTCCTAAGGTCTAAACATACACAACTGCCTACTGGACATGTCAAAAGCATGATTTTATTAACCAGTTCTTTTATCCTGTTACTTAATGCCACTCTCACCTCCCATATCAAATCAATTACTAAAGGCAGTTGATTCTGTCATTTTTGCTGAAATCCTTCTTCAGCTCTATAGCTCATAGTCATCACTTAGTTGATGTCAACTAAGTGGTGACTCTCCCCCTCTTCTCCAGGATCACTACAATGGACCCCAATTTATGTCTTTGTCTCTGGTCCTGCTGCACCCCAATTCATCCCCACATTGCCTTCAGAGATAGCCTTCCAAGCCAGATTTAACGGACCCCTTTGGGGTCCTTGATGAACTTCTCTAAAGACCTAAAGAGTGGGTGCCTGCAACTGTATCACTATGTGATCCGCCCTGGCTATCAGTGATAGGATCAAGGGATATGCATGGACCAATCAGAGTCTCCTAAGAATTTACGTGTGGACCCAGAAGATTCTAAATAGTCATACTGGCACTTAAGCTTAAGTGAGTGTTCTCTAGGTGATTTTTATTTCCCTCAGTTTCCTTCATTGTGTTTCTTTTTTATTTTTAAGTATTTTTAAAATATTTATTATTTATTTATGCATACAAGAGCTGGGGTATAGACCAGAGTTGCAGGAGGTGAGAGGAGTCACCAGAGACAGAGTAGGGAGCAGAACAAGCAGATCAACCAAAATATACTGCTGAGGGGAGCAGTGGGCAAGGCAGGAGAGGTCTGCTGAGCCATGTGGGTCCCCTCCCTGGCTGGGGATCAAATTCGTGCTGCTGTGCTGCTGATGCTTCACAGTTATGGTGCTCAACCCACTGCGCCGCCAGGGAGGCCCCATTGTGTTTCTTAAGTTAAAAAACATACAATATTTTTTCATAGGAAGAAAACTTTAAAGTCTTTTGCTGGTTTTGAAATAAAAACTTTATGATTTACTCCCTTACTGTGAAGTCAGTTTTCATTTGATAGGTTCACTTATATTTAACAAGAATGTATTGACCATAAATAATAGTATTTACTTATATTGTCAAAACATTCTCAGGTCAAGACTAAAGGGCCTTTTATTTTTAAATTCTTTTACTGGTGTTCTTTTTTCTACTTCATTTCTGGTGGGTTTTCTGTTAAGCCTGTGAGCTTCCAGGGGGTCATAGTAGTGGTTGTTCAAAGTTCCAGGTTTTGCTGCCAAACAGATGTAACTTAAAATCCTAGTCTTACCACCAGCAGAGTGGTTGTGGGTAACCTCTTTATGTCTCCATTTCTCCTTTGTGAAACAGGATAACAATGCTTGCTTCACAGGTCTGTGGTCAGGTTTAAGTGGCATTGTATATATAAGGCCTTGACACACACTACATGTAATGTGCAGGACGTAATATTATAATGAATCTATTCTATCTGCTGGCTTGCTGGGCTGTATCATTTTTAGTGACATTTACTGATCTGTAACCCACATCCTTCTTGCTCCTATTTCCCAGTGAATCTGGCACTCACTCTTGCTCTTACAGTGTTCAATTTAGCAGCCAGGACTCTGAGGCCAGGGTGTAAATATTATCCCTTTTTCACGGGACAGACTAGGCCTGGATAGAAAATAAGGTACAACTTCCACTTTTCAGAAGTTGCACGATCTGGTGCTTCCAGACTGACATCCCAAGGAAAGATAAAGTATACTAGTATGGCCATGTTAAGAAGCCCTTTCCAACCCTCCAATCCCGCTTTTCCTGCTTGGTTGACTGCTTTGCCATCACACTGTCCTATTCAATCCTCTCCAGACCCACCACCACTCCTGCCTCAAGGCCTTTAACCATGTTATTTCTCCTGCCTGGGGAGTACCTTTGCATACTCTTACATAGCTAGTTCCTTGTCTTCATTCAGTTCTGTGCCGCAATAGCAACCAGGTCATCCTTGGACACTATCTATAGCTTTCCTCCCCCAGGCATCTCTGTTGCCCTGTTTTCCATTTATAGAACTCCCATTGTTATGTAAAAATATACTATTTATTTGCTTACATGTGTGTAGGATAATGAGGGCATGATCTTTGTCTTATTCTTTGCTAGTGATAATAGGATGCCTGAAAGGTAATAGATATTCAAAAAATTTTGCCAACTATCTAAATAAATACCAAGAAAAATGCCCGCAATGTAAGCAATTGAACAAAAATACATGGGTGTTGGCAACTTGGGAGAAAAGACAGATTTTTAGGTAATCAATAAAAAAAAAAACAGTAGGGTAATCCAGGTGTCGGAAATGGTAAGGGAAAAGACTTGTGTACTTGAATGATGAAGTTTAGGTGACAGTTAAGCAGACTGATCTTTAGACTACAATAAAATTACTCTCTTACAGAAAAAGGGGTGACAAAATGGTAATGGTGGCGTTGGCTGTGGTTGGTGGTGAACTCCCTCTGCTACATTCATATGTACAGATTGGGTGCCATATAAAAAACATCACATCAAAAGTGCTGTCATTCACATTGGGAAGTTTTTAGACGTTATTTCTTCTGTTTCTTTTTCTCTCCTTTTGTCCCATTGTGCATATGCTGGGTCACTTAAGGCATGCCACCTTTCTCTGAGGTACTGTCAATTTTTCTGCATTCTATTTTTCCCATTTTTTTCTTCAGGTTGAAAGTTATTTCTGTTTGTCTCTCTTCACATTTTCCGATTCTTTATTTTGCTATTTCAAACTTGTGACTTAGCTAATTGAATTTTTCCTTCTCCATACTGTATTTTTTAACTTGAGAATTTCCTTAATTCTCTTTTTTTGTAATTTTCATCTCCTTGATAATATTCTCTATTTGATGAGACAGGGTCCTTGTACATTCTTTTTCTTCTTTGAGCATAGCTTCTTTTAATTCTTTGGATATCTTTATAATGGTTATTTTTGAAGTCTCTGTTAAATCCAACATCTGGGCTTTATGAAAGATAATTCTGGTGGCCTTCCTTTATTTATTTCTTTTCCTTTCCTCTTTCTTTGTCTTATAATGTTTTGTTAAAAAATGGGTATTTGAAGTAATGACCTCAGTTGCTGGGTAGAGCAATAGTCTCTATTCTTCTAGATTTGCCTCTTCTGGGGTAGAACGTCTGCCCTTTGAGTGAGTAGGGGTGAGGCTGATCTTGGCCTTACTGTTCTTCTGAGTGGCAGCTGGTGACAGAAGAGAGCTCCCAACCTTGTAATCACTCTCACCAGAAATTTAACCGCTTCTATTCGGAATTGTAGAGGGCAAGAAATAGCTTGCCTTTCTGGTGAGACATGGTAAACTTTGATGGGGAGCTGAGGTGGGAGGGAATACCTTCTTCTTGACCACACTTGCCCAGAATGGCATTTCTATTCAATTGAGCTGCAGGAGATATGGAAGGAAGGGAGATACGGATGGTAGTTGAATTGCCATAGGATCTCTCCATTTTTGAAATAAAATTTTATTTCAAAAAATTTTCAAGAACAAAGTTGTCTTCATTTACTCTATATCGTTAATGTTATTGTTGTTTTAATAGTTTTCACCTGGTTTGCTTGTAAGTCTAGGGAGGAGTCTATAGAACTCTTCCTGCTGCTGCCCCAGAGTCCTGGAGCTTATGCACATTGTAAACACAGTAGACCTGCGTTTGCATAATAATAGCAACTTTCTGGCAGAAGGCTGTAAGACATCTTATTCTAAAAAACTCAGGATTCCAGAAATTTTCCAACAGATAAAACTCAAGTATCATGAGGGAGGGAACACTTTTCTAACTTATACAAAGTATCCTTGAGTCAACTATAGGCCTTGGTGGTGAAGAGTAGGCAGTAGAGGGGGGTCCTCGTCAGAGAGAGGGGCTAGGGCTGCTCTACTTGGCTGTGTAGATTATTTATTTTTCAACTGTTGGGCACTATAGATTTTTTAAAAAATCTGTGCTTATTATTACAATTCTTCTCATGGTCTTTCATTTGCTCCTCCTGGTCCACTCTTCCCATTGCACCACCTTGTTCTGTGTCACAAGAAGTTGACATAAAAGGCTTGTCCTAGTGGGCTGCCTTGCTCCCTGGCTTCTGGTTAGAGTCATAGAAGATTAGAGAGCAAAAGGAATGTGAGGTGGAAGCGCATCTTCCCCTGATTCTCTTTGCTAGGTCACCTGGGTTAATCACATCCCTCTGCTGAGAGTTATGATTCACAGCAAACAGCCCTTTCCACACAACTACCTTTCTCTGGGTTCTGGAAATTACATCCTGCCCCTGAACCTTCAGGTTAGTAGATGATAATAGCTCCTAAACCTTTGCAAACCCTGGGGTACTATGCTCTCCATTATTTGATTCCTTAAGTCTTGCCCATAGTTTTGTAAATAGTCTTTTTATGATACTTAAATTATACAATTTGAATAGGCCATCTGTTTTCTAATGAGGTCTTGGCTGAAACCAACACTTTTGCTGCAGATGGCAGTCAAATATCTCGAGGTCAGGGTGCCTTCTACCTTGACCTGAGTTAGCCATCCTGGTGTGACAGGGGAAGTGTAGGATGGTGGCAGTGGTGGTTTGGGGTGATGGGAATAATGAAATTATTTTGAATGCTAAGCTAAGGCTAAAATGTACATAGACAATATGGGTTTATAAACATGTGAACAATGCTCTTTTAGGAAGAGCAAACCATTCTGATAGTTTGGTGGGAAATAGACTGAGAAAATGGACAGCTTCAGAGAAAAGAGACAACTGAAAAACTACTGCTCTATCCTTGAGACAAAGCAGTAAGGACCAAGACTAGAAAGAAAGGAAGCATTCAGAAGGCACAACGCAGGGAGAGGTAGAGTATCCTGGCAAATTATGTTGGAAATAGAAGGAAAGAAAGGCAAAGAACAGGAATAATATATTACTGCAGCACCTATGGGTAAATGAGAGAGTGGAAGAAAAAGATAGAACTAAAATAATGAGAAGACTAATTGCAGTTTAGACTTATTAAATGCTTCCTGAATTATAACAAGTTCCTAAGAATTTAACAAGTTTTAGCTCACTTTTCCGTTGACTTCGTGGACTAAATCTCATTATTTATATCTCACAGATGAGGAAATGGAGGCACAGAGACCTTCCATTACTTATCCAAGGTCACACAGTAAGTGAGTGAATAACCGAATGAGATTCAAACCCCAGCCCTGAACCCTGTGACTCTTACAGATATATAGGCGTGTTAAGGGGTGAGGGAACAGTGTTTCTCAATCAACCATCCAACTTTGTCTTTAGGCCAGGTGCCCCCCAAGATGCCACTTTTAACTCATTGCAGTTTTCATTCTTTTCCAACTGTCTAAAATGTCTTTACTTTCTTGCCTATTAATTATAATCAGTTGTAATGATTATTGTTGTAATCGCTAACATTGTTGATCTATGCCATCACTCTTTAATCTGCTTGGTATATATTCACTCTTCAGTCTTTGTGACAACCCCTTGAGCTGGTTTACTGTTTGTTCTCTCCCTCTCCTTCCTCTTTCTCTTCTTCCTCACTAAGAGGTAAGCTGGTAAGTCACCAGCATGCGCTTTGTTGTGTTGCTGTGTTCTGCCACAATGAGGACACTGAGGCCCGGCTAGGCTTAAGATGGCACAATGGTCTACAGCAGAGCCAGGCTGGTACCCAGTCACCTGACTTCCTAGTCCTCATGGAATCACTAAGTCACGCAGCCTTAAAGACCAGCACAGATATCACCTCCCTGGGAGGACAGAGGGGAAAAGGGGCCCTAGGAAAGCCTTCCTACTCCTCTCCCCTACTCATAGGATGTCGGGTGAGAAACGTTAAGACGAGCATACTGGATGGGGTACAGGGGGCAAGCGGTATGACTTTAGATCTACGTGGCTATCACAAAGTCTTGCTTTGAAACAGTGCCTTAAAGCTTAGCAAAAAGAAAATACCAAAAGGACAGGCAGTCTGAGAGAAAGCACCAATCACGTTGCATTTCTTTCCACTTTGAATCCTGCACTTCTCCTTCACCTCCAGCCTTATTCTTTTCTATGCATGTGTCTCTCATGTACTCGCTTCAGATTCCCAGGATCACACTCCCACTCTCTGCCTTGCCCTTTATCTCCAGAGGCCAAATTCTGACAGCAACTCTGTCCATGCAGGCACTCCTCCCATTCCCTGGGGCACCCTGAGCTAGCTCTGCAGAAGACCCCACTGGGGCTTCATTTCTGTCCAACCTTTGATCCTCTCCAAAGTTATTTTTAGAGCGTACAACTTGTATTTCCTGTTTCCTCTTTTACTGAAATTAGGCTGGGTACGCTGACTGGGGTGTGGTCGCTGAAATTAGGGCTGGCTCCACCTCCTTCCTGACTTCCCATCTAGTGGCAGCAAAGAAGAGGACTATCAAAAAAATATTTATTAACCACCTAGCAGAAGCCCAACAAGGAATTAAGACAAACATACTGGATGGGGTACAGGGGGCAAGCAGTATGACTTTAGATACACGCTGCTATCACAAAGTCTTGCTTTGAAGCCATGACTTAAAACTTAGCAAAAAGAAAATACCAAAAGGACAGGCAGCCTCCTCAGGCCTTCCAGATAGGAACAGATTGAATGCACGAAGACTTTCTGTTCAGCTCTGTACTTGCTTTGACAGAAGTTCCCATGAAGGAACTGTGGATCCAACAACTGATATTCTAATAACTAAAACCAAAACTTAGGTTTTTCCATTTGGAAGATTAAAATACATTTCTGGAGCCATGGGTTTAGAAGGAAATACTATGTGCTATTTCATCAACCACAAATACTATTTTCTCCTTGGGGAAGACATCAGTTCTTAGGACGCCAACTTTGGATGGCAAGTTGCCTTTCGCCGTCTCGTTCTGATTCCTGGCACTAAGAGTTTGTGACTCATAGCCACAGACTTCAGTCTAAGCTCAGCCTCAGCAGTATGGAGCTGGCACTGGAGTTTGTTACTGGAGGTGACTGAACATCATCCAGCTGAGGTAGCAGAATCTGGTGCTGCTAATGAGAAACCATGACTACTGCTCTAGCTTTTCCACAAGCTGGAGGTTTTCTTTGGAGGATTTTCATTCTCTGTATGAAACATCAGACTTGCCTTTTCAGACAGAAAGTTTCCACAGATGTCGAATTATGGAATTTTAGAACTAGAAAGCTCTTTAGGGATCATTTCCTCCCTTTTCTCAAATTAAACGCAGAAATTTAGGCAGAGAGAAGGTAATGAATTTGGTATTAAAAACTTGGACTTTTGTCTGAGGACAGGGGGTTTTGCTATCGATACTCTGAGGATGTCTCCGTGAATGCTTCTGAGTCTGGAGCAGTCATTGGAGAGGACAGAATATTCTTTCATGAATGTCACTCTGTGAACACTCTCTTTGTGGACTGGTGACTTCCTGATAATCAGTGACATTGAGCAAAGACGATATCTTCAGTGCCATCCTGGTAAAACAGGAGCACTAAAACCAATTAAAGAGGAGCCCGTGGAGCGCTACAGAGCTCCAGCTAGACCTGACCATGTCGGCAGCGGGACCACATGCATACTTTCTGTTCTTAGCCTGCCAAGTGCACAGACTTTGCATGGTGGGCATGCAACTTATCTCAACAGGGAACTTTGTTTCCCAAACTCTCCTTCCTCATAGGAGTCAGGTTAGCATTGGCCAGCTGTAGAACCTGTGTGAGATTTGAAAGCCAGAAAAGAGACAGTGACCATTATTTCTAACAGTATTTTTGGAGTCATGTGTGGTGACGATGGACAAAATTTGGTCCTTGCGCTGCATCCCATTTTTCTAAACTGCTGGCCCCACTGACTAACAGCAGCCCCAAGGCCACCACAGAGTAGCATAGGCAAAAGCTCCCCACAGACTGCTTCATAGACCCATAGACTTCATGTTAGTCAGTCCCTGTTCCCAGTACTGGGACTTGATTGACTCCTCTGTTTGATTCCCTGGTGACTCCTGACCTTTCACACCTTCATTTCCCCAGCTCCTCCCACACTTGTGAAAGATCTCCTTCCTGTAAGAGGTCTTTTATCCTGCAGCAGAGTGACTGTTGCTCTGAATGAACCATGAGTGACTCACACTGTGTATCCAGGAATAGTGAGCCTGAGGCTTCCATGCCTTTGCCTCTCCCTGCATTAGGGGATGCACCAGGAAACTGACAGGAAAGCAGGAACCAGAAAGTGCTCTCTCCCAGTGCAGGCAAAAAGAGGTTTTGACACCTCCCAGTAAAATGCCTCAGGAGAAGGAAGAATGTGGCTAACTCTGACAGCAAAGCACTGCCAGGGGGTGGGGGAGCTGAGAGCAACAGGTCCTGGTGGGCCCTCCCTCACTGACCATGCTTCTGTTACACTGAGTGTTTCCTAAGCCTTGGCAACCCTTCCTACCACCTCCAACTCCTCACCTCACCCCAAAGAAGAGGGCTGTACGCTAAGACTTTTGATATCCCTGTTGCCTAATTGATCTCCAGAGCTGAAGACTGGCTTCCTTAATCTATTTTGACAGCTTCTATTTCCAGACCCTTCCGGGACCAGATAAGTTGTGAAAATCAATCTTTCAAGGACTGTGATTAACTGAACTTTTTCAACCTTTATGAAATATATAATTTGTAGCTTCTCACTTTATTACTTTTTGCCCTGTCATTTAAAAACGTGAAATGACAGGGTGAAAAGTCAGATTTTCATTTGAATGAAGTTCCTGATACCTAAGAAATGCACCCCCTGCCCCCATTTGAAAACTGCTGTGCTCACCACGATTTAGGCCAACTCTGAATGGTGGGAAAAGGATGTGACTACATCTGGCAGTAGTATGTACATCAAGTGATTTTTAAAATAAAAGTTTCCCTCTTTTCTTCTTCATTGGGTAATGTAAATTTTGCTTTTAAATTTAAATTTTTGTAAATGCTAAAGCAGCACTTCCTAAGAATACTGCTATGCAGGTGGCTAAATAGACATTACATAAAAAATGAATATATGGTCATATAAAGTGTGGGAAATAAAAAAAAATGACAAAATGCCTCCTTATCTGAGTGGCTATGATGGACATGGGGCAAAATATACTAGTTCCAGCAAAGTTAAACAAACTTCCTTACTGGAAGTTTCCAGGGGCTTCTCTGGTATACTAATATATAAGGTCTGTGCTGTGTGATGCCACAGACTGATTAGATCATACTTCTTTGCTTCTCTTTTCTTAAGCATAGAGAGAAGAACAAATTATCTTAAGGATACTTCCTTGAGAAAAACTAATTAAAATAAAGTAAAATTCCATATCTATCTAATTGTAACAAAGATTATTTAAAAAGAGCATCATTGAACTATTGTCCAAGTTAAATATCATTCAAAAATCTATAATAGAAAGATGCTAATCCATTTTTATAAAATGAGCTAACTGTATTGACATCATATTTGTTAGCAATCCAAAAGTGGATTTTGGTATTTTTATAACTTAAAGTGGAACAAATGCTTAATGTATCTTCAGCGGTGATTATAATTTACAAAGTGGAAAAAAAACGAGCAAATTCTTGAATTAGGGCTGTGTTTGTATTTCTGTTGTGAAAGATGAATTCAATGCAACTTGATTATATGCAGTAGAGGAAAACAATGGAGAGTTTGATTTTGTTTTTTTGGAAAATGATAATCCAAGTGTTTGTTCAAGGATTATCCTCTTTTTTTTTTAAAGATTTATTTATTTATGCATACAAGAACTGGGGTGTAGGCCAGAGGTGTGGGAGGTGAGAGGATTCACCAGAGACAGAGCTAGGAACAGCAGAACAGGCAGATTAACAGAAACACACTGTGCTGAGGAGAGCAGCGGACGAGGCAGGAGAGGTCTGCTGCGCCATGTGGGTCCCCTCCCTGGCCGGCAGCAGGGATCGAACTTATACTGCAGTGGCTGCGGTTTGCTTCATAGTGTGTTGCTTAACCCACTGCGCCACCAGGGCAGGCTCCAAGGATTATTTTCCTGAGTGCTTTTGCAGAAAAGGGGAACTTGTCCCATTTCTGCTTCAGGGTGAGTCCAACCCAATCCACTTGTGGTGTGCCCTGACGGTGCCTCCCAACAAACCCCAGCTCACCTGGAGCCTTCGTATCATATTTCTGGGACCCACTTAGCTGAGGGGTGCTGCAGGCAAGGTGGTCACGTGGCACTTTCTAGTCTGTTCCTGAACTTCTCACTGTGCTGTTTGGAGTAAAAGACCACTTGTTGGAAGGGTTGAAATAGCTGAGGGTAGAAACTAAATTTAACTATTACTCTTTCTAAGTAACTAAATTAGTCATTTTTATTGTGGGGAATGTCCAACCTCCTCAAAAACCCTGGATTGCCTTTCTTCTTTGCCCCTTTTCTTTCTCTTGCTTTTTAAAATTAAAGTTGAGTGTATTGAGGTATAATTTATAGGTGGAGAAATTCATCCTTTATAGTGCATATTGTTATGACTTGTGCTAAATGCTAGCCTGTGCTTTTTGAGACTGTCATAAGAAGAGTAAAAGGAATCACATAGTATATAGCTTTACTTAACAATATGCATTTCAGATTCACTTTTTTTCTTTGCTTGAATCAGTGATTTTTTGTTCTTATTGCTGTTAGTGTTCCATTATGTGTTTGCTCCACAGCCATTAGAATCCATTTGCCAGTTGAAAGACAGTCAAGCATTTCCCCATTTGGGGGGTATGCATTCATAAAACTACTATAAGCATATGCATGCAGGTTTTGATGTGACTCTGTCTTAATTTTTTTCTCTCACTTTTTAAAAAAGATTTATTTATTTGTTCATACAGGAACTGGGGTGTAGGCCAAGGATGTGGGGGGGTGGTGGTAGTGAGAGGATTCACCAGAGACAGTGTGGGGAGCAGAACAGGAAAAGTATCTAAAATATACTGCTGAGGGGAGCAGCAGGCAAGACAGGTGAGGTCTGCTGCACCATGTGGATCCCCAACCTGGCTGGCTTGGAATCGAACTCACGTTGCTGCTGTTGGTGATAGTTTGATGTAGTGTGTCTTTAACTACTATACCACCATTTTCATTTCTATCAGGTAAATCCCTAGGAATGAGATTGCTGAATCATGGTATGAGTGTATGTTTCACTTTATGAGAAACTGACAAGCAGGTTTCAAAAGCCAGCCACTCTGAAATTTCCTGTTCATCTGCATCCTTATCAGCATGTGACATCGTCAGGTTTTCCTTAGGTGACTCTAATAGAGGTGTCATGTTAACTCACTGATTTTGTTTTCCTAATGATTAAAGATGTTGTGCATGTTTTCATGTGTGTACGTACCACAGAGAAATCATCATTAGAAAAGTGTCAGTTCAAATTTTTTGTCCATTTGAAAACATTGTGTGATTTGTTTTCTTAGTATGATTTTTTAAAAAATATAAATTATGAGTATAAATATTTCATCAGACTCGGGACTTGCAAATATTTCAAACATTGAACTAACGTTGTATTCCTAGGATAAACCTCAATTTGGTATGATGTATTATTCTTATTGCAGATTCAATTTTCTAGCATTATTTTGAGAATTTCTACTTCCATGTTCATGTGGCTACTGTGTATCTTCCTGTCCTCATTATGTCTTTGGTTTTGGCACAGGCAATGCTTGTCCATAAAATTATCATGAAACAGTCTCTCCTCTGTTTTCCAGAAGAGTTTGAAATTATTGGAATTATTTCTTTTTTAATATGTAGTAGACCTTGACAGTGAACCCATATGGGCTGGAAGTTCTATTTGGTAGATGCTGCTAAACTGTTAATTCAGTATTGTTAATAGGTAAAGAAATGTTCAGGTTATATCTATCTTCTTGATCAAACTTGGTCCATATTACCTAAGTTTTTCAAATTTATGAGCATAAACTTGTCGGTAATATTCCCTAGTTATTCCTTATTATTTTTTTATTTTTAATTTTACATTGTTTTTATCTCTGTGAAATTCCCGTCACCAATACACCCATGCACCATCACCATAGTCCCTTGCGCTTTCCCCACCCATTGTGTCCCTTCTCCCTCCTCCTCCCCGCAGAATAAAATATTTATAGAATTTCTAGCAAGTTCTTATATTTCATTCCAGATATTGGTGTATTTTATCCTTGATTTTCTTTTTACTTAATCTTTGTTGATTTGTTCGGATCTTTTTATTTCATTGTTTGTGTGAAAAAGTTTTTATTTCATCTTCATTTTTCATTGAGAGTAGAATTGTGTGTCGACAGTTTTTTAGAACTTTAAAAATCTCATTTAATTTTCTTCTGGCTTGTGTAACTATCTTTTTTTTTTTTTTAAAGATTTATTTTTATTTATGCATACAAGCACTGGGGTACAGGCCAGAGGTGTGGGGGGTGAGAGGATTCACCACAGAGAGCGGGGAGCAGAACAGGCAGATCAACAGAAGTACACTGCTGAGGGGAGCAGTGGGCACAACAGGAGAGGTCTGCTGCACCATGTGGGCGTCCCCCCCTGGCCGGCAGCAGGGATCAAACTCGTGCTGCAGTGGCTGCGGTCTGCTTCGTAGTGCGCTGCTCAACCCACTGCGCCACCAGGGGAGGCCCTGTGTAACTATCTTTAAGATCTCCTCTTTACCTTTGCCTTTTAGCAACTGGAACAGTCTGTTGTTATTATTGGTAATGTTCTCTAGGCTTCTTTAATCTTAGTTTGATGCCTTCTAATATTTAAAAAAAAATTTCATTCATAATTTCTTCACATGCTTCTTCTTCTTAATTCATTCTCTCTTCTCCATGGACTCCAACAACACTCCAGTGTTTTAATTTCCATTATGAATTGGTCTTTAACTCTTAGAAGGTCTTGGCTTGTTGGTGTCCTCCCCCTCTTTCTGTGTCTCAGTGTGGGTAATTTCTACCTACCTGACTTTGAGTTCACTGATTCTTTCCTTAGTTGTATTGAGTCTGCTCCGAAACTGCTGAAGCCCCACCTGTTGATGCATGTTTGTCTACCCGTACCACTAGACACTTCAATACTAACCACATTATTTTGAATTCTATCTACTAGCCTGTGTCATCTCTCAGTCTAATTTTGTTGATTATGTTGACTTGTAGTTTGTTTTCTTTTGCTTTTTCCACTTTGTAATTTAAAAAATTGAATTCTAGATAAAATATACAGAATAGGAGACACTGAGACTAAGTGAGTTCATGGCTGAAAATAAGCATGCTCCTTCTGCTAGGCCAGTCATGTGGAGAGTTGAGGCAGTTCAGTCAAGTTTGACTGGGTTTGGGTTGTATTGTTACTATGGTTACTTTTAGTACACCACCAACATTAAATTCCTTTTGCATTATGTTGTGCTTAGGGTGGGGAGTAGGCGGCTGGAAGTTGAGGATTTTCTTTTTTCTACTCTCATCTTCCACCTTGTTTGTTTTTTTGTACCCCACAGTGGGTCTTTCTATGTGCTTGATACTCTCTTATCAGTAAATAGCTGTCGCTTGTCATACTCTTCATTCTATAGTTTAGTGTAGAAGGGATCGGAGCGTAGTCCTTTATTGTCTTGATATAGCCTCAGTCTTAGGTAAGCCTTGTCTCACTAGATTTTGGGGGTCAATAATTTTTCAGTGCTCCTGTCTTTCCTTCCACTTGCAACCAAACTCTGCATCGTAGTTTTGGAGGGCATAGTGAGGGAGAGAAAT
Organism: Galemys pyrenaicus; assembly: GCA_019455555.1. Taxonomy (NCBI): domain Eukaryota; kingdom Metazoa; phylum Chordata; class Mammalia; order Eulipotyphla; family Talpidae; genus Galemys; species Galemys pyrenaicus. Next base: position 3,914,432 of record JAGFMF010011702.1, on the reverse strand, counting down.
TCCTGCCTGACCCACATGACAGAATACTTCTAATGGCCTCAACCCAGAGGACTTCACTGGAAGAGGGCTTGTCTCTTCCCCCTCCAGCCCCATGGATCTTCACCTGTGTCCTGAGAGTGACACGTTTCCTTCTATTCCATAGCCGCTTAGGGTGTTGACTTCACAGGGGCTAATAGGTCCAGGAAAGGTTGTATATTGCTAGCAATCTTGCCTTGACCTCTTTCTGCCTATAAACATCCTCTGTTTTGTGTGAACCTTTGAGGTATCTAGATTGGATACTACTCAATTCATGAATCATCTAATAAAGCCAATTAGATCTCTATAGCTATGAATTTTATTTCGTAACAGTACATATCAAATTTTGTTTATTCACTCTCCTGTGCATGGACACATGGGCTGTCAGTGCGTTCCTTCCACCTTTTGTCTCTTGTGAAATAATTAGGCATTTTAATCAAAGTAAAATAAATAATAGGGGAGTTACAAATAGAGAAGGCAAAATGTAAGCAAGTTGCCACTTAATGAGGATACCCAGAGATGAGCTTTTACCACACCGACCGAGTCTGTACCCACTGATCTGGTTACCCTGATGGGAACCTGTACCAGGAACAGTCAAGGAGGCCCCTTGGCATTCACAGGGCACTGTGGCATGGACAGGTCACCCTGGCCAACTGCCTGGCTGCCAGATGCAGGGCTGGCTGCAGGCGGCAGCTGTACTCCGTAGCCCAGCTCCAGCGTCCACCCCTCTTAGAACTGCTTCTCCAACGACATGTGAGGTTCTAGCTCAGACCTAACGGTTTCCTTCTTGTTGAAGCTGGCAAAGGCCAAGAAAGGAAACAGTCCCAGGCAATTGGCATATGATAAGCATTGGAACTGGGAAGCGTTTTGAGCCCCTGTGCCAACAAAGTCAATTGCCATAGAGACAGCCCCAGATTTTTGCTCAGCCACACGATTTTTGCTCAGTCCCTATGCCCTTCAGAGTCATGGGTACCGCTCCTCTGAGAGGTTCCAGATGCCCTCTGTCAGGGGATCCTAGGCTGTCTGGAGCACTAGGCTGCTCCCTCCCCACCAATGTTACTCAGACTCATACTCCATGACATAAAACAGATAGAAGTGGGCTCCTTTGCTGGATAAGGGATGGGCACAGGTTGGGCATAAAATTGGAGAAGCCAAACCCCCATGTAGCCGCAGGAATACCTGCTTTAAAAAATGGTTACATATGACTAGTGAGCAGAAGCTCTAGCCTGAGAGTCCTTTGGCATTTGGGGATACAGGAAGGATGGGGAAGATTAAAATCTAGAGAGGATCCAATGCTTGCAAGTAAAGCCAACCAGCTATTCTGGTCAAAGTGTATGCATGTTCTTATAAGTGTCTATGTGCATGTGTACATGAGAGGAGGATCTGACTCCTGAATCCCCCAAAAGTGAAGTTCTCTAAAATATGTCCTCTTAGCTCTTAGGGATCCTCAGGGCACAATCTGAAAGTCACTGAGTTGTCTGACCTCAATTAACCCCTGTGGTACTCTGCACTCTGAGTGTTGTCATGTTCTCATAACCGAAGTCCCTGAGACCCACAGTGTCAGAGCTAAGCAGGATCATCCCAAGGACCTGAACCTACAGAGACACAGCCACTGTAGCAGCTTGAAGGCTGGAACTGTGGGGATCACTCCCAGCAAACCATCCTACTTACTGGGGAAGACCACTTTGGCCCATAGAAGCAAAGTGAATTACAGCAGATAGCAGCTAGTGATATGGGTGGGACACAAGCAGGTGGTGTCAGAACTGGGATTGTTGCTCATCTCCTGGGGGAGCTCATGGCTTCAGGCATCTCGTTATCCAGCTCCAGATCTCCCTGGGCCCTGGGCATCTTACCCCCTTCCAGTAGGGGGACGTAAAGTCTGTGAAGCTTCTGGTAGAACACCCACATAGCTGCAGTGGGGGCTTCATTTCTCTCCTTACTGCTCTCTCAGTTCCTAGTTGAGCTCCAGCCCCAGGGTAAAGGGGAGGGGCTGTTGTGTGAGGGCTGAGAAGAGAGCTGGAGGATGGGAGTGAGTAAGAGTAGAGGACCTGGATGCTGTGGGGGAAGGGGAATTTAGTGGGATATGGATGCCATATGCCATGTTGGAGAAGCAAAGGCTGTGTTGGGAGATGGCCGCAGCCTTTCCTAAAAGGTCCTCTTGGAAACCAAGTTTCAATTTATGTCGCTCTCTAGACAGCCTCTTTTTCTTAAATGGCCAGCTGAAGGTGAAATATAAAGGGAAGAGTACACAAACAGAAGGGAAGGGAAAGAAGAAAACACGAGACTTATCTTAGACCCAGGGAGATCAGTCTCTACCTTGGGTGAGTAGAAACAGATGGTGACAGGCCAACAGAGGAGACTTCATTTCTTCTGTTGGGGAAGAGCCTGAAAAGTAGCCCAGGGAAGGTGGAGAGAAGGAAGGGAAGTCACAGCAGTCTAGCAACGCCTGAGCACTAAGAGGTTAAGTGGAAGGACTTACACAGCTCGCTGGAGGGGCTGGGAAACAGGCCAGGCGGTGAATCTGGGGGCAGAGCTGAGGCACTGGGACTGCAGTTTATTAGCCCTGTGCATTGGGGTTTGCTTAAAGTACTTTTACCATCTCCCTCTGTTGCCTGTTCTTTCTTCCTTTTCTTTGCTCACCTTCCTCTTTCTCTTTTTTGTAAATTGAATCACCCAGTGGACATTTAAATGCATAAGCATCTACATGTGCAAACATTTGTCATTTTGAGATACTATTTTGTTGCAAGAATAGAAAACTAACGCCCTTTAAAAAAGTGACTAAGCCTAAAATATCTTTGAAAATGTAAAGAAATGCTTGCACAAAACCATAGTTTAATTACTTTCTTTCTTTTCCTTTTTTGACTTTCTTGAGGAAATTCAGCATGAACTTGTCTCCCCCTTGTGGATATAATGTTTTCTCTTGGCTTCTCTCAGTATTTAGTAAAATCAGGGTGAAACCTATGGGAACTTCTTACTGCCCTGTCTCTCCATTGCCTTTCCTTGCTCAACAAAAAGAAGCATTATTATAACCATGAAAGAAAAAACCTTGGTTTTCTGAACTGAATAAGAAATACATGTTATAAGCTAACACTTTATAATGCCACATTCTGCCTGTAAAATCTAATGCTTAAGGATTTAGCCATTGTTTAAAATTATTTAATTCTTCAGTATTAGGCTGAATTTCTTTTTCATTTTATGTGTCAGGAAAGAAGAAAAGACCATGACAAAGCTAAATTTATGTCTTCTAGGCCAAAGTTCTTTGCAGAATTGTTAGCTACTATGACACAGTACAACAATGCTTGTCTGTTGATTACATACTTTCTTGCCAAGCATGAAGCACTACCTAAATTATATCACTTACTTTTGGCAAGAAAGTTACTAATCTAATTTTATTAGACAAATAGACCTAGAAAATGTTAACTACTTGTTTAAGATTGCACAACCAGTTTCCCAGTGTTAAGGGGGATTAATTATCAATGATTTCACAAGGAGACGGAGAAAAAAATTACACACGTTAAATTTCTGTCTCCAATTCTGGTCTTAGAGAAGTGAGCTGATGGATACATAGATAATCCTTAGGGCTTTTTTTCCCCTTCTTCTGAAATAGTTTAAAGGACAATGGGCTTATAAATAATGTAGATTGATCATATTTTTTAATTATTTGCAAGGTTAAATTAAACTTGCAAACATGGAACTCTTGTGATTAATAATAGACATCACTCATGCTAGAAGAGGAGAGTTGAGACCCAGATGTCGAGAGAATGAGATGAGGACTCATGTCATTATTGCTCCATTATGCCTCTAGCCACACCCACCTCATTCTCTTTGTGTGCGGCAGATATTACAAACAACACGAACATGGCATGACAACACTGCATGGCTGACTGGGAACCCCTAGGGCTGGACAGCAAGAAAGGGTTGGGGAACAGAGGCCCTTTTCAAAGAACCGTTTCTTTGAATATTCCCTATGGCGTCTTTGTCAGTTTCCTGTAAAAAGTCTTTCTGCTATTTTGAACCGAATTTAGGTCTACATGCAAGAGAGAATCAATGGATGCTGTTGTAGCCGCCATCAAATTGTGGAACTTCAATTACCCTGGAATTCCTTTTCCCCATAAATTTGGCTGGGAGTCAAAAGGAACCCTTTCTATGGTGTGACTAATCTGTCACCTCAATAGCACCCTTTCCTCACTGAGACAATCTAGTATGAGGGAGAAAAAAACATGAGTTCGATGGTCAAGTTCCTGCACAGCAACATCTCTTGTTTATTACCAAGAAGGCAACATAAACACAGCAATTCTAGAGCAGCTGTAAATGAGATCAGGCATCTTTAAGCAAGAAGGTGAAATAACAGTCTGACATTACAGCGCACACTGACTTAGCACAAATGTGATGTTCAGTGGGGCTAAGGTTAGTTAGGCTTGAGCACAGTGTACTAGGACAATTTTGACATAAGAAGCCAAAAAAAAAAATCAAATTCAATGGGTAAATAAGGGGACAATTTATTTTCTCTCTCTCAAAAAAGTACTTGCTGAGGTATAACCAAGGTTGGTTAATTCAGAGGTAAACTAAAATCATCAAGGATTGAGTTATTTCGAGGTTTTCACTCTTTCATCTGATCCTGTCAGACTCACCCTCTAGCTTATTGGACTCAGAACCACAAGATGGCTGCCACAGTACTGGGCGTTGCCCGGTAGACAAAGAGATTACCTCTTCCTTAGCCCTTTATTTCTTTAAGATTGAAGGATTTATTTCCTAACATCCCTGGTTGTTATTTCCTCATAGCTAATAGGCAAGAACTAGATCACATGTCCATGCTTAAAGCAATCACCAGTGAGAGAAATTTTACCACCATAACTGACTGAGGCCAATCAAGATTTATCCTTGAGTCACGTAGGAGACGAATAACCTCTAGAATGAATAGGGGCTCTGCCATTATACAAAAAAGGGTTGGGGGAGAGAACTGCTGTATTAGCAACCCCTAAATTGCTACATATGGTTTGGAATATGGAAGTATGTATACATATGTTTTCTTTTCAAAAACCGTTTCTCTGAAGGCGCCTATTTATAGTCCAGACCCCATCTCAACCATTTGGAATGTAACTTGGCAGAAATAACCAAATACAACACCTATAGAAACTTTGAGTAAAATACCTTAGTTTGAGGAGAGAGACAGAGAAAGAGACAGAGAGAAGAAGAAAGGGAAACCATCTGAGTTCAACTCTGTTGACCTTAGGGATTATAAAGAATAAACTGTTTTGTGCTATCACTTTACACGTCAGTCTGACAATGGGCCTTCTACAAGCAATTTTTGCTAGCAGACCAATCAAAAGGAGAAACCTATGTCTTCATTACAAAATACATGTTTATACGTTTTAATGTTTTCTGACTATGTAATTAATTTAATATAATAAAAATACTAATATTCACCACATAACCATGAGTGGTGTGTGTGTGTGCATGTGAGAGAGAGAGTGAGAGAGAGGTGGTAGAATGAAAAAGTTGTATAGAAAAAGTGTTTAATAAGTCTTGTGTACAGAAAATGAGGCTCCAGGGCATGTTTACAAGGGAACAGTCTCAAGAGACAGTGAAATTGCTTTGATGTGAAAGGAACAGGGGTATAGTTGTGGGAAGAGGAGAAACAAAGGTAAAGAGAGGAAATGAGAAGTGAGCAGGGCAGCAAGGCAGGAAGCTACAGCCTGAGTGAAAAATGGGGAACTCCTATGACAGGATGATCGAAGAACTTAACCAAAAAGGGTGTCTGAGATTTCATTTGAATTTGTGTTGCTGATATTTGATCTCCTTTGGTCACCCTGAAACTGTATCTTGCTTTACATCCTAACTCCTTATGTGGGTGTTTGGGAGAAATAAAAATGGCTGAATTCCACACCTGAGTCAGTGTGGAGGGAGCAGTAGGAAAGTGCCACAGGGGTGACCTTAGCATGAGATCAGGAGCTCAGTAGAAGAAACCTGGCACAAGTGATTGGAACAGCAAACCCCAGAAAGCACACAAGTGTTAATTGTGGCCCCAAACTCCTATTGAGATTTTAAAAGATGCAAAATCTATTTTATTTAAATCTCAAATGTAAAATGATGTCAGTTGACACTGGGGTTGCATTGAGATAATGAAAAATAACTGCTTTAACACACAGCAGCCCCACCCCACACACATATCATAAGAAAGTCCATGTTTTTGAGACTGTATTCTATCTAAATCTGAATTCTTAAAAACTTTATTATGAATATCCTATCCTAATTGAAAATACATAAAGCATTTTCTAGGCCCCCATTCCAATGAGAGTGGAAGGTATTTGTACCAGTAGATCTGGGTAGGTATTTAATTTTTATTGTAGACCTATAAATAAATGAATGCTGAATGGACAATGACTTTCTCCCTGATATTTTAAATAGTAAAATTGCATAGAATGTGTTAGAACCTCTAGTTAGATGTATTAAACTGAATTTAATTGGTGTGAGAAACTGAAACAGATCTAGTGGTTGTTTTTCTACATTATTTTTCAACTTTTGGAGCTAAGAGTTAAGACATAGGCCATATGACATGAGGTTGGTACAAACTCTTTAGTGATTTTTTTTAATGCAAAATATTGATTTGAGTCTCAGCTGATAACATAAACAAATGCATGAACCTGAGATGACATTTGTGAAAGCACCAGTGGGAGTACTTGACTCAAAGCCAGGGCTTAGGACTTGCCTTCCTTCCCATGGGCCACTTCTTTGATTTGCCTCGTTTGAAATTATGATTTTTAACCCTGAGGTTTAAGGGTTTCTCTTAAACTTTATTTCAAATATTACATAAAATATGGACCAATGACAAAAATTAATGTCAGTCAACTATCTTAAGGGGCCAGTAACACTATTATTTTAAAATCTAAAATCTGTTAATTCTACTTCTCTGGACATGTTCGTGGGACATTCTTCCCTGATGCGCTGTGACCAGTTTTTCCCAAGTGTGGATCAGAACCTCCAAGTACTTACAAGACATTAGGAATCACAGGGATACAAAATCATTTTGTTTCTACCAACCTATTTGTATGTATGACTATTAAATGTAGGTAGATGCTGTTGTGGTTAATAAAATACAAAGTCATTAAAAGATACAATTAATAGTTTTCTTTGTTTTTAGAAAGTTTGGTCAATGAGGTATAAAATTATGGAGGTTATCATGGAACTCATTATTTCATATTATATTTAAGAAGGGATTTGTATAATGGTAAAAAAAATTGAAGCGACGTCAAAGTCTAACTTAAGAAGGCTACTTACATAAAAGTTGGCATATTTTTATGATTGAATATTAAATAGTCATTGAAAACCATGTTATAGTGTAAAATATTGAATAACAAAGAAAATTAGTTAGCCAAATATTATTATATGGCCAGAAGTCGAATAGAAGCCAGGATCATGGTATGATACGATCTTTAAACAAATTATAGACAGACAGATGGTACATAGGATAAAAGGATATCATTATCAAATTGTTTATCTTTGGGTAATGAAATTACTGGGTTTTTTTTTTTTCATTTCCTTTCACTTTCTGGATCTTCTATAATATCAATTTTCTAAGAAAATTTCCTTTTAGGGATCCTTTTATTAAAGAGTTTCTGTTGTCTCATAAATAAATCAGTGTTGGTGACCCTGAAATGTTAAAGTGGTTTAATACTTTGGGTATGTGAGAAGATGCTGATCAGCTTTTGCTGGCAGTCCTCTTCCTCGGTCTTGCTAATGATGTGACTTGATACCTGTCACCATAACTTGGGAATGAAGAGCAGCTGGACCTTCATTCTCAGGGAATAGGAAAGGTCTCCCTTAAGGGCTATGAGGAGATGGGGAATCATTTAAAAGAGGTAAAGCTCTTCTTTATTTCCAAACAAAAATGTACGTGCATATGGGTGTGTATGGCATATATGTATAGAGTGTTTTTCAATAAGGGAAAATTGTAATTAGAACCAAGTGCTGCTCTGGGCTATAGAGGGCCATTACTGCCCCTTCTGCAGAGTTGCAGATGGACAGAATTATGTTGCCTTAATAATGAGACTCTTAAGTGCCAGCTGTCATACAGCATGGCAGCCCTCCACACTAACAAAGCCCTCATTAAATGGTTTGCTGGGAATAATTTGCTGTTCTCCTTGCCTTTCTAGCAACTGACAACTCCACCCCAGCTCTACCCCCCCAGACCTCCAGTGGACACTTTTAATCACTGAAAAGGGAGTCTGTGAGTGTGTGATGAGATGGTAATTTTTTTAATACTACATGTCTTCATATTATTTTTATGCCCTCTTTCAAAAGTTTTTAAATGAGGTTGGTAGCTAACATCCTGTGCTATCATTCATTCTGTGGCAAAATAATAATTGCTAATTTTCTTCTTCAGAGAACCAGAGCTTTATCGGAATAGCATTATGCAAATGACTATGCAAATGTCAACCAGAGGCGTATCTGGGAAAAAAAGTTCAGATAAAACCTTCAGAACACATCCAAACTTGTCTGAAAAAAAAAAAAATAACTGAATATTTTAAACTATAAGGTCACTATGGTAGCAAAAGGAATTTATTGCTAATGAGAATTTTTCATGGAAGCTCTGCTCTCACAATAAAAGAGGTAGGGCATATATTAGTATTTATTCTAGCTTAATTTACTTATGCTACTACAGTTGTCTTTGTCAACTGTTAAGTCTCCTTGGGGTGAGTCTCTTCATCTTTTGTATGATCCACTAGTTCAGAATGCTTAATGTTCAAGCTATTAGCATTAAGAATCAATCCTTTATTTTCTCCACTCATAATATATAATGGGCATTTTCAACTTTTTCATGTTGAATTATTGGAAGAAAGTGCTTGATAATACAGACATAAATGGTCAAATAGCTCAAGACATACTTTAGGGGATAGGTAAAAATAAAAGGCATGTCTTTAAAAACTTTACATTATTTCTCAGGATATACTTTTCTAGCACTGGAGTAACAAACTGATTAAAGGAAGGTTGCCCTCCTTTATTTTACACCTGCTGAATGCATATATTTAATGATCAAAAAAGGAAAAATTATTATTTAGTAAATTCTGCATTAATAAAAATTCAAGGTTTTATTTTTGTTCTTTTCTTTAAGAGTCAGTTCTTTGAATTTAATACATGAGAAGAGTATTTGAAAGGCCCTTGCTTTAAAATCTACATAAACAATAAATTCATACCCAAGAGTGACCTATAAGATGACCAGGAGAAAAACCAAAGACCTTTTTGCTCTAAAGTTTCTCACCCACACTGCCCTGAAGTACCATTGAAATGTTCTCTCTCTCATGCCATCTGTTGCCAGAACGTAGTGATTACTGGGCCAGTGTGAATGAAGCTAGGCCGCCTGCACCTGAACCAGTGGGCAGTCATGGAAATGAGGACCCTGGGTGCCCGCCTTATGCTACCTCATCAGAATCACTTTTGGGGGCCTGGGATTTGCATTTGAAGCAGACTCAGTACCCTAAAATACTACATTAGATGGTGACAAATTAAAGGAATAAATACATTTTTGGTTTCCATATAAGGCCCTTGACCAAGAAGACAAAGGAGGAAATAGTTTTAGATGATGGTGGGTAGAAGGTGGTAGGCCACAGTGAGACTCTGAAGATGGAAAGGTGATGAAAAATGGAAAAAAGAGAAGATGATGTTGACTAATTAAACCTTCAGTGAAGTGACACTTCTGTCTAAGGCCAGACACCCGTTGAGGTTTCTGGGGTAAAAGAACTCTGGGGTCAAGCATTTGGAGTCCAACAGACATGGGTATGACCACAGCCACTACCTACACTAATGAACATCTCTGAAAAAATACTACATTAAATGGTGACAAATTAAAGGGATAAATACATTTTTAGTTTCCATATAAGACCCTTAACCAAGAAGACAAAAGTTTCCTTGTCTGCATATTGGGTATAAAGGAAGAATTATTATGAGGATTAAAATTTGCTGAATAGGTAAGATAGAAATACCATGATGGTCAAAGGTGTGGTTTTTGGAGTTGAGTTTCCAGATATCATTGAGTCTCAACTCCAACATTTATTACTTATGTGACCTTGGCAGGATATTTAATCTGTCTGCACCTGTTTTCTCATACAGTCAGTGGTGTTAGAAAATTGGTATTTACTTCCTAGTTTAGTCGGGGTGGGACTAGGAATTAAGTGAGATAAAATATATCAAGGATCTATAATAGTTCCTAGCATATAATATGCCATTCAATAAATGTTAGCTCTCATTATTATTTCAGACATAAAGAAGCTGGCATCTGGTGGAAATTTAATAAATCATAGCTATTATTAGTAGTAATAATCACTCCTGGCTTCAATGCAAGGTCTATTACCCAAACCCTCTTATGCAATCCTGGTTGAACCCCCATGCCTTGTTCCTAGTCTCTCATAATCATGCTATTGAGGTTATTTGTGATAACATCTGGTTAGGAGAGTGATTAGTGTATAGTGGTATATTCACGTATAATTGAACAGAGCTGTATCTGAATGTTTCATGAAGGTGTGTGGGTGGAAGGACCTACTGTCTGGGGTAACCTGTTCTGTAGGGAGAATGAGGTGGCTGTAGAGCATCAGCTTGCTAAGAGCTCATCTCTGAGAAACTAACAGATGCACTTTAAAAAGTCACTGAAAATCCAAAAATGATACCTCTTGATCAAAAGTCTCATATTCCCTCAGGTTCTGTTGTTGTTTGCCTCTTAAGTCAAATTACCCAACAAGCCTGACAACAAAGCCTACCTCTTTTTTATGGTTGGAAACAATTATAATATTTTTACCTCTGGAAAATACTGTGTATCTGTTTTTAAAAATTCCTCAAAGTGGAATCGGTGTTCAGCTCATTTATTATCCATTGTTATCACATAATCTCTGTTAGAAGAGAAAAAGAAAATATACAGGAGAGCTGTTTCACATGAACTTCCTGCTGGGCATTGAAGTAATTTATAGTTAAATGTTAACTGGAGTGGAGGTGATATGGTACTCAATGTGTGTGTGTGTTAGTGTGTATAAGCAAGAGTGCACGTGAGAGAATCACAAGGTTTCATTTCACTTCGGCAGATGTGACATGAGTAGTGGAAAGCACTAAAAGGTCCTTAGCTGGGAGAATTCTTGGTGTGAACACTTTGAGTCTGGCTACCATGAGTCTCCTTAACTTGCTTTTGCAAAACTGAAATAACTGGACGCTAGTGCTTTGTGTCTGTTACATTTAAGGCTTTATTTAAAAAGACACCAAGGATAACATTATTGACTAGAGGCCTTTAAGGAAACAGGTAAATTCTTCTGGTGGCTCAAGCTGAGTTCTGCCATAGAAAAAAATAGAACCTCTATTGTATGAAAAGCAGGTCTCGATGTCCCTACTGTTTCACCATTGGTGTACTGGGGAGTGGGTACAACTAAAATTCTCTGGAGCCTGATTGTTGTTGTTTTGTTATTTAAAATTATTTATTAAAACAGACAGTTTGCTTGTTCTCCTGAAATACCTGAAAAGAGTAAGCAAAAGAATGGCTAGCATAAAATAAGGAAATCTTTCAATTAGTAAAAGGTGGTAAGAGGAAAATAGGAAGGACCATGTATTTCAGGTATATAAGAAAACCGGTTATTCCTTGGATCAGGATAAAGTTAATAACACTACTAAAGTATCAGATAATCTTTAAAATTCAGGTTAACTAATATTTGTTACTTACTGCATGCCTGGGTAGAGAGAGCTGGCCAAAGAAAGAGGCCATATCCAAGGACTTTACAATCTAGTAGGACATTAAAAAGCAAAGCAACCTACAACAATACTAAATATGTAAAACTAGAGTATGTGACACTTAATAGTTGTCACTTTATGGTTATTTATTAATAACTACAGAAAATATAATATTTTTCAAAGAATTGTGAACCATCAATATGTTTGAGCATGGAATTGACCTAATCAAAGTGGTAATTGCAGAAACCTAATCTGATAGAGTTAGACAGGAAAGATTGATCCAGGAAGGAAGGGTCTGGAGATTGGAGATTGAGCAGAAAAGGTCTGTAAGAAGCTGTAGAAAGTGATCCTGTCCAGAGCTAGGGTAGACTCCAAAGGTATAGAAAAAGAAGAAATTAAAGTCAAATTTTATGATTTAAAAGTGAATAGATTAATGAACAAGAGAACCCAAGTCCCAGCTAGAAAGCATCTAAGTTGCTTTGCTGGAGTCTAAGACAAAGAAATAGTTGCTTCAGTCAACTCCTGATGATTAACTATGTGGGTATGATGATGGGTTCAAGTCTCAGCTCTATCAAGCTGTTGTCTGCAGCCTGAGTTTGATCCCCCACCAGGGAGCTGACCACATGGCCTAGCAGATATCTCCTGTGTCACTGGCTGCTCCCTTCAGCAGTGTATTTCAGTAGATCTGTCTGCTCTGCTCTCCAGTGTCTCTGGTGAATCTTCTTACCCCTGCACCTCCAGCCTACACCCCAGTCTTGTATGCATAAATAAGTAGAAATAATTATTTTTTAAAAAAGGAATGTGCCCAATGTCTTTATTGGTCAACTAATTCCTTTGTGAGAGCTTCTAGGATAACATAAACCAATGCCTAAAAATGCTTTCAGACCTTTAGTCTGTCACTGTGTGTGTTTACATTTTTATGTATGTTCATTTATTAATATCAGTATAGGAAGGTGCTTTTAGTATGAAGATGGTCATCTTACCTTTGTCAAGCTTAAAGTGGAATTATGACCTATTATTTGAAATCTTTTTTCCCCCAAAGTACAACTTTTTAACCAGAGGAAAATGGTAAAAAATTCTGATAATGAATTCTATGGCAGGTGAGACTTAGCAAGTTGTCCTTTTGTAATTTTGCACCTGAGAGTCCTGTTGCCTATGGCCAATACGACATTCACTATGGTAAAAGCATTCCTTATTTTTTTCAAAAAAGGAAGAAAAATTAGAAAATGAAGTTTGACATTAGCTTTAATTTATGAATATAATGGGCATTCAGCATGGAAAAGAAAATTTGGAATTTGGAGAGGTGTGGGAGGGAAAGGTTAAGCATATGGTACATGCTAATTCAGTGCATATCATTCTATTCAATGATACTGTTTTTCTTTCTTGCTTCTACAAAGAGTTATAAACAAGAGAAAAATAAAATAATTAGTATAGGGCTTAGCTCCGTGGTCATAATCCACTGGGGAACATATGTTCCATAGAATATTTATGAGGGGTGATCTTTGTAACTAGTAGGAAAATGTTCTCAAGTGTTGCTATGAATTAGAAAGTGTGTGTTATTATGGACTAATTTCCCTAAGCAATTCTCACTTTATAGGTAAAGGTCCTGTCTGAAATCTAAGATCTTTAACCCTTTAATCTATGCTGATGAATACGTCACTTTGTCTCAAAAACTTCAACTCTCAGAGGCTGTTTTAAATACTCAAATATAGTCCTCCTCCTGTTACACTCTTCTTTAAAAAACCTCTTAGTCATACTATTTTCTAATCTCTCTCTTCCCACTACCTGATAAGTTTCATTAGAATCTGTAGTTGGATATCCACTCTTGACCTCTTCTCTGAGATTTCTACATCCAGTTGTTAACTCAGCTATTCCACTTAAATATTTCATAATCACCTCAAATTTATTATGACAAACAAAAATACTCTTCCCTTGCAAACATACTTCTCACCGTATCTTCTCCATTGCCAGTATTCTTAGCCCAAGCCTTGGAACCAACCTTGACTCAGCCTCTCCCTCACATACCATGGTCAATCCCATCAGTATCTAATCCTAAGTGTGTGTATTTCTCATCATCCTCAGAGCTACTGAGTCCAACTACCATCGTACTTTTGTAATGATCTTTGAACTCGTCTCCTTGATGAGGTAAAAAGTAAATTATTTCCCTGCCCCCAAACCTCCAGTGACTTCCTATTGAGATTATAATAAATTCCCAGATTCTTACTTGGCCTGCCAAAACCCTCTGATACCTGACAGGATCTGACATGTTCTCCTTTATTTTCTTCAGTGGATCACTCATATGGACTCCTTTCAGAATCTCAGAGACACAAAGAGACTTTGCAGACCTATGTAATTTCCCCCTAGATCTAATCTGCCTTATTTACCTTGATATCTCCAGTACCAGAAAGAGTGACATGACTGTGGTGAACAATAGATAGTATGAAAGAATGAATACAGTCAGCATTCTAGAAATCACAATTTGCAACTAAGGTATTATCAAGACCAGGGCAATATCAGATCTCCTAGAAAATTCAGCAAAATGGAGGAAGAAGTTTAGAAAACAATTCTGTTTATAAGAGGGTGTATACACATATGTGTGCATATGTATATATAAATTAATATATGATAGAAATACAATATAATTCTAGAGATCACATCATCAAGAAACTGTAATTGTTTTTACAATTCTTTTATGACAATGCTAAATATTCCTAGAGACAAAAAAGGTAATGTTTAAAAGTACATCTGTGCCTTGATTTTTGCGTGGATAACTCAGAGTGACAGATGCTTTACATCTGGATTTGGATATGGAAAGATTACTGTGGCAGTGCAAATGAGAAATCTTATATTTAGTTGTTTTTTTTTAACATACGCTGTGGTAAATGGGGAGTGTATACCAGACCACTTTTGAAATCAAGCCCCCAATCAAGTTTATTTTTAAATTAAATGAAACATATAACATATTGATTTAAATATTGAACAATAAAATAATTTTCCTTAATCCTCTACTTTAAGTATTGCTTGGTCAAGAGAGCAGTTATTCCCTCTTTCCCAAAGAGCTGACAATTGACTTCTTCCATGGTTGAAAGCAAATTACTAATGAACAAGCCTGATTATTATATAATTTAATTCAACTTTCTCTCCTGCCCATTTAAAGATACATACAAAAAACTTTTTTCTAAAGAAACCTTTTAGCTTTTCTTCCCTCAGGATTGCTATTAATAAGTACACCAAAAGCAAGAAAGATTTGAGCTATTTTAAAATATGCAACCCATAGTAATGAATTAATTACCATATAATACTTAAAGCTTTGATTATTCGTACATGAGAGCTTCCATTATTAATGATTGCTTATGAAATTAATCTTTCTAATTTCCATTATGATTCAAATTAACTTGATTAGTTGGTCTCATGATTCACATTTCTATCAACCTCTACTTTTAATTTCTGAAGCATGAAATGACATAAAATGTCTTTAGGGGAAAAGCACTTAAAATTAAGATTTTACTTTGATGTACTAAGTAAATGAATTGAATTAGATGAATAATAATTGAACTTTGTTTTCACACACTGTCCTCTGGTGTTTAAATGTCTACATTGCATGTTAAAATAAAATCCCAAAATCAAATGCAAAAAGTTAATAGCTTCTTGCACTTGGAAAGGTAGTTTATCTTTATGTTTTGTCTAATAATTATCTGCCGTATCAGGATTGTGGGTTAATGAATAGAAAATTCAAGTGACATGATGAAAATTAAACACATTTCTAGTAATTCAAACTAAAAACTTATTGAACGTGTATGTGTGTTGACAAGAAGTACACTGTCTTCCTAGGAATGCATACTCATTACTAAAGACAACTTAATTTCTCTGCCTAGATTTTCTGCTGAAGACTCTGGAGTTTTCAGTAGAGGTTTTGATTAGATGGTACGATCTTGTGCAAGCATGAGGCGCAATTATGTCCTTAATCAGGGGCTCTGTGTTTTTTTAGGAACTATGTAATCCTAACAAATACACCCAGTTTAATTGTTCACTCCTCCCTCCCCCAACATCTTCTCTCCCTTCATTTGAACTGAAATCAGAGTTAAAGCTTTTTAAATACTATTTCTTAATTACTCTTTAAGTATCTTTTGGATTGGCTGGAGGCTGAATTTGTGGATTTAATTTCTTACATTTTTTTCTTAAATTTGTTTAAGCAATCTCTTCCACCTCACTCCCACTTTATTTTAAATGATGATAGTATTCATGCTGCTTTTTCAAAAGTCATGAGTCTAATTTTATTTGTTTGGTAGCATTGACTCAGGAAGCTCACTGAGGTCCCAGGATATGGGAAATGATAATGTCAGTCTCAGGAAATTTATCATTTCATGACAATATGTTCACTGAGGACGAGTCATTCTAAGTAATTAGCATGATGCCATCAGGGAAAAACTACTTTCTGGGGCTGTGTGTGTTTATAGGTACATGCATTTCCCTGAAGCTGAAAGGACAATTTTCCGACACATTAACAGGGGCATTTCCTGTTCAGCAGGGAGGGTTGACTGAACAACCTCTTAAGTGATTTGTCAACACAGAGAATCTGTGACCTACAACATCCTCTCATAAATTTCCCACTGCAGGGCAGTGATGTGTGATGTGTGATGCTCAGCAAAGCTCGTTCTCACGTGATCTCCCAAAGATGTGAGGTTTCCTTTCAGAGTGCCTTATACCCTGGAGAGTTAGGACTAGCGGTCTGATGCTTTTTCTTGGAAGAACATGAAGTATATATATGCTGAGGAAGAAATGAATCTTACAGATCACTTGCTTAGATGGATGACAGACCTTCTGGTTATACCCATGACATTCCATTTTAAAGGTTCATGAGTGCAGAGAAATGCTTTCCCCACTCTTGAACCCCATGTATGTAGTAAAAAATGCCTGCCATGTACTAGGCATTCAATAAATATTGGTTAAAGGGATAAATGAGTAAAAATTGGCATGCTGAAATCCAAAGCATCTAAATGATGACTTTTTAACATTCTATTATCGCTATCACTCTCTACATCTAATCTATGCTTTACACCTTGAAAAGAGATTACTTAGGAAGTTATCCTCTAGCAAAGCTGTGGAGAATACCAGGGGTTGGGGATGTGACTGCCCAGCAGTGTGTGCAAGCCTCGATTTGGAGTCCCAGTAGGTATCACAGCTACTTAAATCTGGTCACCTCTGTTAAACAATCTTTATCACCCGCCTCTGACAACTACCCGAAGCACACCTCCCCAGGCCTCTTGCGTTAGGATCTCCCGAAGATCAGGTCCTACATCTTTTAAAGTACCCCTGATAGGTATATTTTTGCATTATGCAAATTCTTAGACTGTCTTGTTTCAATTATATACATTGTTATATCTGACATTCTCATTCCTACCGTGTGATGATCCGTAAGATTCTGATAAGGAACTCTGCTTTTTAAAAAGACAAAAATACCATGCTCAGAGAGAAGACCCACCCACATTATAAGGTGTTCACTTTCTCTAAAGGATCTTTAAAGCAAGTACCTTGGTTCCTCCCTTAGGAGGAACATAAGGGAACCAAATGAGGATCAAGGAAAGGAATAAGAACAATATTAATAATAACAATAACAGCAATAAAGACACA
>JAGFMF010011702.1:3790701-3897033 GCA_019455555.1 Galemys pyrenaicus | reverse complement strand
GATGGTGCACTGGTGAGATGGTGATGGGGAATACATGGGGATTACAATTAATGGCAAGTATATGTAAATTTTAAAATATTTTAATTAAAAAAAATAAAGCAAGTACCTTTAGAACAAACAAAAGTGAATAAAGTTCCTACTAAAACCTATTCCCTGTCCCCTCCCCAGAAAAAAAAAAACAAACAAAAAACAACTCTCCCAAGGAGTCAATTCAACTACCTGTGAAAACTCAAGGTTCTTGAAATCCAGGCCTGAAAGAATGAGGTCAAGGGAGAGCAGAGTCTCCTTACAACACCTCACCCCTGCCTAAGGGATACCACCTTTCTGACAGACCCAGGACTCTGCTCCCCTCAGGGAGGCCAGGTCTACCAAGGCCTAGCGTCATCTTCAATGGCTACACTACATGGAATGCAGATGTTTCTTCAGAAGGTGATGATAATGGTCCGAACAGTCCCTGAACACTTACTGTGTATTTGGCATAGTCTACCAGCTGACAGGTATTATCTTAATAGATTATAACATGTAAAATATATATTAGATAATTATAAACGATTTGATAACTTCTGAAAATACAGAAATGATATCGATATAATAACTGTTATTAAATGAGGCCAAGGCAGGAGATTGGAATTGGAGAGAAATTGTTGTGAAACACAAATGCCTAAGCAGGATATGACTTGTTTTCTCTTTTACTTTGTTTCCCTCTCTGCTGCCCTGGGAGCTGTGAGGACAGGTCCTTCAGAAGACCACTTCTGGACCTCTGTTCTGTGCCATGTGCTTAATTTTCGGCATGTACTTATTTAAGGCATGGCATGTAGAAATAGGTGTCAGTGCATGAACTGACAATCCATAGGTTTATTTCCTGTGAGAAGGTGTAATGAGAAGCCAAATTTCTTGCAAATTCAAAATGAAGAAGAATTCTGTGCCAGGTATTGCTGACTGGTGGCGCTCGCTTATGACGGGGTCCAGAGCCTCAGCCTTTCTGTTAAGAGGAATCATGATCCTCTCCCTTCACAGAAGTGAGCTTTTGCTTTTCTTAGTAACGACTTCATTAAGACATAACCTATGTGCCATAAAATATGCCTCTTTAACTTGTAAAATTGGGAGAGGGGAGAGTGAAGTGGGGAGGAGCACAAGGTCCTATGGTAGAAGACTGGGTGCTTGGAGGGGGGTGTGGTGTGGTAACTACACCTGAAGGGGCGATCCTATACCTCTGAATCACGTAGTGTTATCAACCCATGTTATCTTAATAAAGACAAAAATCAAGTGTGAAGTCAGTGGTTTTCAGTATCGTCACAAAATTGTGCAGCCATCACTACTAACTGATGACTATTTCATCACCCCCAAAAGAAAATGTAGAAGGTGTTGCTTCTTTCCCCCACATCTCAGTTTCTGGTGACTACTATATCTACTTCTGCCTTTACAGTTGTGACTATTTGTTTTTGTTCCTTCACATTTTAAAAGGACAGGTTTATTAGGAGAAGAAGAAAGAGAGACACCTGCACAGTCACAGCTGGGCAGGGAAGAGAGCTGTGTAGATGTGACTATTTGAGATGTTGCATATAAATGGAATAATATTATATGTGCTCCTTTGTTCTAGCTTCTTTCACTTAGCATAATGTAGCCAAGGTTCATCCATGTTGCTTCATTCCTTTTTTATGTCATATAACACTACTTTGAATAGCTATATTGCATTTTGTTTATCCATTCTTGATGGGCATGTTGATGGACACTTGAGTTGCTTCCATTTTTCAACTATTATGAATAATACTGTTATGGACATCAATGTAGGGATTTCGTATAGACATACATTTTCATTTTTCTTGAGCAGAAAACTAGAAATGGAACTGCTGGGTCATATGGCAATTGTATATTTCCTTTTAGGGAACTAACATACTGTTTTACAAAATGTTTGCAACTTTATGGAGACCTACCGACAATTTCTCCACATGTTCTGCAACATTTGTTACTGTCTTTTAACTTTCAGCCTTTCTAGTGGGTCTGAAGTGATATCTTACTCTTGTTTTAATTTATTTCTATTCCCTTCATCATTAATGATGTTGAACTTCTTTTCATATGCTTGATTGGACATTTGTTTGACATCTTGCTTGAAGAAATATCTGTTAACACCTTTATTCATTTTTCAGTTGTCTTTTTATTATTTTTAAAACTATGTCTTTTATGGGGCCTCACTGGTGGAGCAGTGGGTTGGGCAACACACTATGAAGCAAACACAGCCACTGCACCACGAGTTCAATCCCTGCCGCTGGCCAGGGGTGGTGACCCACGTGGTGCATCAGACTTGTCCTGTTGTGCCTGCTTCTCCCTTCAGCAATATGTTTCAGTCGATCTGCCTATTTTGTTCCCCACTCCGTCTGTGGTGAATCCTCTCACCGCCCCCATACCTCTGGTCTGTACCTCAGTTCTTGTATGCATAAATAAATAAAAGAAATATATATTTTAAAAGATTTATTTATGCATACAAGGACTGGGGTGCAAGCTAGAGGTGCAATGGTGAGAGGATTCACCAGAGACAGAGTGGGGAACAGAACAGGTAGCTCTACTGAGACACACTGCAGAGAGTGAGACAGGAGAGATCTGGTGTGCTATGTGTGTTAGCTTCTTGGCCGGGGATCGAACTCATGCTGCAGTGGCTGGACATAGCTTGATAGAGCTGAGACTTTAACTGCTGTGCTGCCAGGGAGGCTCATCTTTTTATTATTGAGTTACATGTTTTTTTATATATATTCAGAATACAAGTCCCTTATCAGATATATAACTTGAAAATATTTTTCCATTTTGTGCATTATCTCTTCACTTTCTTGGTGGTATTCTTTGAAGCACAAAAGTTAAAAAATTTTATGATGTCCAATTCATCAGGTTTTTCTTTTGTTGCTTGAGCTTTTGGTATCATATTAAAGAACCATTGCCTAATCCAAGGTCACTGAAATTTACATTATGTTTCCTTCAAAGAGTTTTATAGTTTTATCTTATACATTTAGGTCTATGACCCATTTTGACTGAATGTTTAAATATGGTATGAACAGAGCTGGTTTAACTCATGGAATCTTTTTTCTTGAAACTTCTGGATTCAAAGCAAGCCATTCTTTCTAGTTTATATGATCTATTTTAGGTGTTCAATAGGGTACAAGTCTTTTTCAGACTAAGCCCAAATTATTGAATTTCTGGTTTTGTTTAACCAGAGAGGAAACTTACCTTTTAAGGTGACTTTTGTCGGTGGTAATCATGCTCCCATGTGTTGACCGAGAGAAAATATGGCTCCAGGTTCTTTGGGGGTAAAGATGAAGGTATATAATCTAAAAATGACTTCCCATGTGCTGTTCATATTGAACAGGTTGTGCTGAATGTTTGCTCATGGTGTTAGTTTGTATTTAGTAAAATTTCTAGCCTTGCTTGAACTACCTTGAAAGGCACGGCCCAGAAAAATAATATGTTGGTAGTCCTTTACTTTTTAGGACCTTAGAAAAAACTCCAGTTTAGATAGAGATAGGGGTTTAACAAGACAACATTTATTTTGGAACTTTTGGAAGTGTGTCTGTTTTCTAACTAGGCTGCAGAGTTACTCCTGAGGATAACTGAAGGTGATACAATTAATTAGCTGATCAAGACCTGCAGGTCTAGGCTTCCCATGGCCCCCTGGTGGTGACCTTAAGCCATGCGTTCCTATTAATTACTCTGGGTTGTAATGTAAAGAGCTTGAAGTTCACAGTTCATTATAGACAATGCCCCTTTGATAACTGAATTTTCCCAAGTCAACAAAGCATAAGGTCATTAATTCTCAAAAGACAGGAAAAGGGACATTTTTAAAATGAGACCTAATTTGTTGGGCATGAGGAGAGATAAGGGACCAAATGAACCTATTTTTTAGTTACTGTCTTTGACTGATTTACATAGACAGTGAAACAGTGGTTTTCCACAGTTCTAAGAATCAGTAAGAAGAATAACATTTTCCTAAATTTATGATGAGTTCCACCATTATTATTTTATGTCCCAGTATCATATTTGTGTTCTCATTTAAAAAATCATGTTGTCATCTCTTACATAAGTAAATATTGACAGATTTTTTTTTTTTGAAAAAAGAAGCACCCAACGTGGCATGATTAATAAAATAGGAACCCTAAAACATTGTTTTGATGGATTGTTGTTTCATGTGGTTATAAACAACTGATTCATGATTAATTGAGCTACAGATCAAAGTGCGATTAGACTTAGCAATTCAGTCTTTCAATTAATCAACTGATTAAGAAAATTTGGCTTGCATATAGATTTGCCATAAAACTAATGAAGCATACGTTTTACAGTCTTTCCCTTGCCAGCCCTTTTTAGGCACTGTGCCAAATTTGCTTTTGAAATTTTGTACTCTCTTTCTTTGAAAGGAGTCTCCCAAATGTTTAAGTATGGAGTTTCATGAATCTGGATTTGTCCCTCTCTGAGTTATCTATGCCTCTTTCTTTTGCATAGGCTATTTTTTTTAATGATTAAAAACAAGTGGCTAAGCATGGGGGACTGAGGGATGGTGCACTGGTGATATGGTGATGGGGAATACATGGAGATTACAATTGATGTCAAATATATATAAATTTTTAAAAAAAGTGGCTAAAAGCAGATGGTCCCTAAAGTGAATTATTTCTTCAAGCTATATAAATAGATGTTAAAGGAGAAAGCCCCAGACTCTTGGATCTTAAAAAAAAAAAAAAAAAAAAAAACTCTATTTATGCATTGACTCATTCTTAGTTGCTTCAAATCCATAGTATGTCCTGAGTGAGCCTCTGAGGATCATGTGTTTAGTGCCTAGAGAGTATGATTCTTGTTCTTGACTTGGTAGGACTTACAAAGAAACCAGTACTACTCTTCTCAGTGGGTCTAGAAACTCTGCTTATAGTATCCTCTATTAAGGAGATCTGGATTCTGCTTGCCCATATGCCATGTCTGGATTGTAGTTTCTACATGTGTCAAATAGGCTCAAATGACATTTCTATTTCAGATTTCAGGTGAAGTTCAGTGGCATAGGTGTCATTAGGAAAACCAGATAGATGACTTTAACGTTAAAGGGACGTTAATGTTTAACGTTAAAGGTTTAAACTCTGTGAGGGTTGGATTGTATCTGGCTTTTAAAGAAAATTTCCAGCCCCCAAATTTAGTGCAGAGCCTGATACCTTAGTAAGTGCTCAATAAATATTTGTGGCATGAATAATTGTAATAGTAGGTTTTGGTTATTTTCATTGATCTTATGCATTAGTTTAGGTACCACTAGCTCTTTTAGTGGTAACCCTAAAATCTCAATGGCACAGCACAGGAGAAATTTCACCTTACTTATAGAAAAGTCAGTGGTAGGAGGAAGGAGGATAAAGGGCAGAAGCATTATGGGACCCAGAGTATCAATGTTCAGTCAGCTGAGATTGAAAGCTGCTTCTCAGGAACATCTCTGCACCAGGGAAGAGCACGAGGTTGGCTGTACTGTCCTGTGATCAAAGGGGCTTGGGAGTGAGGAGGGGATGGTGGTGGAGGGGTGGAGGTATAGAGAAAACTCATCCCAGACATAAATGATGTGGCATGCAAGGAGAAAGGCACAGGGACAAAAAAAAGTTTCCAGAACATCAGTTAGAGAGGAAAAACAGAAGCACAATAAGGACAAAAAGTAAAAATAGAGGCAATTACCGTGAGAAATGTCCTTTGATCCCTTTGTAGAAAAACAAAGTAGCATGCTTTGAGAACCTTCTCTTTGTGTCTCTTGCCTAAGTTTTCCTTCTTGGACTAAACTCTCCATTCATTTTCCATGCTTCACTCTGCCAGAAAGACTATGAAAGCCTTTCAAAAGCAGTCTTCAGTCTTCACTTTGAGTAAGAACGCTACACAATACTAAATCTTCGACATTCGACTCATTCCCATTTCACCTTAGCAATGTTACCCTGAAACACTTTATGGCTCTGAAAAGAAACACCAAAGCAATACCACACTCTTTTTTTTTTTTTTTTTCTTAAACAGCTTGTCATCCATTAACAATAGATTTTTGTTGTTGTTAAGTGTTACTCTGCCAGGGAACTGGCATTCTCTGAAATAAAGTGAATTTCTAAAGAAGCAGGTCCTCACTCCAGAGTGGAGGTGGCAGTGTGCCTCTGGAAATAGAATTGTGCTGAGGAGCTGCAAGTGAGTCAACCTCAGTGAGAAACAAATTGTTTGAACAATAGACTTAATTAACTTGTGTTTATGTCTTCCATCACAGCAGGTGTGAAGTCCCAGGGCATCTGCAATACACCTGAGCTGGAAGCCAGAGTTACTTCTAGAGGAGTGTGAAGAATGATTGAAGCGTTAAATAAGGCCATGATGATGCGGTAACTCTCCCCTGCTGCCAGGGGGAGGCTCTGAGGGAGGGGAATTCAGGGCCCTGTCTCCTGGAGCTTTGTCTACTCTATTTCTCTTCGCTCTAAAAGAGCATTTAGCACTAATAGAAGTGCAGTGTGGGTTGACTTCTAATGAGGACTCTCAGCAGTGGAGGATACTGCTGTTCTAGATGGTAAAGGGCAGACCCTATATCATCTAGAAGGACAGTCTAACTGGTATGTACGGACACCCAGATCAAATTGATCCCTTTCTCATTTCTTGATCTCAAATCGATTGAGGGCAATAGTTTGTTTGCATTATGACGCTCCTATGGGAAAAATACTTGAAGAACTTTAGCTCGGGAATAAGTCTGCAATAAACAGACTGAAATGCTTCCCTCTACTGAAATTCTTCTAAGTTGGGCTTGCCTTCATTAAATGTTCCTTTTTGAGAGTTTTTTGGGTGTTTATTGTATTATGTACCAAATATCACAGTAAAATGCCTGGGGCACATACTATGGAGTACGGACATACCTTCTTGTCTAGTTGTGCTTTCAAGCTTGGTTTCTTCCACTAATGATGGGTTATGAAAGTCATTGGAGCTTCCTACACATTAAAAAAAAAGTCCAATCTAATCATTATTAATCTTTCTTGTGAGATAAGAGCTTTCAGGGCCAGTGGTGCAACACTCACCCTTTCCTCCAGTGTTTATTTTCTGTCAGAAATTTGTGACATCCATGGTGAGGAAAATGAGATTGGTACATAGAACTTTCTGAAGATACAGGTGAATCCTAAAAAGAAGGGAATACAGATTTTCCTTAACTTATGGTAGAATCATGTCTCTATATACTCATTGTAAGTTGAAAATACTGTAAGTCAAAAATGCACTTAATACACCTCACCTACCAAACATCATAGCTTATCATAGCCTACCTTAAAAGGGCTCAGGCACATATGCCTAGAGTTGGATAAAAATCACCAGCACAAGCCTAATTTAAACTATTTACTATTCATGTAATTTACTGAAAGTGAAAAACTATGTATCACTGGTTGAAGCTCACAGTCCCATGACCAACTGAGTTGGCTCATGGCCACTGCCCAACATACCAAGAGAGGAAGCTCACAGGCCAGAGGTGTGGGGGTGGGGGGGTGGTGAGAGGATTCACCACAGAGAGCAAGAAGCAGAACAGGCAGATCAACGGAAGTACATTGCTGAGGGGAGCAGCAGGCACAGCAGGAGAGGTCTGCTGTGCCATGTGGGTCCCCTCCCTGACTGGCAGCAGGGATCGAACTCGTGCTGCAGTGGCTGCGGTTTGCTTCATAGTGTGTTGCTCAACCCACTGCGCCACCAGGGAGGCCCCCACAGTGCACTTTCTACTAAATGCATATCACTCTCATGGTACTATAAATCTGAAAAAAACAATAAGTTGACTCTTTATAAGCATGTAACTGAACTATTGTATCTTACTTTCAATTCTGATTCAAATGCTAACTTGTATGTACGTTTTTATACATGAGTTATTTGTTCATCAAATGTATACAACAATTACTGAGTATTTTCTCCATGACTAACCATGGGTTGGGGACTGGTGATATGAAGATGCATGAGACAACCATGGAGAGTTCACAGAAGAAGGAGAGCTGATCTGGAAAGTTGACAAATTCTACCATTCCTGGAATATGTTCAATAATGTGACCTCAGAAGTAGATCTTGTGATACTACCTGTCAGCCTTTTGAAATGTAGATGTATGTTGTAGGTTGGTTTCTCCCAGAAGCACATGCACAGATGGAGTTGGGGTCATAAGGTTTTATTGGGTGGAAGGAAAAGGGAGGAAGCAGCTGGAGTAGGGGCATCATCAGTCTGAGTGCAGACCTGTGGTCTCTGCCAGCCCATGAGGTGCTGCTTAGAAGCACAGCCTGCTGGTTAGATGTTACCTGTATCGAGTAGAAATGGTTAGGCCATTCTGCACTGTGCACTCAGATTCTCCAAGGTGCCATGGTGAACACACAGGAAAGCTGAAGGATATTTTAAATTGTCCAGGGAAACGTAGTCACGCTGGTAAAATCCCCAACTGATCACTGCGGTGATCCTGTTTGGGCCTAAATATGTAATAAACTATTAGACCTTTCTTTGGCTTAGGAGTACCATGAAATAACAACTGAGTCACAGACAGTGCTATGAACTGAGAAAGCTGGAGAACTTATGGGCAAGGCCCTTAAACCTTGGGATGCTCAAGAAGAACATGACCTTGCTCAGTCATTGACTGGTACCACCTGAGAAGAGTATGATCTCAATTTGAAAATTGGGTGGCTCTCAGTGAATCTGGTAGTTGGATGCTGTTCATGCTAAGCCCCAGTCTCCCCACCTCCCACACACTCACAAATGAAAAGTCCTCTCTTGTAGGGCTCTATGGGATACAGCTCCCTGCCTGCCATGGGGTGGGCCTCTGCTAAGGGGTGATTGCTTATGGTCCTCACTCTTCATTCTCTGACTACAGATGGACTTTCTCCATCATTTGTAGAAGATAATAAAAGACAAGATAATAACCTTCTCCACAACAAAGCCCTGCTTTGTTTGTTTCAAATAAAAGAAATTCCTGGTTGATCTCATATGGGTCATATACCCAGTTCTGGACCAGTTGCTGTGACTGAGAATGTTTGCTTGGGCCTGATTACAGTTTACATATTCCTTTCCATGTTGGGCTTCATCTCATGATTCAGGTCTCTGTGCAAATGCCCTTTTTCAGAGTCCCACAGGTAGGCTCCATTGGCTATCCTGCTTTATTTTCTTCCTGATAGACCTCACTGTTAGGAATGATTATTATTTACTGTTGCTTGATGGGCTTATCACCTGCCTCTTCCAGCAAGTTCTGAACTCCACATAGACAAAGAGTTTGCCTGCCTTGCTTGCTGTTGAAGCTTCTGTGGCTTGAAGACAATGTGTTCATTAAGTAATTGCTAGAAAAATAAATGAAAGTGCATTCATATGACCAACATGGTCCCATGCTACACTGAAAAGCTAGATTTATTCCCTATGTGGGTAGAGGTTATGAGGCACAGTTCACCAAAAGAAGTAGAGAATTAAGATAGGAAAAAAAAAAAGCAAAGCAAAACAAAACAACAGCAGTGAGTTGGTTGTTTCAGGTTGGAGTCAAGATTGTTTTGCTGTCCAACTAAGGTTGAATCTCACCGAGGGATGTGGCCCGCACCCTTTCACCAGCCCGGCTGTTCAGATTGGATTCAGTTCCTGTGATGTCAGCATATGTGGTCATCCGTGGAATTACTGGAGAGCTGCGTTGGTGATTTCAAAGTTTCATGATGAATGAGAAGCTGTTATGCAGTTCTAATATGTGCAATCCCCCAGAGTCCTCCCATTCTCTGACAACTCATTTCTAAATCACAAGTGTGATATGAGTCTTAGCGTGACAATTAAGTCACTAGGCCCTGGCTTATGAATAAGCTTTAGGTGTCAAGACTTGTTTTTCACTTGTGAACTGCTTCTTATCTAAATGATAAAAAGCAATTTCAGTAGCACTTAACTTAATTGGTTTGTGACCAGGCATGGACACTGAGCCCCACTTACGGCGCGTGGGCAGCGCCTTGGCAATTCTTAGAAAGTACGTGTCTTTTATGTCCGGTCACCACCTTCCATCACTCATTCCTGCTGAACCTGAAGGTGGGCAAATCCTCTGCATGCTAAACTAGGCTTGTGGAACCTAATCTTGAAAATAGCTGAAAGAAATTATTAGATCACCAAAGGTTGGCTTTATTTGAAAGCTGTGCCAGATTTCTCAGTTGACCCACCTTATCTCAAGCTTTCATCCCCTGAGTCCTGCCCCACTTACAGAGCTGCATTTATGTATGTTCACATTCATGTCCTATTCCCACACCTGCACTTGTATATTTTTAAAGAATGTTATTCTTTTTTAAAAAGTAGCTGTAGAATAAGTGATGGTCAGGCTTTTGAGCTGTTGGCTTCTGTGGCCATCACCTGTGGCCTTGAATGCAGGAGGCACTTGGGAGCGTGGGCTCAGGTACACCTGCCTGATGGCAGACACCTGGAGTTTGGTGGGGGCATGTGTAAGTGGGCACACCTGAGCTGGGACACTGAGCCTATAAGGGCAGAAGACGGTTGTGGAGGCGAACGGCTAGGATAGGAGCAGACTACACGAGACGACACCAGAGAGCCCAAGAGAAAGAGTCAAGATTTGGTGGCCAGCCTCCTGGCCCCTCGCCACACTGCCTGTCCTGCACCTGGTTGCCTCACTACAAATGGTATAGAAAGATCATTCAAATTCTGTAAAAGCCACTGAGGAGTCCAGGACTCTCCTTTACCCGTCTGCCCAGATCCATCGAGAGCCCGCCCTGTGCCTTGCTGGCACTACAGCAGGTATGCTCACTGTCAGCCGGTCACAGCACACAATCTCCTCTCTTACTTTTGCAAACTGGGACATAATATAAGTCCTACAGACGCATCACAGGAACTTTGCCATCAAGTCAGTGCATGATCTTGGAAGAGGCTAACCCTCTCCTTCTTCACCAGTAACAGGACAATGGGAAAAGCTTCAATGAGTCTATAAATTCCAGGGCATGACTCAGGGTGCATTTCCTGCTCCCAAGGACCCTCTTCCTCTCATTGCCTGGGCTGGGGAGGAGAAGAAGGGGAGTAGCAAGGGGGATTGAGGGTGAGGGAAATGGGGAGAAAGGGGGAAGATGCAGGGAGTGTGGGAAGATATAGGTGTAGGAAGGTGGTATGGATGTGGAAGTATATGAGGTGGGGATTTGGGAGTAAGGGGAGGGCACTCACCGCTTGGTTTTCTTTTGGGCACCTGTTTCTCCATCCCTAGCTCTGCACCAGCTGCTCTAGGGGCTGCCAGGCAAGCACAAACTGCCCTCTGAAGGGGAAGACATTTGCTTCACTGTGACCCATGGGGATTTCTCATCTTCCCAAAGGAAGTGCCTGTGATAAATGCAAAATAGCACCAGGGGCCTCTGCTCAGCCAGTGACACCACACATTGTCTTCTGGTAACTCTAGGCAGCGATGCGTACACTGCCTGTGAAAAAGATCTATTTTTATCTGAGATGATGGGCAGTAAGTCATATGCCTGGTTTACAGTAGCTCAGGGACAAGAGGGACCCTGCCGCATAGCAGGAAACTGACCTAGGGCATGAAGCCAATCTTTTGAGAGGAAAAAACTCATGCAAAGGAGAGGCAGGGAGGGCAAAGTTTGTGACTTCAGTTAGCATTCACTTCAATGAAAGGCCAATTAACATAAAATTAATTTTATGTGATGTTCAACCAGTCCAGAGTTTATATGCTGTAAAAGAATTATAGTGATTAGTGCATCCAGCTTGTATAATACAAATAGGCAATGGCATTTGTGATTTCCAACAGTGCATTTGCTACCTGGGCAATTCTCCTTCTGAGTATGTTTCTTAAGAACATAGCTTTTAATAGTTTTGACTTGACATTTATATCTTGAGCAAAACTGAAATGGGCAGCTAAAGACTAATTATGCTAAATATTCCAACAAGCATAATTACTAGCACTCCGGCAGGGGGCACCGAAAGCAAAGTCTCACTGTGTCTTTTTTCTATTTTTTTTATCCCCTAACTCCTTATTTTAGGCTTATTTAATGGAAGCTGATTGCCTTATCCTAATGATTCCTATTTTGCATAATCTACACTGCAATAACCTAGAAGCATTTGTGGTTTTTTTAGTATAATTTTAAGTTTCAGTTTCTGCTGTTAGATTTTTTTCCCATTCAAAGAATAAGGACACCACAGAAAATGCAAAATGTTAGCCTGTGCTCCAGCCTTGGAAGTTTTGGAGCAGAACCTGACTTGCTTTAAGGGCCTCTGTTCTGTGTGTGGCACAGTGCCTTGCCTGGTGTTCGAGTTAATTGCAGAGGGAGGAGGAGGAGGGCGTGCAAGTGCCCTTGCAAATTTGGCTTCTATTAAGTCAACAGCAAAATTGAGAAACAAGCTTTTCACTAGCAAATGCTAATTATAATGAAAAACTCCCCACCATACACAAGGAGAAAAACAGATATATAAGTACTGCACTGTAATTTCCTGCGAATCACAGTCGGCAGCGTTTGACTACACAAGTCAAGGACCTTATAGGCAAGATTATCTAGAAAATCCCTTGCTTCAGAAGCCAAAATCCTTTAAGTCTTCAGTATTTAAATGCAGCTGTACTGC
The DNA here is from genome assembly GCA_019455555.1 of Galemys pyrenaicus. NCBI lineage: Eukaryota > Metazoa > Chordata > Mammalia > Eulipotyphla > Talpidae > Galemys > Galemys pyrenaicus. The sequence continues at coordinate 3,884,486 of JAGFMF010011702.1, read as the reverse complement.
TGATTAGATGTCAGAACTAGAGCACTCTGAAGTGCTCTGTTTTGTGATTAACTCAATGGACCAATTTTGCTTTCAGATACTTCCATGGAGGAAAAATTTGCATGCAAATTTGGAAACCGACTATCATCTTTCTAGGTTATGCAGGGGCTGGGGGGTGAGAATGCCACAGTAACCCTCTTCCACAATTGTCTTCCCTAGCTTAATCTCTTAGTGAATCTTCTTTATCACTAAGAGTGTGGCATAGCCATGGGGATGTTGCAAGCACCAACTCCTGTCTTGTTTTTCAATGCTCTGTTGAATATCCTTATTCTGTCTGCTGGGTGGGAATCAGTGCTCAGAAAGGACTGTCAACGCTGCCATGGTTAAAATCTTTGGCAATATGTGGGGGTTCCCTGGTGTAAACATGTATCTGAATTTTTGCTTTTGTTTTGATATTAATCTACCTAGTGGGTCATAAATTTGGGTATAAACTTAGGACTCCTCACCATAGAGAGGTGTGCTTCATTTTCCCCTTCTTGGCTTTCCAGGCACAGGCAGACAGGCCTGCTCTGCTGTATCACAGCACTGAGCATAGAGGAAGGTCAGGGGGCCTACGTGAGCTGCCCCACGAGCATCAAGCTGTCTCAGCGCATAGAGGTGCTTGCTCGAGGCACTCGGGACACAGGCCCTTGACTTTGGAGGCTTGCACCAGTTTGGAAACTGCATTCCTCACTAAAAAGACTGCAGAAAATAGAAAGACCAAGAAAGATTACATTCTAAGCTCTAACCCTCTGAATATATAAAAAGCTGTAATAAGTGATAAGTAGCAGATGTTTATTAGGGGCACTAGAAGAAAGCAACCGCAGTTGATAAAGACTATATATAAACTCTGAACTGTGAGCAGCTGCAGACACAGAGAATATCTTGCAATTAGTAGAGGGCGTGACACAAGGAAACAATCACAAGGTACACGTCAGCTGGGGCGCGGAGGAGCTGTCTTGACCTGAACATTTGCAGGGTCCATGACAATGGGAGGCCCAGATATTTAAAAATTATTAAACAGGCTTACAAATTCACAAATAATGTACATTCCAGTTCCCTACCATGACAAGAGTAATTTCACAGAGTCCAGCTCAGATTGAGACTCCTCGCTTTCCTTGGGCCTATTTCCTTATCAGTCAGACTCCATCCCATGCGGTGAGGGTCTCTTTCCCATGATGCATGGCCAACTGGCATGTCCAAGTTACAGCACACCCCCTGCCAGTAGCCACCCTTTGACCACCCACGGCCTTGGGTGGTACACACCATCTGCAAGTTTCAACCCCCGAGAGCACAGCTCAGGAAAGAAGTGTGTATAACTTGGAAGCAGGCTCAGGGCCATTTAAACTGGGAATTCCAAAATCCTGGATACTCACATGGTAACCTAGGAACAGGGTTCTTATCTGGACCTAAAGGCAATATAGGTACATAGAAGAGGATCTGCAGTTCTGCTAATGAATGAAGAATGTCTGAGTCAGATCCAAGCAGGAGTAGTTTCCCTAGCGACACCTGGTAAGGTTCCAGTAACTCCTGGTGAAAGGAAAATGGAATTTCTGGCAACAATATTTCTACAACCTGTGCTAACTATAAACTGTTATATGTAAGTGCAGTAAGTTATCTCATCCAACGGGAGGGCTCAACAACTTATATTTAATCTTACTTCTTTGAATGAAAGGCTTGAGTCCAGGTGCACTGTAGGTGCTTCATAAAAATTATGAATTACACATTGTTTTCTTAGGTATTTCTGATGTTATGTTAGTTCTTTGAAAGCCCACCAGACAATGTAGCAAGAAGACTCCAGTGGCAGTTAATAGTGACTGAGGAATCCTATGAAGTAGATGAACACAAGACGTGGGCCTGTCGATGTTATCACTTCAAGTCTCTCGAATGGTTTTGCAAGTTAGGCTGGAACTATGAGTTCAATGACACCATGTTCTTGAAACACAACTCAAGTCTCCCAGGGAAGGGCTGTTGGGCACTGGGATGCCCAGGAGCAGCAGAGCACATGATCCCCAGCTCCATGCTAAATGGCAAACAAATGGGGCACAGCCAGAAATCTGGGCGGAAAGCTGTTTTAAGTTGGTCCAGTAAGACATAAGCACAGAGAGAGTCTAAGCTCAGTGACGAGACTGTCCTTTCTCAGAAAAGAACGTGATGTGCGAAGGTCACCTCCTGGCCCAACTGCAGCAAGAGCAGTCATATCAAAGTACACCATTTTGCCTACAAAGGAAAAATATGTTTGCATTTTCTAGCCGTTAGAATAGAGGGTAACCTAGTCCTTTAGGGGAGAGAAACTCTGATGAAAACCATCTATCTGCCTTGCTGCAGGTAATGCTCACCAGTGAACAGTGTAGGTCTGTGGCCCAGTGGGCTTCCAGTATTTCCTCATTTGAATTATACTTTTCCACCCTCTGGCAGGCTGAGGTCCATAGTATGGTCAAGCAGGAGACAACAGAAAACAGGCGCTCCCAAAAGACCCTCAGGCCAGCGCTGGGTACCATCAACTCCCGCTCCTGAGCTCACGAGTCAGTCACCATGTCCATCACTTCTTGGGAACTGTAAGCCAAGGGCAACAGGACCTGGCTTTCCTCGGGAATGGAAGGCCCCTTCCCCTCTGAAATGTCTATGGAAACTCCTGCAGTGATCTTTTAGTTATATCCTACCAAATGATATAGGAGATTCGTACGCAGTCAGTTAACTAATGGCTAAAGAACCCAGATGTAGCTCAGTTTGTCTATTTTTGTCCTGCACCTGCAAACAAAATATTTAAAAAGCAGCAGTCTCTTTCTAAAGGGTTGTGCTCCTCGTTAATAAGATTTTAGCTTCTCTTTTTAAATAATACTTTCTTTCTGCCTGCTTCCCTCATGACGTGATGCCATCTTATTGGCAATTTGGGGCCCACCACTTGCTTCCAAACCTCATGGCCTATGATTGGCTAATAAAGTGAAATTACTACAAATAGTTCCACATAGACTCACCGCAGAGGTCTTCACCATGAATCTCAACACAGAAGAGGGCCCTGAAATAGAACATAAACTATCAAACTGGTTTTTCCTCACTTGGGGTCAACCACCTATTGTTCTGCACTCAACTCTACTGACCAGCAGTCACTTGCTTCTTTTGAGATCACATGGTGTTCTCTGAAACTCAGCATGAAGGATGAAACACCTTTTCATGGAATGTTTTTGAACAAGTTATCATGAGAGTTAAAGGACCCTACCCCTAGGTGCTTACCCCGAGTACTCTGTTAGTTCGATTGATATTTGCCTCTTTAAAGTATTTCAGTACTTCCCTATTATCCACCCTGGACCTGCAGTGTCTGAGAAGAAACCACTAATTTAGAAGGCAAGCATTCAAGATGAAGTGTTACCATCGAACTGTAAATGGCCAGAATGCATTTCTACTTGATGTTTTGTCATCAAAGGAAGGCATGAATCAAGTCTTCCTTCCAGAGTTAATATAGAAACATGTTTCAGTTTTTGCTCATAATGATCAAGTGTCTAGAGAAGGCAAAAAAAATCACATTCTCACCAAGGCAATACTGGCAACAGTGGCACAGGCTGAAGGCATTGTTCTGTTTTACACGTGGCTTGGGGCATTAGTGTGACTCTTAGTTAAATCATAAAATTCCCAGCTTTTTTCTTCCTCAGATGTTTAGCAATTTTATACTACATGCAAATATGTACCCAGGAGGGAAGCTGTTCTCTAGTAAATGTTCCTTTACAGTATTGGATTTGGCTTTGGCACCCATGGAGCAGGTTTTACCAGCTTTACAAACAGATCAAAGCTCTTTAAGCCCATGCTGCAGGCTTTTATTCATGTCTGTGATGCCTGCCTGCCTCTTCCAGCCAAAACCACCTCTCAGACCCTCGGCAAGGTCCGTGGTTCCCAATCCATGGCCATTCTGTGTTCTTCCCTTCACAGTGTCACCAGCCGGTGAAGCTCTTCAGGTCTGGTTAATGAGGTTGTGTAGGGAAAACAAGCCTGAACCGAAAGCTCAGCCTCCTTGATTAGGCAGCAGGTTTAAAGAGGCTTAAGAGTCAGGAATTCTGTTTTATTTGCTCTATGTTATGAGGGATTTCTAATTCAGAATACCAAGCTGAAAATAGGTCAGCTCACAGATGCAAGATTTTCTCAAGTGATGATTTCAGAAGGAACAGCTAGGTTTTCATGGATGCTCACACTTCCCAGTTGCAGTGGGCTTCTGTTGTTTCTTCCTGCTTGTTCCTTCTTCCTTCTGCTGGTTTAACCCTCCCCCATATCTCCTGTTTCCTAGGAGAAACTTCCTTTCCCCAACAGGAAAAGCGAGGGAGCACTTTTCACCTGAATTCTTACTTGCTGTGTCACTTTGGATAAGACACTCCACTCATCCAACTGTCAGATTTCTTATCTAAAATATAGTAAGTGTAAAAATGCAGTTCATTGATGAGGGACACCAACGATGAGGGTGTGGCACTTTGTAAACACTTAACAAATGGTAATTGTTGTTATAATGAGATTAATGTGACAAGCCAGTGAGGGATTAGTTTATCCACCTGCTGTCTAGCTGGTACTTACCTGGGACAGGTGCCAGGAAGGACTTAGGGAGCAGGCCATGAGGCTTCTGGGGGGTTTGCCTCTTCCGGCGGGGTGGGGTGGGGTAAGCCTAGCGCCTAGGCCTGGGAATCCTGTCTCCAAGCATAGATAGCTGGTTTTTCTTGGAGAATTGCCTTGAGTAGATTCCCAACCTGGCACCGTGCCTCAGGGGCGTGTTGAAGACTAGGACTTCACAGTGCTGCCTCCTCTCACTTTTCTTTTTTTTTTTTTTTAAAGATTTATTTATTTATGCATACAAGCACTGGGGTACAGGCCAGAGGTATGGGGGGTGGTGAGAGGATTCACCACAGAGAGCGGGGATTAGAACAGGCAGATCAACAGGCCAGAGGTATGGGGGGGTGGTGAGAGGATTCACCACAGAGAGCGGGGTTTAGAACAGGCAGATCAATGGAAGTACACTGCTGAGGGGAGCAGCGGGCCCAGCAGGAGAGGTCTGCCGCGCCATGTGGGTCCCCTCCCTGGCCGCAGCAGGGATCGAACTTGTGCTACAGTGGCTGCGGTTTGCTTCATAGTGCGTTGCTCAACCCACTGCACCACCAAGGAGGGCCCACCTCTCACTTTTCAATTCCAGGTCTTGAGTAATGGTTCTTTCTCATATTGCAACATGGGAACATCTGCCATTATTTCCCTGTTTGCGCCACTGCTCTTTTCTTTTTCTTTGAGCAGCCTAAGGAAAGCTTGGTCCGTTTTCCCTTCTGTCTGCACAGGGACAACATGGTGCTCGACAAGGCCCTCCTTTCCTCTATGGCAGCAGTTCTCAAAATGTAGTTCCAGGACCAGCAGTAGCAGAGTCTGGGAATTTGTTAAATAGGAAAATACTCAGTTACCTCATACCTAGTGAATTGGAAACTCTTGGGTGGTCCCTGGCTATTTGGGTTTGAGCAACCCTCCAGATTATTCCAGTCTCATTAAGATGTCCCCCTCTGCTCCATATTTTCACATTCAGACTTTGTCTCTAACACACTCTCCTGTGATTCGGAAGCCCCCAGTGGGAGAGGCTCAAATTCAAGGACTGCTTGTCCACCCAAAGCTCCCATTGTTCCCCTGAGTCCTATCTAAACAGTTCACTAGGCTGAGCTGGTTATCCCATCTGGCAGGGTCTCCCACTGGGCCTCTATCTAACCAGGCCCAGGCACAACTTCTTTCTGTCCTAACTGGCTTCTTGTCTTCCCTCAACATCCTTCCTGTGTCCTCCGGGTTCCTCTCTCAGAACCATGGTCATCTCAAAACAGAATGGCAGTGATTCAAAAGTGCAGTAATGATCTTTTGCACTTTCCTGATAAACTTTGTGTGGATTTTCTCTATCCCTTTGGAACAACTGTACCACTTCATGGTTCTACTCCAGTTGTGCCAAAGGTAAGATCCTGCAGCTGTCAAGGGGCTTATAAGTTTTTTCCAGGGTCCCCACGTTCCTTATCCCAGGCTCTAGTCAGGTCTGGAAAGGTGGTTTCTCTCCCTCTGTTAAGCGTCTGCAGGTCCCAGAGGGCCGAACCTCCTAGTCCCATCTCTAAGAACAGTGGTGTTGGAAAGCATTTTCCTTTGATCTTCGCATCTGTCTAGCCTAGACTTCAAGATCCCTTTTCCTTTGTATGTATGTGAGATCTCAACCTCATTTAGCTTACTGTGCCTCAGCTTCTTCCCTCCTCCAAGGCACCTGCCTTGACAAGAAGTCTGACAGAGGTGTTTTCCGCTGTTAACTTAGGAAAACTACCCCTCCCCCCTCCACACACAAGAGAGTGTGTAGACGATACAACAAAGTCTTCCTCTGGAGTGGTGGTAGCTGTCATTTGCCACATTTATTTTATCCTCTTCACTGTACATACTTTCTCTTCTGAACCATTTGAAGGTATGTTGCAGACACCAAAAAATGCTACTGCTAAGTATTTCAGATTCTATAATCTGAGGAAAAGGATATTCTCTTATATAACCACAATATCATTTTAGGTACTATGCCATAGATATTATTATATCATATGTATGTTAATGAATTTATTATCCTTAATCAAATTCCTCCTTATCTGGAGAGTGACTGTGGTAATATTTTTTTTAAATTATGAAACAGACCCCATGGTTCATTTCTAGTTTTTTTCCCTCATGCTCTCTTCCATACAGTGGGCTTTTAAAGAGTGTAACTGCTGTTTTGACAACCATCCTACAATTTGGATGTGTCCAATTGTTTCCTCATTATAAGACCCAGGTTAAACATTTGGGGAACAGGATACTGTATAAGTAATTTGTTCACCCCAAAGTTGGTGAGATCCAGTCTACACAAATACAGGAGAATATACTAGAATCCCAGAACTGTAGAGCAGAAGAGCCTCACAGTCTTATGCTACCACCTCATGTTACACCGGCGGCACTAAGAGGTCAAGATCTTTTCCACCACACAGCTGGAAACCAGGAGCTGTTGCTGCTGCACTGTTTACTGAAACTCTTCTGAAATGTTAGTATTTACTTTCTTCAACTTCTCAGGGCCCCAGTGAGTGTGAGATTAAGCTGGAGATATGGCGCCGTTGACATATTTATACAGATGCCAGAGTGTGTTATTGCAAAGCTTTTTCTTTTCCCTGCTTTGAAGCCTGGCAAATCCCCTCATGACCTCTCTGAGAGATACTCAAGAAGCAACTAATGCCTGTTTTCAACAGAAAAGACAAGTTTTATGTAAAGAGTGGCCTTCTAGCAAGTTCCAGAAACACTTCTAGGTTAAGAGAAGCAGCAGTCCAGCACTTCTGAGCTATTTGTGTCGATTTAAAAGGCAGGTGTCCTTCCATTGACCTGTTTTCAGTACTATAATCCCATTACCTTGACGCTATCCTCTGGAGTTTTGCTTTGTATGGGAATTTTAAATTCCTTTATTTGTAACAGGTCAAGAGATATCCGGCACACGCACAGCATTTGCACGTGGCCTGGGATGGACTTTGCCGCCTGCCTGAGCGCATGCTTCCATGGATTTTCCAAATAACCGTGCGGGGTCTGCCCACTGCCCTTGTCTGTGAATAGCAGCCCTATTTGCAAACCTTCCAACTCTTCTCCTTTGGAAATGAAATGGCAACTTTGTTGATGAACAGAAGAACATGGCATTTTGCGAGACTTACCAACCTGCCTTATGCCATCAAGTGGGGTATCTAAGTCGTCACTTCGAGTGGGGTGTCAGTAGCACTCTTTCTGAGACGTGCTGAATCACCAGCATGGTGCGCTGCGTGCAGCAATCTCATCTCCACGACTGTTTTTACGTGCGGGACAGGGGCGTGCCGTGGACTGTGAAGGGCGCTTTGAAGGACTCTGAGCAGGGGTTGGCAAGAGCATGACTGTGGTTCAGACCTGATCAACTCTTATTTTTGTCCCATCTTCTGGAAGAATGGTTTTTAAATAATTGAAAAAAAATGGAAAAGAAGACTATTTCTCGACACGTGTAAAGGTTATGAAATTCAAATCTGACCATCCACAAATAAGCTATTATTGGAATACACCCACACGTATTCATTTATCTGTGGCTGATGGCTCTGCTTTTGCATTGCTAAGGCAAGGGTGAGGCGTTGCAACAGCCACCCTTCATCTGCTCATTCATCAAGTCCCCGCTATGTCCCAGGCGCTCTGCTAAGCACTGGAGGTGGAGAGATATGAAAAACATAATCTCTTCTCTTGGGGCACTCAATCTATCAGGTAAAGCAAGGTAAGCAGAAAAATGACATAATGGGACAAGTGATATAGTGGAGACATGTGAAAAGGCCAAAGAATTCAGCACAGGCGTCCTTTCTTGGGGGTGGGGGGGGTGGGGACACATGACAATTTTCACAGGCAAGCAGATGACTGCAGGTATTGATGGGTATGAGGTGTTCCCTGCCCCTACCGCCCCACACAGCCTCCACCGTGACCTTTGTGATATTTCTTAGCAATCTCCCTTCTTGTGCACGCTCAGAGGGTTGTGTTCATAGCACGCATATAGCTTTGTCTTCTGCTTGTCACCCACTACGAGCGGGAGGCAGTGTAGGGCTGGCATTTAGTACCAGTATTGGGACTCCACTGGGCAGCCTCTTCAGTCTGAGCTTCGACTGCCTCATTTGTGAGATAAGGATACAATATGAAAACCCACCTGAGAGGGTTGTTGCAGGGGTCCAGGGAGACAAGGCCTAACTGACGGGTAGTCCCTGCCTCTAACACCAGCCATTAGCGCTCTGCTTGCAAGGGCAAATGACGGCCAGAGTCTCCGCTCCATGAAGGACTCTACTGGGTAGATGGGAGAGGGTGGAAGTGAAAGGTCAGGAATGAAGATTATCTCTGGAAGTTCCGGGGAACAAGGAGGGCATGTGTAAACCTCAAGGCAGGGAGTCACGTAGTGTCCAATGCATTCAGTCGATCTAAGAATTCAGTTCACATTTTCTTCAATAGCAAATGATTGGAGCCAGCTCTATGGAGAGAAACCATAGTCTGGAGCAGGATTCAGGGCAGCTGATGATGGTATCACACAGCCCCCTCGTCGTGTTCTTGGCTACAGTTCAGAGTTGTGATCTAACAAATGCTTGGGTTTTTTTAATAGTTTTTTTTGTTTGTTTGTTTGTTTTAACACAGATGGTGTTTCAGGTACTGGGAAGAGTGTGGTGAGAATGGAGAATGGCAGGAAGTGATGCTGGCATTTTGGGTTTGAGCCCTGTTGGTAAAGTGGTGTCTTGTTCTAAAGGTCCTCCGTTGTCTTATTCTGTACATAGTGCTGAATAAGAGGATTTGAATATATTTTATTTTGGGAAGCGATTTTAAAAGCATTATAAAAAACAGAAGTGGAAAATTCTGGCATTAAAGAAAACTGGGTGGAAAGTCACAGAGATAGCTCAAGAGAGGCATAAGAAAGCAAAGAAATAGCGTCCATAGAGATAGAGGAGGAGGGGTTGGGAGCTTTCACTGCCATGGCCGGGCTGCATGTGATGAGCCAGGGAGAAGTTTCCAGACTGAGGAGGAATTTGTCCTGTGGGGCAAAGTGTTACAATCAGTTCGGTCGAGTTTACAGTGCTATGGGATGTGAATTGAGCTGGACTTGACCTGGAGCTCAAGAAAGGTGGGAGATTCTGGAGTTGAGGGCTCAGGGGTCGTTAAACATGGGCAAGAGTGGAAACGGTGGGTGGAGGAGCATCCCCTGAGAGGCTGGACTGAGAACGGGAGAGGCCTGCGACAGAACCTCAGAAATGGCCACGTGACAAGGGTGAAGGGCAAGAGTAAGGAAGAAAGGGTGTCAGAGGAGGGAGCAGCTTCCAAAAGGCAGGGAGGGGAGATTTCCAGAGAAAAGGAGGGGTGACCAGAACCAGGAGGGACTTAGAGTAAGGTTAGAAAAGCTGCAAGTTCGTGCTGCATTTTCGATTCATTTTAACCTTTATGGAAGGTATTTGACCAAAGTGTATTATGGGTGGTGCTTTCATGACAGAACAGGTAAGAGGGAAATGAACCTGCCACACATTCTCCTTGACTACAGGACTGACATATACTCGTCAACCATGAACTTGGATCTAAATCGCAAGGTCCATGAATCAGAGAAAGCCTTTTGCGTAGCACCTTCCTCTGCGCTCTTGCTGGGTTTCTTAGCCAGTGCCCCAAATTATAGCAAAGTCCCCCACAAGAGAAGTCTACTGTTATCCTGTAATGGAAATCCGAGGCCCAGCTACTTCTGACATGACCGCTGTCAGAGTATCAGCTTCCCAAAATAATATAGAGGGGAAACAAATGCTGAGGCTGCTCTATGTGTAATTTATAGTTCAGTGTCTTTCTGGCTGTACATACGGCACCACAAGCCAGATATGTTCACACTAGAATATCCCAGAGGCATTTTCTTTTATTGGTTGGAACAGCAAGAAATAAAGACTAAGATAAATTTAATATTTAACTCTAAATCTTTAGTTTCCCTCATTAGGCTGACTTGCCTGCAGCCATATTGCTGTAAATTAAACAGCCTAAGCTGGTGTGTTGCCAAAACGCACAGCCGGAGAAATGTTAACAGTTCTCTCCTTGTTCTCACGCCTGATCAAGTTAAAAACAAAAATGTAATCTGTTTGCCATTCAGAGAGGTCATTAGAAAGAATGGTTAAAAAAATACACTGTCCGCTTATTCTGGAAATTGGAAACAAACCTGGCTGCTTCTCCAGCACTAAACTGGTCTTGGTAGGCAGCAGCTAATGGAGCTCCTTTGGGTGGGGCCTCTTCATTTCTGAGGAGCCTCAGAGATAGTTCCTCTAATCTAAAGGTTGCCAAGTTAGCATTGCCCAAAAGAATGAAGAAAATGCCTCTACTCAGGGGAAATGATAATGATACAGTAGCACCTTTTCCTGGAATAAGAAACCCAGGCTGATGTCCCTTTTAGGGGACTCACTTGCCAGTCCAGAGGGAGTCCTCCCTCAGGGCCACGACTTCCCGATCTGGTTTTAGGCAAAAATGAGGTTTGGTTTTGTACTGGGGTTGAACTCTTTTGATCTGTCAAGGATGGGCAGGTAGTGGTCCTGTTGTCCTCATACTAGAGACACATGGAAGAAATACTTAGTGAACAGTACAAACCCTTTATTACCATAGAGGGCAGCATAATCTTCTATTTCACTTTCCCATGTCTAATCAGGATAACAGTGCAGAGACAAACACATTCCTTGATCTGTCAGCCTCACCTGTCTGACTGGGATTAGCAGTAAGCACAGTTGCAGGCTTGAAATCACCCAGGAAGCTCTGGAAGCCCTCTGTGGGCCAGCCATACTCAAGAGCAATTGCATCATTATCAGGGGATGTGACATATGCTTCAGTTTTTTTGTATGTTTCCTGAATGGGCCAATGAACAGTCAAGTGTGTGATAATTCTCTGTCATGGCTGTTCATGAGATTCATCCAAGAACTGGCCCAGACCAAGCTAACAGTAATCAGAATTATTAATTTTTTCAGAAGTTATTTCAGAATTTCCTCAGGTGACTCTATTATGTCCCCAATCAGGCTTGGGAACTACCTTTTGACAGTGGCTCTAGATGTGTGGTTCTAGAGCATTAGGGTCACCCCTGTTCTTCACGGAGCATGGCAGCTCTGTCCCCCAACTCCCCACACCTATGGGTCAAGCATGGATGTCACCTCGTTCACAGAACTCTAAAGTGATTCATATCCTCAGTACAGTTTGAGACCCACTGCCTCTAACCCCTGCTTGAAGATCCTTCAGCTTCCACAAAGAGGGATTTATTCTTTTTGCCCAAGGAAGATGGAGTTTTCATTCTTATTAAAGGGCCAATACCATGACATAGTCTCAAGATACATTAAGAGAAAAGAACAAGATGCAGAATCACTTATATAGACTTTACCTTTTAAAAAATAACAAAAGTAATCTTTGTATACTGATGGTTGTGCCAAAAATCTCTTGAAGGATACACGAGATCCCTCCGTGGAGTGGAACTAGTGATTGGCATGGAGTGGGGGGTGGTGGCGGGCTTGCGGGTGGAGGCTGGGGGAAGTTTCAGTGGTTTGTACCATGTACATGGCATTATTCTATTCAAAAAGAGTAACTAAAATTGTAAATATTACAGGGAGAGAAGTCACATTAAACCTCAGTCACATATTATAAGTGAATTATTTTTATCAGAATAAATATTGATCCAAGGAAGTTAATAGGGTGTATGTCCCGAGGACAAGGGAAATTCAAGGTAGTGTGGGGAAAGGAATAAGAATTCCAAATCCAGCCTTTGCCAATTTGACAGTTTTCCTCATGGTCAGGCTTGACCTTGATTTCTAATCTGAAAAATGGAAACAGGCCAGTACATATACCCTTTTCCAGACATGGTTACTTACAAAATAAACAGGCTTGCCTTCACCAAGCTCTCTCTGTGTGTGAAGATGGGAGTGGGGGAAGGGCGGCCTCTTCCCTTTCAGACCTAAGCGCAGTTTCTATGAAATACTATCGCAAATCCCCCTTCTGACCACCAGGTGGCAGCAGCAATCCAGTTTCTGCTCTAGCCCAACCTATGTTAAATTACAATGGTTCCTACATTGTTTAATTAGATCACAGCACTGTGGAAATTGAGACATGAAAGAACAATGCCTAAAAGTTCTACCGACGACTAAAGATGCTTATGTGGTTAAGGGAAAAAAAAGAGCAAATATATTAAGAACACTTTGTATTCAACACAATAAATTCAATCTATGAAGGGAAGGAAGAGAAATTGTTAACATTTTCAGACACCTACTCTGTACCCAGCACTTCGTTACTTGATTTCATTTAATCATGAATACAGTCTTGTGAGATGAATACTGATGCCTCCATTTCACAGATGGGATAGCCAAAGTTGGGATCGATTAAACAACTTGCCTGAACTTTCAGAGAAGCCAGTGGCCATACAAATCCATGAGCTTTCCATTATGTGAGTCTTGCAATTGGGGGTATCATGCACTGGCCAAATGGACTTTGGAGGATGCTTGGAGTTGGGCCACAGTTTGAGGGGTGAGGTGTGGAGAGGTTTTAGTCAAATAATGGCAGGATTTCAGTGGTGAAATTTGTGCACCTTTTGTTTCATGGCCCAGTACTTATGCTTGTCACCAGATGTAAGAGGTCATAATCTTCCAATCTTTCTAAATCTGAACTGACTGGACAACTAGAGGAGCTTGCTGGAATCCGAGGAGTCCTAGCCTTGAAAGAGAACTGTGTTCTGGGCCTCCCTGGTGGCACAGTGGGCTGAGCAACGCACTATGAAGCAAACCGCAGTCACTGCAGCATGAGTTCGATCCCTGCTGCCGGCCAGGGAGGGGACCCACATGGTGGAGCAGACCTCTCCTGCCTCGCCCACTGCTCCCCTCAGCAGTGTGTTTCAGTCAGTCTGCCTGTTCTGCTCCCCACTCTGTCTTGGTGAATCCTCTCACCTCCCTGAACTCTGGCCTGTGCCCCAGCTCTTGTATGCATACATAAATAAATCTTTAAAAAAAAAAGAGAGAACTGTGTTCTGAAGAAGAGATAAATGCTTCCCCCCCTCCCCAGGAAAAATGAGAATAAATGACAATTTTATGTTATGTCAAGTGTCTGCAGGAATTATTTGTTGGTGGGAGCTTCTTACCTATCTGTTGATTTTGTAATTAAATAATACACTTAAATCTTTACTTCATAAGAGTACCTCTTCACTCTCATTGGGTAAGAAGAAGAAATGATTTCATCTGACTTTTCTATACCTACCCTCCCCATACATTCTCCAGTTTTGGCTAGTTACACTTTTTTTTTTAACGTTGTTAAGGTTAGTAACTTACATTCTGCCCTACAACCACACATAAGAGCAACTGTGATGAAATTTCGTGAAGAGTAGGTTCCACAGAATTGAGCAGTGTAATTGGCCAGTAGGGAAAAACATGTCATGCTCTGACTGACCTCACATCCTCGTAAGGGGAATTCTCTAGTCATCAAGGTCACATGAATTCTCCTCCTTAACAAGCTCAAAATCACACCATGGTTGGCTGGTTTGCATTTGGACCACAACTTTTTTGGTAAATATTTTGTTTTGTTAAAGGTTCTATTTGCTTTTTCTTATACTGATTATTAGAAGAAAATATGCCTTGTTTGCCATGTAGAAGGATGCAGTTCCTGATGTCTTCTCTGCTGAATGGCACAGTGGAGACGACCGGCATGCCCACATCTGTCATCGGACGCTTGCTCTGCGTTGCACTGCTTGGTTGAATTCCAGATTGTTACATCTTAAGTTTCCTCCTTAATTGTATGCTTTTGTGTCTGGCTAAAATACATCCTTAAGAATTCTTTCAGAAATTGTATATGGAAACTATATTTTCTGAGGGTTTGCATATCTGGGATGTCTTTTGACCCTCTCCCTTGATTGAATTCCATCAGGGAAATGTTCTTCTATTTTCCCTCTTAGTAATTTTCAGTACTTCCTTATTTTTATCTAGTAATAAGTCACAGGAATTAGTGTTCCTTGTGTCTTATAGAATCTCTGTTGAAATTGTTTCGGTTCTATCTTAATATTATCTTAACAAAAGAGGCTATATGAGTAAATTATGTTCTCAAGTGAGTCTTTTTGGCTGCTTCCAGCAAAAAAGAAACCCTCTCTCTTTTCCTTTACACCTTTGTAACAAAAACTCGACATTTTTTTCCTCATACATTCTGTGTTGCTGCCGTGAAAATTTCTGGAGGGTTTTAAAAGCAGTATTTCTGTCATCATTTTTTGAGTTCCATTTTCACAACTCACTTAGAAGGCAAAATATTTTATGAGAAACTATGTGGGATCCAGAACGAGTGAAACACTGCTTGTCAGGAAAGATTTAGAAAATAAAGGCTTCCAGGAGATTTAATACTAGAGAGTCCATCTGCATAAAGAAAGGCCCCTAAGCCTACTGAGAAAATGACCATTGGCTCAGGAAACTCCTTTTTCTTTCCACAAAAGAGAAAAAAATGACTGAATTTTTTTATTTATGACCCAATCCATTGCTGTTTATAGCATGGCTATCTGTAATTCTCTTGCCAATGGAAGTAAGGTTGCTTTTAAATGGCTACAGTCAAATGTGAAGACCAAAATTTTGCTATAATTTCTTCCCTAATGGTATCAAGTAGTACCTACGTGTGTATATAATTATTTCTTAGGAAAAAAAATAATTATTTCTTAGGGCTGACGGATGAAAATATCCCACCTTCTTCAGCCCTTACACTGTTGAGTAGTAAAGCACTGTGGGTGGACGTGCTCCTCAGGGCTGCTTGCTCGTTGTGTTCAGATCCCCTTTTGGCTCCTTCCTAGCTGAGTTACCCTGGGGGATCTTGCTTAAATGTCTTGCAATCCAGGCATCCCCTCTATACCAGATTTCCTCTTTACTAAATGAAAATAACTGGTCTTAAAGTAAAAGGTTATTGTAACCTTTGTAACTAATGCTTTGGGAGCATTAGTTACTGCAGGGCCCTGTCAGGCTTGCCATGTCTGCTAACCTCATTATCATCCAGTTATGAATCTGACTGATATATCTAATGCACAGGCAGCCCCACGACATATTAGTCAATCACAGAGAAAATGTGGTCATGTAGATTTGATAGAGAAGAAGCTAAAGAGATGGGGTTTGTGGGTTTGTGGGGTCAAAAGAAGAACTAAAAACAAATACTATTGATCCTAGTCTAAGAGATACATGGGAAAGGGGTCTTGGTAAAAATGTGCAACCCTCTATGTGTGTGATGGGGAAGAGAGGGTAGCATTAGAGACGAAATGCGGGAATGTTTTATGTGGCATTCAGAGGATCAAAGAAAATAGCAATTGACATCCTAGAAAAGGGAATCTGACTTTAACCTTGTGGATCAAATAGCTCGCCGATACACTGACTGTATCACTCTAGCAAATAATTGAAATAAAATATTTAAAATTGCACAACAGCCTTATCTTCAAAACGAGGCATGAGGAAGATTTCTTGGTTTCCATACACTGAGTTAGGATTAGAGATGTTCAGGTGTGAAATGAGTGGATAGTTGACAGAGGGTGTCCAGGATGTCACCTGAGTGGAGGGGGTACCCCCTTCCTAAATGACATCCTTTACCTGGGTTTTCTACACTGTGAAGCCAAGAATTATGCTAAATAAGACAAATGTGTCCATCCATTGTAAATGTCACGGCCCTGGGGAAGATCAGGCATCTTTTCTGCTATTTAATGTGAGTCAAATATACACAGATGGACATCCAAGGCAGAAACCAAGGAAGATTAATTGATTTTTAAAAAATCTTTGTTCCTCTGATTCTGTCTTTGTAAGACAGATGGATGAGGATGCAAAAGTTGAAAACAGATCAAAGCTGGCATTTAAAAAATGGGGGGAAAGGCATGAAAGCTATAAGGATGGTCAAATTTTACCATGAGCTCTTAAGGCAGGTTTTGAAAATGTCCAAGGAATCCCCAGAAGTCTGTGTGATAACACTAGGAAGGAAGGTAGCAGCTTCCAGGAGGAAAAACCCTATTAGTCCTTCTCTATGTGAACCCATGGAAGTCCTTAGTTCATGGTCCCTCAAGTCCTCCTAAGAGCTTAGTCTTAAAATGTGATATTATTTTGTGTTTAGACATGAATATCTTTTGTTTTAGATTGTTTTTATTTAGACAGCATGGTTTACATTGTTGATTATATTTTGGAAGTACAGGATTTCCCCACTTGTGATAGTACCGTAACACTCCCACCACCAAGTACCCATCGGCCACCCCTAATTCCGTTATGTCCCCTGTTACTTTGTCCTCACCCCTCCCTTTCTGGATTCCTCAGGTCTATAGTCAGCTTTCAAGTGTTAGCTTTTGAGTTTGACTTTATCTGACCCTTTGTTTGGTTTCTCTATGTTCCACATACACATGACATCATCCAGTATTTGTCTTTCTCCCTCTGACTTATTTCTCAGCATAATTCCTTCCAGCAACATCTAGGTTGCCACAATGGCAAAAGTTTATCTTTTTTTAAACAATGATTATCTTAAATTCATTTGACCATGAGTTGTTTTTTAAAAACATATCATTAGAATAACTAACTTATTACTCATAGACTGCATATAGTAGGCAGGTTTAGGGTAATTCTCTTGAAAACAAATATTTTTAAAAAGTTCTCATACCATTTTAGTTCTGTTTCTTGATCTGAAATGAGCAGGGCTCAGCTGTGCTTCAGCTGAGAATCATCAAAGTTAGAGATAATGGTTTATCTCAAATGAGGTCCCCGCTACAATGCTGGCCTTGAACACAGAACCACACAAACCAGAGGTTCTGTGTCTGAGAAGGCACAGCCCTGCTTTAAAACATGATGTAACAATAGAAGGAAAGTTCAAAGAAAAATTACTTTTCTTGAAGATAAATACATCTTGTTAGGAATTAGGAAATTGAGAATGACCTCAAGATGGTCTTCTAATAAAATTTGGCCTAACAACAAGCTACCCCATGCCAAAGGACATTATTTGCTCCTTGAAGAATGACAACCTCTTGTTTATCCACAGTTTAGCTAAGCCAATTATTCCCCCCCCCCATTATATCTTTAAGAGAAAGAAATAACTGAGGTTGTTCACTCGTAGGGGTACATCACAGCACAGTAGGATAATCTTGGCTTAAGCCCATTTAGATGTGTCAGTGTTATGCCATGTTCCTGATGGTGCCCCCAAAATACAGCAGAAAACAGGGGCACTTGTGTGTCATTGGGGATTATATTACACAGTGTCATTTTCCTAGCTGCAATGCACTGATTCATGACCAACCATTTCCAAGATCGCTGGACAAATTTAAAATCAAGGATAAAATTAGGGAGTCAAGTCCCAGAAATTTAAAATGATCTTTAAATATGTAGATGTTTTCTCTGCTAAAACATGACTTTTGACTCCTTCCACTTTCTCTACATAACTTATCTTAAAAACAGATGGGTGGATGGACAGACAGACAGACAGATAGACAGATACCTGGATAAGTAGTTAGGTAGGTAAGTAGATAGAGAGGCAGATGGAGAGGGCTATAGAGTGATCTGGCTGGGCATATTGATAAGACATAACACAACAAATGACTAAGGTCCTTCTTAAAGTCAATACTACTTTGTGTTTCAAAAATTCACATGAAAATAGCTCATTATTTAGCAGCAGCTTGTGTTGGTAGAAGCAAGCCTAGATTGGGCCTCCCTGGTGGTGCAGTGGGTTAAGCAGCGCACTATGAGGAAAATCGCAGCCACTGCAGCATGAGTTCGATCCCTGCTGTCGGCCAGGGAGGGGACCCACATGGTGCAGCAGACCTCTCCTGCCTCACCTGCTGCTCCCCTCAGCAGTGTTTTTCAGTCAGTCTGCCTGTTCTGTTCCCAGCTCTATTTCTGATGAAGCCTTCACCTCCCTGGACTCTGGCCTGTACCCAGGTCTTATATGCATAAATAAATAAAATCTTTAAAAAAAAAAAAAAAGAAACAACCTAGATGCACACAGTGAGCTACCTGTTGGATAATTCGAGGGGTGTGGGAACTGAGTGAAGTTTCAAGTATGTTGCCTGTCACATCCACACAGAAGGCATTCAACAAGTTTTCATTTCCTAAAAGTCCAGTATTAGATCAATCTTCATTTTCTTTTTAAAATTCTGGTTAAATATATGCAGCTCATTTTTTCCCCATACACATCTAGATTCTTTCACCAAATAGTCACTCACTGTGTACCAAGCCCTGCACTGGGTTCAGGGGTACAGTGTGAATATATATCCCAAATCCACCCTGCAAGGAGGCTAGGGAATGACAGTGCCAGAAATATAGCAGGGTAGGGTGAGAGAGTCAAAAAAGGTAGTACAAGAAAAAAAAAAGGGGATCTTGGATCCCCTTAATCTAGTCAGTGTGGTCCAAAACCAGCCTCAAAGCCAAGCAGCTGAGAGCAAGGTGAGAAGGACATTCCTTCTTCAGCTCTGGCTCCATTCCCAGGGTAGCAGTGACTTAGGAATGCTGCTCTAAAACAAAGAAAACACACACACACACACACACACACACACACCCCAAGACAATAACCATAAAGAAATAAAAGCCTCGAAGCTAAACAAAAGCAAAATGTCATGATTTGTGTGCATTTTTCTACAAAACCGATTTGTTCTGTGGTGGAAGATAGAGTCTGCATTTGATTTCTACAAGATATGCAGTAATGGGTTATGTACTCCAGGGAAAAAGTATTCTTAAGGGAGCAAGAACGTGATGGATTCACTTCCTCGGTGAGGTTTATAATATGTGGCAGTTTTAGTGCGAGCAGGTATTTGGTCTATAAACTGGGAGAGCACGGCATTAGTGGTAGCTCGTTTCCAAATGAAGAAGAATGCAGCTCTCCCTCTCACTCTGGTTATTAGTCCTTCTGGGGATAAACAGGAAGATGAAGTGTTTTCCTGCTGTTGTGTTTGCCTGTCACGGTAATGTGCACACGCCCCATCGCCGGCGCCCTTCCGCAGCCCCGCAGCCCTGCTATTTCGTTCATAGGGGCTGTTCATTGCGAGACCTGGGTTTCATTCTGTGCCGAATGGAGTCAGGGTTATTTCAGCTCCTTTTTCAAATGCTCCCTCTCAATTAGATGCTCTATGATTAGCCGCTTTGCAATTAGACACCAGATCTCTCAGTCTGTGAACATCCAGTTTCTTGATCCTCAGAGACCATTGCATGTGCTACCTCCTCAGTCTGCTTTCTGCTTGTTGCAATTTAAAAGGAACCTAAAAAGAGGCAGATCTGGCGGCCAGCTGGTGTCCCCGAGGGGCCAGGAGGTGTCCCCGAGGGATTCTGTACACCCCAAGACCCAGCTCTGGTCCTCAAATGGATGTGGAACTTGGCAACTCCAAACCTGATTTTCCCCATGGGCTTTGTCCATGTTAACTAATTGCATAGCAGACTGACTGATAAACTAAAGAACCCACTTATTTGTTTACTATTAAAAATATACTTGGCAAGCAGTAGATCTCTGTCAGCCACTCTTTTCTCTTCTCAAGAGAAACCAAATTTGGGAAGCCAAATTATAGATCATCAGGTTTCTTGGTGAAGGGAAAACAGACATACACTGCTTCTTGGAATGTAAATTGAGACAAATTTTCTGGAAGGCAATTTTCTGTCTTATTGCATGAAGACCTTTTGCATCGAAGAAGCATGATGTGTTCATTCTTTATTTGTGTCTCCTATCACCCTTGAAAATTATTCCATAGTGGAATCTTACCTCTGTCACTGACTGAAAACTTGTGTGACCCCGTCACCTTTCCACTTAAGGAACAGATTAGCCTAGGTCAAAATCATAAATACCAACTCTATTCAGAAATGAAGAGTACACAGCTCAAACCACAAATCAAATGCCATTCTTTGTTCAGAGGTAAGACTTTCCTCCTCTCCCACCTACCTGTTGAGCAGTGCTTCTGATTACCTTTCCTCTTGCCTCTTCCTGCTTTCTACTTGCCAGTTCTGTCTTCTGGTCTCTCTGAGGATGAAACAACTAAGGAAGAACATATTGAACTTGAACCTAGAGTGCCCAAGCTCCACTCCTTCCAGTAACAGGGCCCCATCTGCAGCCTCACCTGACATTCTCATTACAGGTCCACTTCTGCTTCCAAATGCTTAGCCCTCCTGCCCCAGTGACTCAGAGAGAAGGTGTAGGCTTTATTTCTATCCTTTGAATATTCGCTTCAGGCACTTAACTTTGGTGTGAAACATCAAAGGCAATTAAGATCTATACACATTAGTTTGTGTATGTCTGTTTTCTCAGCCAAAATTCCTAGACCAGGGAATGTTTTGGTCACAATTAGTTAGTAAGGATAATAGGTAAGAGTGAAGATTCTATAATCTGTCATTTCCAAGTATCAGCCTTATATTTAAATCATGTTACATGTGCAATGAGAGCTTTAAAGATGTTCATAACAATAGCAAATGTTCATTCAGCACTTACTATATCTCCAAGACTGTCCCAAAGTTTTATCTAGGCTAACAAGTTCAGCTTCTTAACAATGCTATGAGGTATAGAGTATTATTATCTCCATTTTGCATATAAAGAAACAGAGGAAAGAAAGATTAAACAATTTGCCTAAAGTCATATTGCTAGAGAGTGATAACTTGAATTCCATGCCCACACTCTGGATGACTCTGCTTGCAAGCGTTCTTGAACACAGTCATTTAAGCTGTGGGAGCTTAGTCTGAGGAAATGGCTAAAGAGACACACAACATTATACACCTCTATCCAAATGCCAGTATCTGTAATAAGTTGAAAAACCTGGCTACAACTCATGTGTTTGATAGATGGAAATCGTTAAGATAAACAATGGTGTGTTGCTGTGTTAGAACCCAAAGACTTCAAACATGTATTTTAGAGAAGCACACTAAAAAACAAAACAAAACAAAAAATGAGAAAAAGTGTAACTTCACTAGTGGTTAGGAAGATGCAAATGAAAGTATCAACCAGATAGCATTTCCCCCCTACCATCAAAAACAATGAAAAGAATGAAAAGGATAATGTACCATTTAGCACTGGCAGAGACTGGAGCAGGGCAACCTCCTATAGTGCCAAGGAGAGGAGGAAGAGTAACGGCCTCTTTGCAAAGGAACATTTGATAAAAACTTGTAAATTATTTAAAAATTAGAATTGTGCAACAATTTTACCAATAACTTATTTATGTGAATCTACATTATGGAAAGTAAAGCAGGTACATGAGGAGAAAACCCGGAAATGAATGTCCATCTGTGGGACCATGGCTGACTTGCTATGGTACAGACACAAAATTATATTAATGGGTTTCTTTAAAATAATTAACTAAATTCTGATTATTGACCTAGAGGAATGGCATAATAATTGTGTAAGAAAAGTTCTTTATTAATAACATGTAGAATAATATCCTGTTTTATAAAAACAAACAAGAGTCTTTGCATAAAGTATGAAAGTTTGCAGAAGGGTAGAGAAAGGTAAGGGCGATTACTAATCAGATGTTAACTTTGGCTACCTGATGTCTGTAGCATAAGGAGTAAATGTGTATGTGTGTGCTTTTACATATCTTTGGATTGTCTCACTGTTTGTAACAAGCACTTATATTTAAAAATTTTACCAAAGAAAAAGAATATTAAATGGTAGAGAAGATAGTTGTGATTTATTGCCAAATGAAAAAAAATTAAACCCCATTTTATAAAACAATCCAATATTTTATATATCTATCTACATATAAGAGTATGTGTGTTTATATGAATATAGAGGAAAAGACTGGAAAGATTTGAGAATGAAAATATTAACAGTGATTATCTCTGGTTTGTGGGATTTTTATTGCCTTTGATGAAACAAAGGAAAAAATGCTAAAAATAAAAAAGGAAGTCAAAATGAGAGCCAATTTATAAGGAAAGACAAAGAATTCAATTTCTAATTAGATAATGAATTAGAATTAGAATTGAAACTTCCTTCTAAAGAGAGTGATTGGTGAAATGGAGTCAGAGCAAAAAACTGAATGAACTTGAGGATGCTATTTAAGCAGTTAAGCCCCTGAAAAGGCTTTCTGCATCAGTGCATCTCCTGTGTTGTCAACAATCTTCTCCTCACAATATATAACCTACAAAGGTAAGGGAAGACCCAATTTTGAGATTGCTTTTGTGTCTGAGGCAACTTTTTCCATCTAAAATGCTCTGATTAATTGTAAAGTGTAATTATATATGGAAGGGGGAAGATCAAAGAACTTTGGATAGACGTTTAACAGGAAGAGGAAACGAATCCAGGAAGGAAGCAGATGTGGGACAAACACAGAGCTGGGTGTCGGGTGTGGTTTTGATGTCCTTTTTTGGAGTCTGTGGATTTGGAGAGAGGGGTTCTTAGGTTCACTCTGGGTTTCACCAGAGCTCCCTGTTTAGCGGCATGCAGTATGTTCCCCAGGTGAGAAAGAGGTAGAGATGTTAGTTATATTTAAAAGAGCAGGTTTATTAGGGAAAGGGACAGAAGAATAAAGGACACTTGCATAGACACAAGTGGGCAGGAAAAGCTGCCCGAGAGGGACAGGTTTGCTGGGAGAGGCTTGCATGCTTGCAGACTGACGGCCTTGAGGAGAGCTGGCTCCACTGAGGGAGGTCAGTGAAGAGAATCATGGTACAGGTCGTGGGCAGGAAAGTTGCTGCCCTGTAGAGGAGAGAATTGAAGAGAAGCCCCTGAAGAGTCACAGGTGGGCAGAAGGATGGCTGCCCCATGCCAGTGCAGAGACTGCTCGGATATAGTCTTCTTCTTGGGAGGGGCTCACTTCTTCATGGAGTGGCTTACTTGTTGACTTTGAATAAACTATGGAGAATCTGAAAAGGACAGGAGATTCTACAATGGGCTCAATCTCCATATCTTTACCTTCAGGACTGTGCTCCACACACCTGCTACCCCAGTCTGATACCTGCTTGGATCTTTTGTTTGGTGATGTAGGCACTGGCACCTAAGGATCTTGGTTTCTATAGCTGGATAGATGGCTAAGCTAACCCCTTCTACCCCCACCTCCTGGTGTGAGCCTGGTTTCTGGTCTTATGGTGCCTCCTTTCCAGTTTCTCTGTTTTTATCCACCCTCCATCAGTTGGTGGCTGCAAGGGGAATCGTGGGGCGGACACGACAGTGTTTAGCACAACTATGACCCTAAAGCCTGGTACACGTCCTCTGAAGGCATCAGACCTAAATTACCTGTTTTGTCTTAAGAACTGGATGTAGCTTTTTCAGACAAAAGAGGTGGTGTTTTTGTCATTTGTCACTTGTCATTTGTAGAACTTTGTAAGTTACATTGAGGGCAAGTGAGGAAAGAGGTATAACATTCATCAACCCTCACACTATTAGGAGGAAAGGTGGTTTAGGAGAAAAAAATCCTTTCATTTCTTCCTCGCTAGATAATATCCAAACCACAATTTGTTGTACAGAGCCTTAGAGCTATTCTTTTTAAAGTAAGGATAGTACATGGAGAAAAGGAAATAGGACTATTATAAAATTAGAGGAACTAATTTAATGACAGCAAAAATCCTAGGCTTCTTTGTAATTGAAAATTGTGGAGAAGTTAACTCTCATTGATCAGACCATATCATAAAACTGAGCTGTGAAAGATCAAAGACCAGAATTCTTGCTCTTTTAGCAGGATGCCACTCAGGAAAGGACTGTAATGTGAAATGAGGAATAGAGAGCAATTTATTTTTTATTGTCTGTCATGTCAATAGTACAGTTTTGAACTCCATTGTTGAGGGGAATGTCAATGGTCCCTAATTGGTCCAGCATTGCCAAGAGGTGAAGCGTTTCTCTTAGGGTTATAGTAGTGCAGTAGTGCTCATTGCAGCTGTGGAGCGGCAGTATTTCCTGAAAGGCTGAGTTAATGGTGAAACAGAATGCCTTTTCCTCTTATGTCTCTTTTTGTGTGATATCTTCAGTTGTTAACTCAAAGTTGAAATAGACCAAAGTAAAAACCTGAGCATAACAGTGTGAGTAAAACCTGTGTTGGGTAAACACTGGACACCCCAGATTTTGGGCTTGTCCATGTCAGTTAGCTCAAGTGCAATGGGAGAGTTTTCTAATTAGACACTTCTAGAAAAATTTATGACATATGATCAAGAAATATTCCTAAACCTAAAAGCTGATTTTTAAGGAGCAAGTTCTTGTTTATGCTTTCTTCTCCCCTCCTACTTCAGGGGAATGGATGTAAGAATTCCTTCACAAAATCACTTTACCTCCTTTTCTGTTGAGTTCATCCTGGTGTAATCCACTGACTTTTACCTCTGGTCTCTTTGTCTGCCAGAGCCATTTCCTGTGCCCATAAACATGCTCTCTAGTTTACTTCATTCTTTAAAATCAACCCTCCCCCATTCAGAAAACCTTCCCTCATCTTCAGCCCTTTTTACTAGAAGTGTAGTCTGATTTTCTCCTCTATTGCTTTACCTTTCATTCATTCCTCAATCATTTCTAATCCAGTTTTCATATCCATCTCTCCATTGAAGTTAAAAATGACCCTGGATTGCTAAATTCTCCTCCTCCCTGATCTCTAAGGCTTTTAACAATTCTACCTTTTTCTTAGAATTTATTCCTTGGCTTTGCAATACTAATAGTACTGCTCTTTTTCAGTCCTTACTGGTTTAATCTCAGAGTGCCTACCCACAGAATCTGGTGTTTTCCAGATTCTGGTTTGGGAATAATAAAGTGTTATTTATTCATTTCAAGTACTATGATAAAACCCAGTATGCAAAGTGACTAAAACATTACCCACAATGAGAGCTCCTTGAACATTACCTGCTGTTCCCAGCCTCAGATTTCTCATACAGAAAATCATAATACCTAAGGTCCAGATCCTCTTTTCAACCCCCTACTGTACAGCTTTAGCTTCAAACCTAACAGGACCAAAAGCAAGTCACTCAATACCCTTCTCTGCCAACCTCTTTCCCCCTCAACATTCCTCCGTTAGATAATGGGCCTTTACCAACCTGGTAATCATCCTACATCTCCCTTCCCTTCAACTTGCACATCCAATTCTAATAAATCTCCAACTCTATAACTTGCCTATCAGAAATATTGCTTAAATGCAATAGGTCCTTTGTTGAAGTCATTTCATCATAACACTGATGAGAAAAAGTCTCTTCTCAATGAAGTGGCAATATTATTCTAGGACCTGCCTTCATTACACAGCTGTTTTGCTTGGAGTTTCAGTTTCCAAGCACCTGTGAATAACACTGAGGATTTATCTCTCTGCCACTCCTCCACTGCCTAGCCCATTTTTCTCCTTTGCTTTCCTTTCCTTCAAGTTCTACATTAGCTCTCAAACTTCTCTGCCACAGTGCTTCTAGAGTGACTATTTAAGATTACACATCTAGTCAACACTTCAAAATGGCTCCCCATTGTGTAGAGGGCGAAGTCCGGGCCATTTGTAAGACCTTTCCTCCTTTGTCCTTAACTGCCTTTTATAGTCTCATATTTGTCTCCTTCCCCCAACCCACTTATGTCTTGTGTTAGCCATATCTGTTATCAGACATTCTCTGACAGCAGTGAGGTCTCTACATGTCTTGTCTTGGTTTATGTTAGTCTCCTTTCCTATGGTCCTCCTTTTCTCCTATTCCTTCACTTGGGGAAATCTTCCCATGTTGGGACCCAAAATCCCTCTTCCTGAGGCTTTCTCTACCCGTTCCTAGGGAGAATAAAATACTCCTGTTCTCTCATGTGCTTATAGAACTTTGTGTCTCATAGTTTTTGTAGCCTTACCAGGGTACATTCATTTACTTCATAGATGTTTGGGTTATCTTATCAACCTACGTAAGGAGTAATGCAGGCATTTTACCATCCCAGTGGCTTATCATGATCCGTGGCCAGCACTCAACAAACTTGTGTTCCATGAAGAGAGGAATGAAAGGAAGAAGCCCATGGAATGTCACCAAATCTGGGTTATGGTCGAAGGCAGTCTTCTGTTGGTATGAAAAATAAATCAGTATTTGTCCCAACAGATCCCAGAACACACAGCAACCAATCCTGAAAGCCAGGGCAGTCTATGGCGCAAAACCGTGAAAAGAACCATTTTGTCCACATGAGGGCAGTGCAGTCCCTTCACAACCTACCTGTGAGCTCCCAGTCTGGCAGGTTCTTTACCCTGAGTCTCTGTAGCCGGAACTACAGGCCCAACTTCTGCCTGACTTCTGATGTCTGAACTCAAAAGCTAGTTCTCCTTCACCACCTATCCTTGGGCTACAACCTCCCACCCCCCAGACTAAAAGCAGATCTTAGGGTTTTGGGTTTTTTTGTTTACTATTATATTACTTTTTAACATTGGTTTACAACACTGAGTATCATTCAGAATACAGGTTCACACCTCTTCAGTTGACAGTTACCACACCACACCCACCACCAAAGCACTCATAAAAGCTGCACTGATGGCCTTAATCTGAGGACATTAGACAAAAACTCATGTGTGGGGGTTAGTTGTAAACTGCTTGCTCCCAAGCGCTGGAATAAATTTAAATCACTCAGGGTGTTCCTAAATGATGAAGGATTTTCCTCTGAAGCAGCCTGTCATGCCCCCATGGGCAGATTTTCTTTTGTGGGTCTCCAGATGTGCGTGATGAGCCTAAGGAAAGCCACATCATCGCTCCCTTGGGTTTAGCTAGTTAAAGACAAGTGGGGATTACTCCAGACTCAGGCATCACGCCGGCTTCTCGAGCATTAACAGCAGTACTAACTTTTCCACAAAAATGTTCTTTCTGCCACGTTCCTACTTTGCAGAGCAGGCAGCCACAGCTGTGAGCAGTATGACATTGCTTTCCACTTGTTTTTAATAACGCCTCTTGAGTTAGTTGGTGAAAAGATTATACAAGTTTATTATTAGAAAATTCCACTTTCAGATTCTCTGAAGAAAATTCTTTCCTAGGAAAGGTAAGAGGTTAAAGGAGATGTAGCTAAAATTAGGGTTTTTTTTTTTCCCCTTGGCTCTGCAGAAGGCATTGCATCCACGGCAATAGTCAGGCACAGTAACTCAGCAAATGGCTTCAGAAATGAGCTCTTCACTGTGATTTGAAGAAGCTCTCCATGAATCCTATTTTATAATTACCGCCTGATTCTTACGGGGGCACTTTAATGCTTGAGCAAGTGTCTACCGGCTCCTTCCTCAGGTGAACCTTCTGGTTAACTGTGTTCAATCTGATACATCACACTGAACTCTCACCCTGCGGTTTATTTGCTGATGACTATTTAATTACACCTGCCAGGCTTCAAAAATCTCAGTGGTTAAGAATTATAATACTTTGTTTTATTAATCTGCCTGGATTCCTTTTCATCTAAGGGAATCAACATGTTTCTTATTTGTT
This sequence comes from Galemys pyrenaicus, assembly GCA_019455555.1. Lineage (NCBI taxonomy): Eukaryota > Metazoa > Chordata > Mammalia > Eulipotyphla > Talpidae > Galemys > Galemys pyrenaicus. Next base: position 3,856,653 of record JAGFMF010011702.1, on the reverse strand, counting down.
TTTGATATACCTAGAATTTGAAAGTGAGTGTTAGAGGAATATAGAGTTACAATGGTGATACATGACCTCCCCAAGGTCATTTTCAATCACCAGCAATTGGGTAAAGATTTTGGAGGTTCGGGTGGCCTGTTTTGCCTAGTTAAGATGAACTTCGACTATAACATTTAAACCATATTGGCTATCCTATAGGCTCAGCTGTTCTTGCCTCTGTGAGTGGGAACTGCTGAATCTATATATGTATTTGCTGTGTGTGTCTGTATATACATGGGAGATTCTTCATAGTCCTTATTTCCAGGTGCAGGGAGAACAGAAGAGCTGGACTAAACCTCCAGTTATTCTTTGAGATGCTCATGATCTTTATCAAACAATGGAACCCATCAAGATTTACAGAAAAAAATCTGTAGCTAATATTTGGAGCTGATAATGCTATAATATTTTGGGTTTTATTTATTTATTTAACTTTCACCTCTCCTAAAAAGAACCTTTTCTGTAAATGAGGCTGCAAGCTCTAGGTAAAGATGGAAAGAGGATGGAATGAGCGCACTGATTGAGAGTCTAATTAATGTGCCTCCCATTTCTGTGTAACTAGCAGTGAATTTCTATTCTTTATTAATGGTGATAAGATTCTACCAGGTTGACTGCTTCTGGAGTTTGGAAATGGGGTGTGGTCTTAATGGGGGAAGGAAGTAGAAGCAGGACTATGCAAATTGAAGCCTCCCCATGAATGGACAGGTAAAACATGTACCTGCTAATTGAGACAAATTTCGGAGCTGAGGAAATGGATAAAAGTAAAGATATTTTCCAAAACCAAGAAGTCAGACTAGAGGCCGTGGACAGGACTTGTTTCTAGTATTTGGACTGTGATACTCAAAGGTAATTGGACCGACATATAAAATGCGACACTAATCTGATCGCCTAGGTAGTCTGAGGATATATGTGTTTGGGGGAGACTTTGTTCTAGTTTCAGTGCCTGGAAGGATCTCCAGAATTGTTTGCTAAATTTAGATCGTCCTTTAATGATCTCTTTACCAGCTCTACCCCATTACCGCCTCTGAATGATGGCTTTGTGCATTTTTCACTTAAGGATAATGAACTGCTCTCTTAATCTACTCCCATCATTCAACTTTGTTCCAAGGAGGTTCTTTATAGACAATTTCCATTTTAATCAGAAGTGAATGGGAGTATTGCTTTAAAGTGGACCATCTGTGGGTTTACCAGGAATTTTATCAACTCCGATCTCTATTCAATTTAACTTTCTGCCAGAGCTTCCAGTAAAGTTCTTTCTAACCTGCAGAAAGTGGAGCTCAGAGCTCAGGGTCTAAGCAATTTCCTTGCACTCCCAGTTCCAGGACACATTTTCTACCCAAAATGATTCTTTGCATGAATTCCCATGGGGGAGCTGTGGGAGAAGCCAGTTGGGAAAGTAAGAGAAAAACAGATACTGCCTCCCTAGTGTTCCAGTCTCAAGAGCTCTGATGCCACTGTAGGCTGAGTGTGAAGGGCAATGCAGTGACTTAATTGTGTGGACATGTCCAGGCATTTCCCAGTCAGCAGCAGGACCAGGAGATGTATGAGTTGTCCCCAGTAATAGCAGCAAGGAGAATCAGTCGTTTGGATAGCAGGCAGAACGTTCTGGCACCCAGCTTGCACAGGCTGCAGCACAGGCTTTGCTTTTATAGCTTCCAGATGACATCCCTGGCCTTTGAAGTGGAGCAATTTCAAATGCCTGCAGCTCCCTCTGTACTTAATGAGCACCCCCTGCTCTGTCTAGGGAAGCATCCTCCACCTATTCTCCAACTCATTTATCTTCTGCACCTGCACTGGCGATCTTGGCTGTCCAAACTATCCCAAGCTCCCAGTATATTTCTTTCCTTATTTTTTTTTAAACTTTATTGTAATTAAATACAGTGGATTTCACAGATTTAAGGGGTGCAATTCACAAATCTGAACATAGTATATTTACTTGGCAAACTGTCACCTCACTCAAAGTAATGAACATATCCTTCATCCTAAAAGTTTTATAGTGCTCCTTGGTAATCCTTCTTTTGGTCCCCATTCCTAGACCATTAGTGTGATTCTAGATTACTTTTCATTTTTAGGATTTTATGTAGGTGGAATTATTATCTTGGTCTGATCTCTTTCACCAAGCATAGTTATTTTAAGATCTCTTTCACCAAGCATAGTTATTTTAACTTTTATTCAGGTCATTGCATGTATCAACAATTCATTCTTTTTTATTGCTAAGTATTAATCATTGTATGGACATATCATAGTTTGTTTACCTGTTGAGAAATCATTACTTTTGTTTTGTTTTACAAAATCATAAAATGTTAGAACTATAAAGGGCTTTACAGATTACATAATTGAAGAAAAATCATTGTATAGTTGAGATAATTGAAGGTAGAACCCTACTTAAAATTCCCTTGGAGAATATTCAAAATTCGTATTTACACCTCTTCCTACCATTCGAGTCCATTGAAAGAATAGACTCAGGATTTTGCACTTTTAACAACAACCCCTGATGATTCTAATCCAGATATGTGTTCTGCAGTACTTAAGATGCTGGTCCAAATTTTTGAAATAATTTTTTCAAGCTCATAGATGCTTAGGAACATTTTAAATCCATAGTTTCTCATTTTCCATTTAGGGACTTTTCCATCACATCATGCCAACACCAAATATCAACACAAGGAAGCCTGACACTGTCCAATAGTAAGAATCACTGTGTCCTAATGAAAGAGAATGGCACAGCATAGGAGTCTGAGCTTCTCTTATCTGTTTCCAGAAGAGGGCAATTAACAAATCCTTTCTTTTATATGTCCCTCCCCCCCCCCCCCCCCCCCCCCCCCCNTCCCTCCCTCCCTCCCTCCCTCCCTCCCTCCCTCTCTCCCTCCCTTCCTCCCTCCCTCCCTCTCTCCCTGAGGTCCCTTCCTCTCTTTCCTCCCTCACTCCATATTCCCAGGCCCCTCCCCTCCAACTTGTTTGTTTCTCTTCCACAACCTCTTCTTGACCTCCCTTTGGACATTTCATTGTTTCCTTAGAGATCCTTAGTGTGAGTTACACAGAGCCTTAAGTGTTCTGTCTTATATACATACCTACATTATCTTTTAACATTGATTGTCTCATGAAGGGCTTTTCCTTTGAGTCACAAGTCTTGGTAATGAGACAGAAGATTGGCAATTAGACACAAGTTCTAATGTGTTCATTTATTTATCACTTGTGAGCCTGTAGGCGACTCATTTACCCTTCATGAGTCTGTTTCTTCATTTGTATAATGTAATGATAACTCGCATGTTTGTGCATGACTGTAGGGGTTAGAGATGTTATATCTAAAGTGCCTGGTCCATAAACGTCAGACATACAAGTGTCAAGTGTGTAGAGGAAGGAAACTCTGGGGTTTCTCTTTTGCTTTTGACACAAGTTTCCAGAACAACTGAAATTGGATCACTGGAATAGACAATGACTGGAGACTCAGTTAAGGCAGCTTTATGTGTTGGGCCAGCTGCTGTATGTCCACCTGCTTTTCTACATTTCACTGTATCATGTTGTCTGAGGCCTTGGAATGTTCATAAGAGCCATAAAGTTAACTGGGTTAGTGTTGACTTGAGAAGGGACTCCTGCATACTTGTAGTCCAGCTATTTCAGCGCTGCTGCCTTTGGAACACCATTCCAGAGGACACGCATGTACAGAATGACAAATGATTTCCAAGAATCTAACAGTAACTTCCAACAGCCTAACAGGTTTCATGAATCTCGTGATCTTATGGTCACTTCTATGACAAAACAATTTTATTTTTCCAAAATATCTATCTGTATTGATGCACATATACGTGCTCCTTTTCCTGTACCCCTCCCCCAATACAAGGCAATCTGTCTCTTAATCTAGTTGTTTCTTGTTTGCATTATGACACAAGCATTCACTCTGATTTTTGTTCTCACGTAATGAGAAGCTGTGATAGACATTAACAGAAGAGGTTTTGAGTGGAAGTTCCCCCAGATTTTTCTTACCGCCTTTCTCCAGATTTGATATGCTGTGATGTTTTTAGTCTTATTATTATAGGGTCTGGGTGGAAACGTTGGGAAATAAGACATGAAATGCTGGAATCTGAAAAGTAGTAAACAGCTGTCAAGAGAAATTCTGAAGCGGTGTCCTAATGCTTGTGGAAGGTTTAAAGAGTTCATTCTTGCCACCGTTGCCTATAATCAGTAATTAGTAACCCATTGAAATAGTGTTTGTTAAAAGCCTACATTACAGATAAAGACTATTGAAATTGCATTAAGCCAGTGGGAAAACATGCTGCAATATTCACTATAGAATAGATTTCAGTTCCTGGGAGGAGGTAGTTTGCTGAAGTGAAATGGTTCTTGGGAATCAATAATCTAGTTAGCCCCAGGAGACTCTGATCTCTAAACTTGGTGCAAGTCTACCTACCCATGGGTACCCACCTTAGTAGAGGGAGACTTTTTTGCAGGCTTTAAAGTTCAGAATTCAGAAAACAGCCCGCCAGGTGGCAAGAAACCACCTACCAGTATTACAGTCAGAGCACTCATTGTCCCTGCCCTGAAGTCCTTGCTGATGCCTCCCACCCATCAGTCAGGCCAGGGTTTAATCTAGTTAATCCCAGTGGGCACTGGAGTCATTTTCACTGATGTAGCTTTTCTTCAATGCAAGGAGAAGGGAAATTGTTCAGATTCACAAGAGGTCATGTTTTCCAGCATACTGAAGTAGCAGACATATATGGCAAAAAGTAGTAGACATAGAGCCTATCCGTGGATATATAGGTATACCCATAGTTTCTTAAACTAAGGTAATGTTAAACTATGCTTTTACTGTATGGCCTATCTGACTGCCAGGTGTGCTAAGGAAGTTAGGTATTAATATGAATCAGGCCTGTTGGTATCCTCCCTTCCTCAGTTTGGGCAGGTAAGGGGTGCGAAGCACAGGGTTTATAAGATCAGGTCCGAATAAAATTGCAGGCTATCTTTGCCACTACCTAACAGTTTGTTTCCTATCATTCAAAATACTTGTGGAAGTCAATGAATTATGTCAGTGGCATGATATAAAAATAAGTGGATAAATTTAAAGATAGTTAAAAAGGTGACTGCAAGAGGATTTGACTGTATTAATTTCCTAGGGCAGCTGTAATGCGGTAGCATCACAAACTTGTTGACATAAAACAGATATATTGTTTTAGGCCACAGACACATATTGTCCCCTGGCTCTGGAAGCCGGGAGTGTGACATCAAGGCAATGATGAGACTGCAGTTCCTCCCAGGGCTTTTGGTGAGAATCCTTCCTTGCTTCTTAGCCTTTGGTGATGCTGAGCTCCCTTGGCTCGTGACTGAATGACAGCAGTCACTGCCCATCTTCATGGTCTTCAATTCTTTCTCTCTCTTCTGCTACTTTCCACCTGCTTTTTGCTGATAAGGACACTTGTCATTGGATTCAGGGACCACTCAGGTGATCCAGAATGATATCATCTCAAAATTCTTAGTTATACCTACAAAAGCCCTTTTTCCAAATAACTCCACATTCACATGTTCAGGGGTTAGGGGATGGACATATCTGTTTAGAGGTCACCATTCAAATCGCTGTAGTGACCAACTAAATATGTTAACTTGTTGGACTGAGAAAGTGCCAGTGAGGATGAATTCCAAGTCCCTGGTCTGGACAGATGGGAAGGTAAGGGAGAAACAGCGAGGGAAGAGACATCAGAGGAGATGCTGCTGTTGTCATTCAGCTTTGGATACTGACTTCAAGGTGGAGATGGGAAAAGCTGAAGCTTCACTTCACTATGTTGCCTCAAATCAGTGCAATCTCAAGATTTCCAATAATGCTGTTGACGTGCAAGTAACATTTACAAAAACAGATAAAAGTCTACAGCCAATCCCATGTTGGGTCTTATTCTATCATCTTTGTGGAACTACCTTAAAAATACTTCAGGAAGGGGAGGGTTGAGGGAAAATGGGAGCACGAGGGACTGAGGTGATGGTGCACTGGTGAGATGGTGATGGGGAATACATGGGGATTACAATTAATGGCAAGTATATGTAAATTTTAAAATATTTTAATAAAAAAATGAAAAAAAATACTTCAGGAAAAATAGTATGATATACAAATGAAATCAACTTTCGTTTATATTCTGGCAGCAGTTAGTTAGCACTTGAAGTATCCTGACCAGGAATCCTCACTCCAGGCATGATTACCAAGTACTTCAAATATGACTGGAAATCTGCACACGGAGATTCACGCATCAGCATGAGAAATGTATTAAACATTTTTCACTGGAGGGAATGGTATTCCACGTATGTTCTGACGCTCAAGAACATGACTCATGTAAAAACTCAGAGGAGTCTGGCAAGCCTAGCCCACCCACCCCACCCCCTGCCTCTGTCAGAAAACCCTCAAGTGTAGAAGCAGCCAGACCCAGAGAGAGCACTGTCCTTGTGCTGAATGTTGCCTCTTCCCACTCTTAGAACATCACGGCATCTGCCTTGGGATATAAACCTTTTGTGCAAAATGCTCTTTGGCCTGTGTGGACAGAGAGTGGAACTTTTCCACACTTACCTATCCAGGTTGACTGCTTGCTGATAAATGTTTGAACAATTGGCAGAATTTGGCTTAAAACTGACCTTCCCATTTAGCCTAGCACTAATAGAGAAGGCTATGGGGAAACTGAGGTAGACTTGTTCGTTTTCAGTCCCCAGAGACTATTCACCAAAATTTTCATCTACCAAAAGTCGCAGGCATTTGTTGAATGAACAAATAAACGGGTAAATTTGCAACAGAATCACTCAGACATTGAGTCCAAATCTCTCCTGGCCAGCTAACAATACATACTCCAAGAGTCCAAGGAAAGAGAAGCTAAGTGTGGACTTGGGTAAGAAGATGGGCTGGATGTTCTTTTCATCTACCATCAGATGAAGTGGGCTGCTGAAACCAGGTGTTGCAGTCTCCATATACAATGTGGAACTCAATATCCTCTAGTGAGGAGGTCGGTTCCTCTGACAGGTGTTCCCACATAGAAAGGTACTAGCACTGGGGCCTCCCTGGTGGCACAAGGGGTTGAGTGCCACACTGGGGCTTCCACAGCTACTGTACTGCAGATTCCATCCTTGGCCAGGGATGGGACCCACATGGCGCAGCAGATCTCTCCTGCCTCACCCACTGCTCCTCTCAGCAGTGTACGTCAGTAGATCCCACTGTTCCACTCCCCACTCTGGTGAATCCTCTCACCCCTGCACTTCTGGTCTGCACCCCAGCTCTTGTATGTGTAAAAAAAATATGTACTAACACTGGACTATGGTGCCATATACACAGTAATCTCAATGGTTAGTGAATATTGTGTGTGTTTACATATGTATATAAATACATAACATATAATGCATATTATATATATGTAAATATATAATATATATGTAAACACATGCATGTCTAAATGAGAGGAGATAGCATTTCTGGAGATAGTGTTTTATAAATGATGCTTCAAAACTGGTGGGCTGATGAGTGATTGCTATTTGCTATAGCTTCTATAAATAAGTAGTAGTCTCAATAACTCAAGTTAATGGTTGCTACTAGAAAAACAGTACTTTCCAAGTTCCCTTTATTAAACCCATGTGCTTTAAGGGAGTTACCACAACCCTTCATTTTGTTTAGAAACCAGAAAGGGAGCAGAGCTAGTCATTTGACAGAACTGTGGGTTCTGTCATAACTTCACCTCTGGGTTTACACTTCTGAAGATGCCCATAATTGCAACACATGGAAGTCATTTGTTGAAGCAAAACCATGGAAATATTATAAATATATTGTAAGAGTAAAATGTTATGTTTGAGAGAGTAAATTTTCCATAAGGAAGACAAATGACTTTCAGAAATGAGGGAAATAGCTCAGTTTTAAGAAAGATTGTTAGCAAAGAATGTGAAATGTTAGGTACCTACTTAAAACTTTTAGCTAAATCTTATGTCTCTTTACTTTTGGTGAAGGAATTACAGAGTAGGCAGAAATGGGTAATGTGCTGAAATTTTTTATTGTAATTATCCTTCTTAAGAAGTTTACGTAAGCCTGGTGGCACAGGGGTTAAGTCTCTGTGCTATCAAGCTATGACCAGCCACTGCAGCTTGAGTTCAATCCCCGGCCAGGGAGGTGACCCACATGGTGCAGCAGACCTCTCCTGTCTCTCCTGCTGCTCCCCTCAGCAGTGTATTTCAGTCAGTCTACCTCTTCTGCTCCACACTCTGTCTCTGTGAATCCTCTCACCCCCTGCATCACTGGCCTACACCCCAGTTCTTATATGCATAAATAAATAAAAATAAATCTTAACAAAGTTTATGTAATAAGTGAAGAATAATCATTTGGAAATGAAACTTCTTTTGAAATAGAGCCAGTGAGTGTCATAGAGCCATACGAGTCTTCAGTCTGGACTGAACATGCAAGAGGCTCTCGGCCAGAAAGTCTTACTCTGATGGGAAGAGGTGTGTGTTGAGGAGGAGTGGGATGAGGAGGAGAGTAGGGGGGGTAGTGGATAAGGAGAAGGAAACAGGGCAAAAGGAGCATGCGAGGCCAGTGACAAACCTCCACTCTTTCCTTGTTATTATGGGCGCAGGCTCTTAGCAGCACAGATTCTTTTCCGGTCACCTAATTTGTCCCCTCAACCAATGGCAGACAGTGGTCTCCTGCCCACCTCCACTCAAAGCAATATTTACAGTTCACCCTGCTTTGCTTGTTGCACTGCTTCATTTCATGTTGAGTCCAACCACCCCGCTTTAGATTGATGGGCCCCGACTCTGTCCTCTGAATTACCTGCAATAACTCTCTGCCCTCTCTGTCCTGAAAACCTTTCAAATATTCAAAGACAGCTGCCATCTCCCTTCCTTGCCTTAAAATAAATGGATAATCGGGGACATTTATACAGTCTGAGGTTTTGGATGACAGGAACATTCCCGGGAGTGTCACACTAGCCCCATGCAGAAGAGTCTCTAAGATTGATTTATTTGCCTTCGTCTCAGCTTGTTTGGGCTGAAAAGACTTAAGAAAAAGAATTTAACACTATTTTGAATACTTTGTTTTAAGTGAAAACTGGATAATGACTAGGAGTCGCAAATTATGATTTTTTAATTACTATTTTTATTATTAGTCCAGTTTGTCATCATTGTATTTATAATGCAAAAAGAATGAATTCAGTGCAAAGAAAAGCATGATGTTTTAGTAACATGTAGCTCAAACAACAAACGATTATTTTATATTGATCTTTTTTTCTTTTCTTTTTAAACCCCAGAGACACAGCCTAACAGTGCTTTGCAATTTGAATGTGAAATGGCAGGTATAGAAATCAACCAATTTATGGGCCTCCCTTGTGACACAAGGGGTTAAGTCATAGCACTGTGAAATAATTGGCAGCCACTACAGCACAAGTTCGATTTCCAGTCAGGGAGGTGACCTACATGGCACAGCAGACCTCTCCTATTTCTCCTGCTGCTCCCCTCAGCAGTGTATTTCAGTCAATTTGCCTGTTCTGTTCCCTACTCTGTCTCTGATGAATCCTCTCACCACTCTCCCCACCTACACCCCAGCTCTTGTATGCATAAATAAATAAATCTTTTTTTTAAAAAAATCAACCAATTTACATTCCTTTGGATACTGACAAGTGTTATGTTATCTGTAATTTACTTTAAAACACTTTAACATAGGCAATGATTCTGTTCCAGGGTACAGTAGTAGTTTCAGAGTATATCCAAGTGATAGTTAGCTATCATTTGAAGTAAACTGATCATGGATATACCTTGGGACTAGTTATCCAACACTGAAGGAATTAAAGGTTCACTCCCACCCCTCCAGGTAAGCCAGTTTTCGTCTTAATTTTTGGCCAACACCCAGAGATTTTTAAACTAGATTATATTGCTAGAAATATGTTTATGTTTATCAGAAGTTATTTCTGTATTTATCAAACTAGTGGTGATAACAATGTATAAATTTGCTAAAATTTGTACAGGCGTTCGGGGTATAAGAATATCACAATCCCAATAATTGTAGTCTTCAGATATGCACTCCTGACTTCTGACTGACTGATGAAGTCATATTTGGAGGCTTGCAATCATTTGTTATGAACAGCTAATAAATCTTACCATTATAAATAAACTTTTCATTTGAGGAGCTTTCTGAGAATCTAAAAGGATAGAGAGATCTGGGACTCTGTCAAGCTTCCAAAGCAATTTCTATGACCACTTTTATGCCTTCTGGCCTGTATGTGTGGCAGAACTCTATCTGAGACTGGCTTACATGATCCATTCTACCCTGTCTCAAGGATCTGGGAGAAAACACCTATGGCCTTACCCCACTTCTGGTTATTGTGATAGACTAGATCATTGTTCAAAAAATATTCACCTACTCCCACCCAGCATTTCCCACTGCCCACCATGTAAATAATCTACTTCCCCATCCTACGACCTTGGATGGCCAATAAAGGTATTTTAGTCAATATGATAAAACAGGAACTTGAAACGTGCTTGTGAGCAGGCTTGCCCTCTCTGGTGAGTCTGCCAGGACCATGAGAGGAATATGCTCTAGGGGGCGCGCTGGGACTAGGAAGCAGAGGCTCGCTGGGAGCAGTACAGAATGCACTGAGATGGGGAGCTGCCAGAGCAGGTCTTAGTCGTTATTCTCATTGATGAATGTCACTAAGATACTGTAGCTGTTAAGTGGCAATTGCTGACTGGTATATGAAGTTACCAGTATTGACATGCCCCCCCACCCTAATATCTAGTAATCACGAATGTTCAAAATAGATTAGGTATACTAGACACTTTATAAATATTATTTAATTTAATTCTTATAACAAATCTGGGGGGAAAGCAGTATTCTTCCTATTGTGTAGATAAAAACAATCAAGTCTAAGAGAGAGAAAACAATCACACAAATAGAAGGACCAGACTGGGAATTACCTCCAGTCCAGATTATAGAGTACATCCTTTCCCACTACATTTCATTGCTCACTCTTCCTGACTCTCGGATTAAACTGAACCTTAACTGAAGCTGTGTCCCCGCACAGCGAGAGAGACCAAAATTGAACACTTGAGCCAGTGAGAGTCAATCATATAAACATTCACTCAATCTATACATGCTAAATGAGCACCTACTATGTGCTAGTACATAGTGGTATGTCTTGGGGGTTTAATGAGCTGCATGATAGACATTGTCCCTGCCTTTACAGGGTTTTTACACTCTGATCTTATACAGATGTTTGTTAAACAAACACACACTTTGAGCTTTGTTTGTAGTATAAGGCTTATGGCCTAATATAATACTTTGCATATAAACATCAGCCCTAGACAAAGGAACAACCTGTCTTTGAGTGTGTGTCTGTCAATATGGTGACCACTAACTAGTTGAAATGCAAGTACTGACTACTCTCAGAAATGTATTTTGTGTGATGAGTCTTTGTTCTACAGAGTTCTCCTGTATATTATAGGTCAAAGAGTTTGGAAAGAATAAAGTTACTTCTACTTTTCTACATGCAGGAAAAAAAAAAAAGCAATGGCATATTATAATTCTTATTAATAAACATTATTAAACCCAGACAATTTTTGAATTTCAGGATAAAAGTAACTAATCTACTAGAAAAATGGTAAACCAGGAAAGATTAGAAATTATAATGAAAGAATGGGAATGACATTTGGTATCAGAAGCATCTCAGGAAACTATCTGAATAACACACTGAACAAAGTGAGATATTTCTACCATAATAATAGTATTTACTATGATACAATGGCATGCTAGAAATCTAATTGCAACCTGCCAAGGATTTTAAAAAACACAGTTATAATATAAAAATACAGGAAGGACAGATATGATCTGTATTTTTAAAAGAACATGGTAATGCTACTATATGGTTCAATTTTCAGATATCAGAATTTAATATAATAAGAAAAGACAGAGAAAATGAAAATTGGGGAGAATTTTGAATAGTGCTTTAAGAAGGGGATTTGCAACCGAATGGAAACAGGCTGATTTTGATTACACTTTAATATGAGATAAAGTAAAGATGGGGTAAATCCAAAGTAAAACATAATTATGTCTCTGTATAATCCCTGGAAAAAATATTAAAGATTAGATTCCAGAATTGTGTTAGTAGTTCCATATAACTTTTACTATTCACAGTTACCCACTATACATTCAGCATTGTGAGAAAACATCTAAAATATATTCATAAATGGAAATAATCATAGATGTGTTTAATAAGATAGGGATTTTAGGTTTTGCCATTCTCTTTCTGAAATAGAAAAAATCATAAATACAACTTATAATAAAACAATCCATATAAACATTAGATTGGGAGTAGGAGAAAAAATTCTAAGAATTTATTACTAAATAGAAAACTACTTTATCTATTAAAGCATGAGCACCGTGTCTTATGCTATTCCCTGGTTTCTTTGCACAAGGTCTTTTGCATATATTGACACATTCTGAGGGGAGCAGATTTGAATGGTAAGACACATAATGAGTTGTGGAGTTTAATTGACCAAAATTCAGATGAGCAGTCCCAGCTGTACAATGGCTCAGAAAGACCAGCATTGCTCATTCTAACATAGGAGTAACTCTCACATGTGAACAGAAAAATCAGTAATCCTCAACCAAATACTGACAATCGATAGATTTAAAGTCTTACACAGATGAGAATAATAGCTTCATTTCAGATGAATTTCTGAGATTTGGGGTTATCTGATCATGAAAAGTCTGAAATTTGCCAGATAACTATTGGTAGAAATTGCTCATAATATTTATACTCTAAGAAATTGCTCATAATATTTAAGATATTATCAAAAGTTTGATTATAAATCTAGTAGTTTCGGGTGGGATCTTCATTTTTTTTGTCTGTTTACCCTAACACAGAAGCAGATCGATATATACATAATAAGCTTCTACTACGAACTTTGATGAGTGATAAATACCATCTACCCCTGCTGCTATGTCAAATGTTTGCATGAAAAAAAAAGTATTTGGATACTTGTATATGGCAAGGGAGTGAGGGAGGGAGAGAGAGATTTAAGATATTCTGTTCAGAAATGGAGGTGGATATTTTTGCAAATGAAATTAAAAAATAGAATACATTGTAGAGAGAGAAATATAAAATTGCATTCCCACAATAGTCCCTTCTCTGAAGAAATTGTTTTGACTTTCTCCATTTCAAAGCATTTTCCTGGAATGTGTAATTAAATAATATTTGACTTATATTTTTAAGACAAAGACAAGTTATTTCATTATGTTACTTTCCTGAATTCATTATTAAAGATATTGACATTTGAGATGGTCCGAGTACTAGAAGATGCAGATATAGCTAGGGATTGATTATATTCTAGAAGAATTTTTATTTTATCTCTGATTATAATGGCATTACTTTGTGGGGAATTTGGATAATAAGAAAAAAAGAAATTGGCAAATCTCTAATCCTATCACCCTCACGACAAGTATTATGATTTTGGCATGTTTCCTTCTATCACTTTTACTGTTTTCTTTTAAAGATATGTACATATTTCATACATAAATTTATGTCCTTTTTTTCTTAACATAATATCAGAGACATTTTCTATGTGATTACAAACTTTAATTAAAATATTTTAAATTGCTGTGCATATTTTATTAGATAAATGATCTCTTCCTTTAATGTTCTATTTATTTGTACATTTATTTTTGTGACTTTATAATAATGTCAGAATGAAACTTTGTATTTTCAAATATTTTCTTAGCAAAGAACTTTAGCACTGGAATTATTGAGTCGAAAGCTAAATGTTTTGTAGGATGCTATGGCAGCTCGCACTGGCTAGTTATTTGCCAGGCCTTTTTGATTCTTCTGGTTACAGAAGTCGACTACCTTTCTCAGCATCTCCTGCAGTTAGGTGTGGACTCTAGAAAGAATTCTTTCTGAAGGAATATGGATGGAAGCGATGAAATGGTGCACAGAGCTTGTAGGTATGGTCTGTAATCACCTCTTCCACCGCAGCTCAGCCTGTTCCAGGCGTGTCTATTGGCTGCTTAGCTCTACATCAGCAGCAGGTGGGCGAGAGGGCTCAGAGGCTTTTGTTAAAGACAGCAGAACATCTGTCAGGCTGCTTCTGAAGGGTTGTGGGACACAGTACTCCTAACTTCCACTGCCTCTAACTGTTATTATGAGAGTGAGAAATAAAATTCTCTTGTTAAGCTACTTAGTTATTGTTTTTTATTCTACTGTTTAGCTGCTGAGATTTGGGGGTTTACTCATAGAAATATAGCATTAGAAACAACAACAAAACTTGAAATATGTAAACCTCGCTCAGGTAGTAAAGAAACTAACTATAGAGGATGGGAAGATAGAGAGAGACCCAGGTAGCACAGTGGTAAAGTATGTGTTAAAATAGGCATAGCCAGCTCTCTCTGAACCTGTATTTCTGTGGGTGGGAAGAGAGTGGAAAACAGAATTTTGTGATAGGTCTGGTTGTTAGGATGGAAAAAAAAGAGTCAGTAACTGGATGATTTTCAAATAGAAATAAAAAGAAATACACAGAGAGAAGAAATATGGTGCATCAAAGAGCTGGAAAAGTTAACTATTTTTAGGACCACCCCCCACCCCAAACAATAGGAAATAAGATTGAAAATATCTTTAATTCATGGCCTTGTCACAAAGTTCAGAGATAGGGCAAAACTTCTCTGTCAAGACTCTCATACTCCTGTATGGTGTTAAGTTGTGTGTACATGAGTCATCAGGGTGAGGAAGCAAGAAATCAAGATTAATAATTATGTTGCCGGAAGAATTAGGGTGGTATTCCTGGCTTGTGGGACTAAGTGGAAGCAAATGAATTAGAAGCCTACTAAGTAAAAATTTACCCCCAAGGAAACCATAAGCCTGGACTAAAAAAAATTTTGTATACTTTTGCTTTAAGATTCACTCTTGGAGGCCTCTCTGGTGGCACAGTGGGTTAAGCAACGCACTATGAAGCAAACCGCAGCCACTGCAGCACGAGTTCGATCCCTGCCACCAGCCGGGGAGGTGACTCACATGGCGCAGCAGACTTCTCCTGCCTCACCCGCTGCTCCCCTCAGCAGTGTATTTCAGTCAATCTGCCTGTTCTGTTCCCCACTCTGTCTCTGGTGGATCCTCTCACCCCCCACACCTCTTTAAAAAAAAACTCACCCTTGGACACCAAACTTCTATGAGCAAGAAACAACCTAAAAAGACTGTCCAAGAAACATGCTAAAAAAGTGTTTCAGTCTTTGCAACTGCAAATTGCAAATGAAAACAAGATGAAGCTGCTCAGGGAAGGCCTCCCAGAGAGTAAAACCAATAGTCACGAAAAGAACAGAGTCTTCTTACAGAAAGCAGAATTAGGGGGACAGCAAAGCCCTTCTCCACCCAAGAGGCCCAACACAAGTATCATAGACCAGAGATGCCTGCATGCAAGTTCTTTTTGAATGGTAAATCTTCTTTTGGTAGCTTTCAAAAATGCTTTTGTTGTTTGCTAATGTTATATGCTATAAGATGGTTGGAAAAAAAGAAGAAAAAAAAGATGGTTGATCCTCAAAACGTACACTAAATGGGAGAAGCCAGACACAAGTCACCACTTCCATTTATAAGGCATATCCAAAAAGGTACAACTATGAAGGCAAAAAGTAGTTAGTGGTTGCCTGATTCTGGAGTGGGAATGAGGAAAGAGTCTACATGGCTACTTAGGGCCTTCTGGATGGTGGAATATTCTACATCTGGATTGTGGTGATGGTTGCAAAACTCTGTTCATTTACTAGGAAGTCATTGAATTGTATACTTAAAACAAGTAAATATTGTGATCTGTAATTTTACCTCAGTAGATCTTTAAAAGGAAAACTCTGCTGGTAAACATGAAGGAAAATACATACTTTAACATGCAATAAGAATGAAACTTGTCCCAACCTTCCTGTGGACATCCAGTAATTTGTGTCAAAACCTCAAATATTTATATTCTCTTATGAGCAAGTGTACTCCTGGGAATTTAAGACATGATTGGAAACATCCTACAAGGCTGTTTCTCAAGAAGTTATTTATGATATTGAGTAATTGAAATTATTTCAGTGTCTATCAATGGAGATAGGTCAAATACACAAAATATAGTCAGACATTCAAATGGCCTACAAAGTGGTTTTATTATGGCAATATTAATATTTTATATGAAAAAATGTACAACAAAGATGCAACTAAGTATAGTGTTTATGATATGAACCTATTTATGTTTATAAAAACATGGGGGTAGAAGAGTAGAGGCCAGTTTAGTTTTCCAGCAGTACATGAATTCTTTTCAGTTACTTTATAGTATCAGGAAAATAGAAACAAAGACATATGCCTTTTGAAAGTAAGCCTGTATTAAAAAAAAAAAAGAAAGGCAGATCCTTTGATATATTCTTATGTATACATAAGAATACATATGTATTCTTGATCACATACAGAAATTTCCCATTCCAGCTTGAAAATAGTTAAATTTATATTCATGTGTCTAACTCATTTGATGTTAAATGACCCATTTGACACACCTTTCATATTTTAGTTCCTTTGACAGTGATGAAGTAAACCTTATAATTCACCTTCCTGTATTTTTTCCTGTGAACTGATTTTAATTAATATGTAGTATCATAAATAAATTCTGGTCCTATTCTTGGGGACATTTAACTCTGCGATACAGTGCACAAAAATTTGAACAAAATGAGCTGAAGTAAATGTGGTTTAGAGTGTAGATTTCTACCAGAATAAAATGAGAAAGAATTTGTATACTTTATTATACATATTATGTTATAAAGTAAATGTAAATATATAAGGCATCAGCTTTATATAAGAAAATAAATATTTAAGGAAATTTTACATCAAATGCCTGGGAGAAATAAATGCAATTCTAATAGTTTCACATTATGTTACAAACATATTTACTTAAGGAATTTATGATATTTGTTGATGGGTGATAGTATCCAAAATAAAGTACCTTTCTATATATTTATCAATCAAATATAGGATAAAAATGAGTAAATGAATCACATGTCAGAGTTCTCTAAATAGAGCTGCTACTGGGGACAGGAACAGAAAAAAAAGATTCCTTTTTAAAGGCAATTTAATTAATTAAAGGCAATTATTTTCAGAGCTCCCCTGACATTAATAGGGGACAGCTGTATGTAAAAAAGTAATGCTGTCTCACAGTTTATCTCAAAATGAAACAAACAGTATGATGGTTGGCATGCTAAGATTCAGACCACTGATAGAAAACTACGACTTTAAGACAATAAAATCTGAATTGAGAGGTAACTGACAAAACACCAATTAGACATTGTTTGGAACTAATGAATGTTCGACACAATAAAAAATATTGTGTATGTATGTGAGGAAGAGAGAACTATTTGGCTATGAAGTAGAGGACTTAAACTGCCCGAAAAACAGAAAACATTGGAGCTTTTTGTGGCACAAAACACTGAACTTTAATGTAATAAAGTAACTATCATTCCTGTGAGTCTTTCTGTAAAGGAGTGAATTAAGAGCTAGTGTTACAATTTAATATGAAACTATTATAAGTTTTTAAACGGAGAGGCAGTGTTTGGAATTGTATTACTATTTTCAACAGGTTACCATCTCCCCCTAGCTTAAATATCTCATGGAAGTGCCCTATCTTTTGACTGGGCAATATGTTGTAGTCTCATATTCCTTTTGCTCAGATGTTGGTTTGAACAGTCTCCAGCAGGAGAAGCATGAGCTCGAGAGGGGACCTGAGGCCCAGGGGCAGCCATGATTGCTGTTCGTTCCCCCTTTCCCTGACCTTTACTTACTCCCCTTTATTTTAGCACCGGGCAGTGTTGTCAAGATTGGAATCACCCGTGGAGCTTAAAGGTAGTAACTTCCTGGCCCTACCAGAAAGCGGAAATTAATCTGCCTGGGGTGTGACTTGGTCATCAGGACTTGAACAAGTGCCAGGTGATGGCGAAGGTGTTGTTAGCCATTGCTCCAGTCAGCGATTTTCAGAGGGTGCTCCTAGAAAAGCAGCAGAGCAGCAAAGGGAACATGTTAGGAATGCAAATCTTGGGACTGACCCGAGCCTCCTGTGTCTGTGTTTGACCAAGCCCTGAGGGGGAATCCATCCTCAGCCAGGTTTGAGAACCGTCTCTCCAGGAAGCAAGCCCCACCCGGGGAAGAATGAAGCAAGTAAGTCAGTCGTGAGTGAGAGGAGCTGATTCCTCATCTATCTTTTTATCTTGGTCGATAAGAGAACTTTGAAGACTTTTCCCCAGAATCGTGTTGCTTGGCAGGTCTCACTGCATAGCTGGTGACATCATATGACGTGTGTCCATCATGAATGCTTTTCTGGATTCTTCCTTTGAATTGAGTGTTTTTAAGCTGACCACCTATCTGAGGGTGAAAATGGTGGCATTAGCTATGCACAGGTCTTCCATATGTGAAGACTAAATCCAAAAGGGAGTATCTTACTGTCAAACAGTTAAGCTTTCGCCCTACCTAAGTTTCTGTAATTTTTTTTAATCTGGTCATTGTGATTATGAATCTAATTAAGACCTCTACCCAAATCAATTGTTTAATATCAATCCCAAGGAAACACTAAAAATGTCATCTCTTATGTGGTAGACTCTCCAAACAAACAAGTTTTTTTCTGTAGTAACAGCACAGTTTCCCTTTATTATTTTTCTTTCTCTATTGTTTACATATAGCATTAGCATCATATTGCTCTTATAATACATGACCACAAATTTGGATCGGAAACCAAAATGGGTTTATGTTGGGCTAAAACCAACGTATTCTCAAAACTGCATTCCATCGAGACTCCAAGGTTGGGGGATGTAGGTAATCTATTTCTTGTTTTTTCAGCTTCCAGATACTGCTTATATTCTTTAGCTTGTGGCCCCTTCCTCCATCTTCAAAATTAGCAATGTAGCATCTTTTAAGCTCTCCTTGATTACAGTCTTTCCTTTCCATGGTAACATCTCTTTTCTGATTGAATTCACCCTGATAATAGAGCATAATCATGTATCCCAATGTCTTTAATTTAATCATAGCTATCATATCTGTAAATTCCTTTTTGCCATGTAAAATTAACAGTTAAGATGTGGACATCTTTGGGGGATCATTACTTATCACCACACCCTATCAAGAGACAAAAGAAAGTAGGCAACACTTTCCAATGGGAGACCCTTGTGAGACTAACTCCTGATGGACAGTTGAAAAGAAGTACCTTGGGGAGTTCTACAAGGCAGTAAAATTCAAATTGCTGTGTTTAAAAATCACCTGAGGATTTGTAACAAATGCACATCATGCACCCTCTCCCCAAAGACCCTGACTCATGGTTCACTGTGGGATCTGTGTTTTACCTGTGAGCATATTCACTCGCACTCCTCACCTGGGGCTCCCAGCAGTGATCCAGGGCAGGTAACCCACAGACCACGCCCAGAGAGCTGACAGGAGAGAGGAGTGAAACACACACAACCTGAGACAGTTTCAGGTTAACATTAAAATTACTTGTGTATCTTTTTAAAATATACTTTTCCTGAACCCCACTCTAGGAGTTTATGATTTCAGAGTTTTGGGATGTACTAAGTCCTAAGGTTTTCAAAATACCCCCACGTGATTCTGACTGAGAAACCTCTATAGAATCCCTCAGTGTATTGGGCAGTCCCACCTGATCCTGCTGTGGCAGGGATGTCTCATTTTCTTTCCTAGAAATATAACTCTAGTAGCTAATGCTCTTTTCCTTTGTAACTGATTAAACAGTGGGTCACATAAGTACTTTATTTTTGTATTCCCAAGGTCTGTCTAATAGCCTTGCACACAGTGGGTGCCCAGTAAATGTTTCTGGAATGAATTGGTTCTTAGACTATTCAGCAGTTAGAATCACGGAGGGCTTGTTAAATGCAAATGCCTGGGCCCCACCTTCAGAATTTCCTACTCAGGTAAGCCAGGGCGGAGCCCAAGAATGTGTGATTCTAACCAGTTCCCAGGTACTGCTGATCAGGGACTACACTTTGAGATCACGCAAATAAATAAAGTCTGAATTGTTAAGCTCTAATTCTTTTACCAGAAAATGAAAATTTTTATATGTGGTTGAGGGATTTGAAGCTTTTCCCAGTTGTTGGGTTGTCTTTACTTTTTTCATCTTTTCTATTTTTTACCCTTTAAAAACTTTATCCTCTAGAAATTGAAAAAGAAAATCATATTTCTCTAGTAATAGCTATCCTATAATGCTTTATTGTTTATTTCTTCTCTATATGTGAATTCTCTAGAGATAATACAATTGATGATGCTTAGGAACTTTCTGTTGATAAAGAATTTCTCAGAACTGTGTCTTTAGCATTGTGGATGATAACAGTAAATTATCTTTTAACCCAAAGCTTTAGTTTAATTTGCATTTTTGACTGATTAGTTAATATTTTTTTTTGTCGTAAAAGTGGAAGAACATGTAAAAGAGTAAAAGAACGAGTCACATACATTGAGAGGCCAGTCACCACTAGAAACATAGCATGATACAAAAGATGAGTACTTTTGAGCGATTTGTCCAAACTTGGCAATGCACACTTTTTATTATAGAAATAAATATAAAATTCATCCAGTATATATTTTCTGGAAATTTTATTTCTTTGGAAAAATAGCTGACTTTCCACCTGTCTGTATTGAGCTACAGATTACACATTGGGGGATTGATAGCCCTTACTTGTACTTTTTCAACGTAAGAAATCCTTCTTAGGATTTATGGACAGCTTTCCTTATTCACACAAAATTATAACAGTATGCCTTCCTTCCAAATTACTCCCTGAAGGTTGATCAGCCTGGCCAACAGTCTTATGCCTTTAAATTTGGGTGAAGTAACAGTTACTGGTTGTGAAGTAATATAAGGTATTGATTTTATTTATTGTCCTCCCATGAAAAGGCTGTATAACTGGATTGATGGGATGGAGGATTACTAAAAATATTTTTATAGGGCTGGGAAATTTTAATCTTGTATACAGTACTGAATTTGACTATATGGCTGGGCTGACGGGAGGCTTCTTGTAAACAAACTCTTGCAATGGACTCCTGTGTGGTTCTTACTCATCACATTTTTATGAAGTGTTGTTTTCAGTGATGTGTTAGATAATTTCTAACTTCCCTTTTTTGGCCTTTTGCATACTTTAAAAGATATGAACTACTAAAGAAGTAGTAAATTGGTAAAAAAAAAATCCTGTCAGTATGCAAAATAAGCATACTCAACTTAAGCTGGTTTCTGAAGCTATAATTTACACACAACAAAATGCACAAGTCATAATGAATGCACAGATAGATTTTGATACACTCTTGTCAGTCAGACACATTTTCATTACCATGAACTCCCTTAAATCCCTTCACAGTCAATCTCTCTCCTACTTGGATGTGCATTGACCTAATTTCTATAAATATTCTGTGCCTTTGAGATTCATCCCTGTTGTATGAATCTATATTTTCTTTTGTTGCTGAGTAAGTAGTATTCCAGTGGTTTGACTCCTGCTGAGACGAGAGGTAGAGTTCAGACAGAATTGGTGGGCTATGTTTTAGCTATTTTTACTCCACCTTGTATCATTAAGCCATTTTTTCTTGAGGTGCAAATCTTGAACTTTCCTCATCAGTGTCACTAGTGCCACAATGTTAGAACTGATCTTTTAATTTTTTTCATTTATTTTAAAATTTATTTATTTATACACACAAGAACTGGGGTACAGACCAGAGTACAGGGAGGTGAGAGGATTCACCAGACAGAGTGACTGAAACACTGCTGAGGGGAGCAGCGGGCGAGGCAGGAGAGGTCTCTCTGGGCCATGTGGGTCCCCTCCCTGGCCAGCGGCAGGGATCGAACTCATGCTGCAGTGGCTGTGGTTTGCTTCATAGTGCGTTGCTTAACCCACTGCGCCACCAGAGAGGCCCTAGAACTGATCTTTTTAAATCAGAATTTAAATACAGGGTGGAGGATCTGGTATATCTGGCAAGCTCTTTATGTGATCCTTATGAACATTAACAATTGACACTATTGCTTTAAGCAAATATTTAGCATGTTAGGGAAACAAAGTGGCAAAATTGTCTCCAGTAACTCATGTTGAGGAGTTGAATATAATAGTTTTCAAGATGACAACAGGTGGCTATGAAAGAATGGGGGCTGGGGACCAAGTTAATTAATTCCACAGAGATCTGGACCTGAATAGGTAACTTTACCCCTCTGGGTTTCAAAAGAGGGCCTAAGGGTGGGTAAAATGGAAGAGGAAGAGGTGAGAAGGAAAAAAGCAAGACTGAGTTTGTGGTGTCTCCAAGGAAAGAAAACAGATTTCAGTTTACCTAAAGAATCAAAGCTTTCCAGACCTCTCTGCTCCCACCTGCTGCCTCCCTAAGGGCTGCCAGCCTCACCTGTTTGTTTCTTCTTCCTCCCAGCAGAAATGTGAGTACAGCTCAAAATTAAAAGAGCAATCATATCAGTGCTCCTGAGTCAGTGGTTGAAAAACATAGCCTAAAGAAAGATCTTCTTCTCTCCAGTATGGGGATAAGGTGCTTAAATGTCAACATGATAAGAAGATAAATAATAACAAGCTGACTGATGTACCCAAAAATGTCAGGCTGACATGTGGGTGCTATCTAGTGAAATGTTTCAGAAGATCTAGGGGCTGGGAGGGGCTTATAGAATTTTCATTATACAATTTATTCTTTTAAAGTGCCAGGCGGCCATGAAACATTTCTATCACTGTACAGAACAGTCTGGCTATCTTGAGCTTGCAGTAGCTGTGCACAGACACTATGCACAGATAAACACAGTCTCGTATTTCATCTACCTTTGTTCTGTGCTGCTTGGGGCATATCTTCTCCCCTGCCACCCTCCAGGACAGCTGTGGAGGACGGCGCTCAGGCTGCTCAGCTGAGTTGTATCTTCTGGCTGATGCATCTCTACCCACTCATTATTCACCTTGACCTTGCCCTCCTCTTTTCAGGGTGCAGTGAAGACCAAGTAACTGAAGCATTTGGACCACTCTCCTAGCCAGACCTTTCATCCTTAAAGGAAAAGCTTTTACTTATACTTAAGTCCATCGAGTATTGTTGGTGAAATATAGTAGTCTTGACAAAAATATAAAGAAATATTTACCTTCATGCAGTGGGCCTACTTTTAGTAGTAATGATGATATATTTGATTATACCATATGAAATGGCAATTATTTTGAAATTATTCCATT
The DNA here is from genome assembly GCA_019455555.1 of Galemys pyrenaicus. Lineage (NCBI taxonomy): Eukaryota > Metazoa > Chordata > Mammalia > Eulipotyphla > Talpidae > Galemys > Galemys pyrenaicus. Next base: position 3,833,453 of record JAGFMF010011702.1, on the reverse strand, counting down.
TATTATACATATAAATAATTACACTAATGATAATGTTGAAAACCATAGTTTTTCCAGAAGAGAGAGGAGATACAAATCTTAAATTGTTTTAAAAGTTTGTAAGTTACTTCTAATTCAATTTGAATTTGAACTATTTGAATTTGATATGTCACATGTTCCAATATGAGATATGAATGAGATATGAATATGAATTCATGTTTTAAAATGCTTAAAAATTTAAACTGGTTTAAAAATTCAAAATGTTAAAATGCCCAGCTCTAGCCAGGATGACCCAGTAATACTGAGAATATCAGCACCCAAACTATGATCTCTGAATGCTATTTTCTAGAGAGGTCACTGTTTCCAGTGGCAACTGACAAACCAAGGTTATATCATCTTACTATATTGGAAATCAAGGAAGCTGTCACTGACCAAAAGTGGACAAATTGACCTTCAAAGAGAAAAATGTTATTAACTGAATGAAGTGTATGAACTCAATAAATACTCTTGTATTTCAAATGATACTCAAAAGAAAAAGCTAAAACAACAAACTCATTTGTCACTATTGGATGTTGTCTATCAACTCCATACTCTGAACATGTTAAGGGAAAGAATTAAGTCTTGATCTGCCTTTCCTATAAAAGCTTTCTTTGCAAGTTGTAGAACAGCCCTAGTTGATGAGGGAAAGCTTTTCTGACAATATTCTTGCCAATAAATGTAGATGCAATGATATCATTAGAAAAAGCATCTAATGAAATAAAGTATTTAGGCAATAAACATTGATAGATGCTAAAACTAAGAAGCAAAATGTAAAGGTCACCCTACAACTTCACAAGGAGAAATCAGATAGGTACCGATTAATCTGCATTGTTAATAGCATGGCAAATAGGTATGATGTACTTCCTGGTGTGATGTAATATGGAGTGCATACGACTACCTATATATATGGTCAGAATGTTAGCCCCGAATGTAATCAAGTTACATCTAACTTCTGCATTACAGAAATCTAGGAAATGGGAAATGGGTAAGAAGAAATCAGCAAAATCAAACGTTATGGGACAGCTAACCCAGGCTCTTAAAGAAGTCATTACTTAAAGGGAGATAAGAGAGATGAACATGCCAGGCAGAGATATATCAACTTCAACAACAGCAGCAACAGAATTCCCCTATGTTAGTTAATTCTTTATTTTGAATTTTCATATATATTTTAGCAAAGGACCAGGGTTTGTTTGCTGACTAATATAGTGTTTCTGTTAACCACATGTGAGGAACGTAATTGGTTGGTGAATCCTGCAGCATTTTCCAAATTCTCTGCCCTCCTCTTCCCACCTCCACTAAAATCCAGAGGGGACAAGTTCATGAATCTAATGGCAAATAGACAAAAATAGTCCTTATTCCAAATGGACTGTCTGAGGCAGTCATGGGTTCTTGGCAGTCTCAGAGCTGGATGCTATAATAAAAATCAGATAATTTTGTGACAACAATAACAGTTACATATGCCGAGATAAAAGTAAGCAAACCCCATGCTCTGTCTATGGAGGAAATCATTACTGCATTGTGCAGAACTGTGCTGCAGGGGACTGAAGAGAAATTTCCCCCCAAACTGTGTGTAGAATATTAATAGTTGATTAGAGCTCTTTCTCCCTAAATATCAAATTTAGATAGCTCTAATGGGAACAGTGGCCCAAACTACAAACCCCATTTAATCAGAACCCTGTGTTTAAAATTCAGAACACGTTACTATACATGTACATGAGTGTGTGTATCCAATTTTATTTAACTTAGAGTCACACTGTCAAAATTTTTCTGGCTTTTTAAAAATTTTAATTGGATGAGTTTCTTAATGAACAGTACCTAGGTACTGAACAATTCCAAATTAGTGGCAGAGATTAAATATCCTTAAAAGGGATATTAGAGTATAATATAAACTTAAGTGTTTCATAGGCTATAATCTACCTAGATCAGTGCTTATTATTACTACTTTTTGGTTATTGTTCACAGATTCCTTTAAGAATCTTATATTCAGGATTCTCTTAAGTGAAAGATGTAAACATGTGAAAAATTAGTCCATAATTTCAGAGGGTCCTTTTAGCTTGCCCACTGGAAAATGCAGACTGTATTTTTCAAAGAAATCACAATATAGCTTCCATTCCACATGGTCTTTGGGAATTTGATATGTGCAATATTCAAATATATGAGTTATGAATATGAATTCATGTTTTAAAATGCTTAAAAATTTAAACTGGTTTAACAATTCAAAATGTTAAAATACCCCAGCTCTAGCCAGTGATGACCCAGTAATGCTGAGAATATCAGCACCCATCGAGAGGTGGAGTCTATTTTCTCTGCCCTAGCATCTGGGAAGGCTTGAGTGCCTAATGGAAACAAAACAGTGAAGCAGAAGAACTAGTCTGGGTTTCTAAAAGCAGATCATAAGAAACCTTGCAGTTTCCACCTGGGACTCACTCTTGGGTCACAAGCCCTCAAGCATAGCCACTATGTTGTGAGAAGAGCAAAGTGCAAGGAGAGACCACATGAGGCCACTCAGACGGACTCTTTCAGCTGGTGCGTAGTCAACAGGTAGCACCACTTGCCGGCTGTGCAAGGGGCCTCTCGGATGCTCTGTGCAATGGCGCTCCAGCTGATTCAGCCCAGCCAACATCTGGTGGCAGCTGCATGTTAAATTGCACACCTGAGCCCAGCTAACCCACAGAAACAAGAGTGATGATAACAAATTGTTGTTTTATTAAAACACTAAGTTTTGGGGCAATTTGATATGCAGCAGTAGATTACTGTAACATCCATTCACCCTTGCTGAAACACTGGTCTTAACCAGTATTAAGAAAAGGAAATGACGCTAATAAATTGTATTTAAAGAATCTTAGGCCAAACAATTTACTACACACACACACACACACACACATACATGTTTTAAATCAGAACATTTAGAGCATTTTGGTTTTTTACTTAATTTCCTCACACTTCAAGTAAAACTGGTTATCACAAAGGGTTTCACTGCTACAATCAGTTTGCATATGTATTTTAAATTTCAAGCATTTTTTTAAAATTGAGATCACATTAGTTTATAACATATGTAAGTTTCGGGGTGCAGCCTTGTAATTTGTCATCTGTACACATTACATTATGGTCATCACCAGAAGTCTAGTCTCTAACCACTGCCATCCAGCTGACTCCCTTAACCCATTTGACCCTCTCCCAATCTCCTTCCCTTCCAGTAACCGCCATTCTGTTTTCAGAACATAAGAGTTTTTTTTTCTTTGTGCAATTCTTATTTCCAGTACATTTGGATGATTCTCACATTAAATATTACAGAATGCAGCCATATAGCGCTTCTCTTCTCTGTTCTCTTCCTTTCCTCTTTCTCCTCCTGACCCTGTTCATATGCATATAAACTCCACATATATTACTAAATTTTCATGTTCTATGTAGTTGCTATCTCAAATTCTAATATTCCCAACTAACTGTCTAATTTTCCCTACTTGATTTTAATGCAAGTAACATTGAGGGAAAAAATTTCAAAAAACTTTGAAAGCAATGTGTCTAAGCTTTCACCCAGAAATTCACCCTTCGGTATTTTTTACTTAACAAAGTACATGAATAAGGGGCTTAATAAACAATGGTATTCCCATGTTATACATGTTGAACATTATGCAACAATGAAAATGAGGGAAAAGGGCCTCCCTGGTGGCTCAGTGGGTTAAGCAACGCACTATGAAGCAAACCGCAGCCACTGCAGCAAGAGCTCGATCCCTGCCGTCATCCAGGGAGGGGATCCACATGGTGTAGCAGACCTCTCCTGCCTTGCCCACTGCTCCCCTCCGCAGTGTGTTTCAGTCAGTCTGCCTGTTCTGCTCCCCACTCTGTCTCTGGTGGATCCTCTCACTACTCACACCTCTGGCCTGTATCCCAGCTCTTGTATGCATAAATAAAATAAATCTTTTTAAAAAATGAGAGAAAAGCGCTCATATTGACATGGAAAGGCATTTGGGATATACTGCTAACTGAAAAAAAAAGCAAATTGGTAAATGCTAGGTAGAATATTTTAATAAACAACTATCAAACATATATGTAAGTTTACAAAAAACTATAAAATTACCTACAATGCTGTTAAGTTAGAAGAATATTTCGTGAAACCTGAGAGTCATGTGAAATTCAAATGTGAGTGTCCATACATAAAGTTCCACTGGAACAGAACACGTTCATTTATTTACATATGGTCTATGACAGCCTTCACCTGACAACAGCAGAGTCGTGAAACTGTATGGCCCAACAAAAATGTTTGTTAGGTAGTTCTTTATTGAAAAAGTTTGCTGGCCTCGGAATACATATGTTTGTCATTAGAAAATTCTTTAAAAAGCATATGCTATTGTAAAGTGTCTTTATTAGTATGGTAGATCGCATTATTGTTCTCAATTCTCTGCTGCTTTTGTGATGGGATTACACACCCATGTCCTTGTGGGTGTGAAATTGCAGTATCTCTGAATAAAGTGGGCAAAGTATGTGCACTGCTCTCCCATGTCTTAGGTTTGGTTGTTCTATGCTTTGGCCAAAGGGATATTAACAGACGTGATGTGAGTGAGGTTTTAAATGTACTTGCAGAGTTTTTGAGTGTCTATAACCTGTGACGAGGTAGCAGCCATCTGTCTGAGTAACCAGTGGTCCCAGAGTGAGAAACATGGCAGGATAGACCTGAATAGCTGAGTCAATGCAGCGAGTGCGCAGACCCATGAGTGAGAAATGAATGTTTGCTGTTGAGAGTCACTGAGGTTTATGGGTTGTTTGTTATGCAAGAATATGACTAATACTGTAGGATCCATCATTCTTTAGTTATAGCAACATTTGCATAGCCTCCTATGCTAATATATAGAAACTGGAAAATTCATTTGATTTAGGAAGAACGGATATGGATTACTCCAGGTTACCAGTCAATGTAATAAATTTATATTACTTTATGAGTACCATCATACATTTAAGGAAATGTATCTTTTCTCACAGAATTATTCTAATGCCTTGAGATCAACTCTTCAGTGGACTTATTGCCCAATATTATATATGCCTCTTGGTTAAAAGAACAAAGTGAACTTCTGTGACTCTCTGTCCCTCCACTGCTCTCATCTGAAATGTGGTGTAATGAGATTGGTGATTGTTTATATGTATTTCTGTAGGTGATTTCCAAGTTTTGAAATGAAAGTATACTTATATGTTACATAACATTTACATAATCACTTGCTGTACTGAGTATTCTAAACCTATACAAATTTGGTGCTATTTCCCCTAGATATTTGGAAACTGGTTATATTAGTGAAGGTATATAATGCTCTTCAAACAAGCTCTCTTTTTTAAAGATTCTATTTATTTGTGCATCCAAGAGCTGGGATACAGGCCAGTGGTGCCAGTGAGGGGGGTGCGGGGGATAAGTGGATTCACCAGAGACAGAGTGGGGAGCAGAACAGGCAGATCAACTGAAATACACTGCTGAGGGAGCAGCGGCTGAGACAGGAGAGGTCTCCTGCACCATATGGGTCTCCTCCCTGGCTGGGGATCAAACTCCCACTGCAGTAGCTGCGGAAGCCCCACAGTGCAGCACTCAGCCCCTTGTACCACCAGGGAGGCCCCAAGCAAGCTATCTTAACAGTGCCACTATTGACATTTGGAATTAGCTAATTCCTTGTCATGGACACCTGTCCTGTGCATTTTACTATTTTTAGCTAAATCCCTGATCACACTATACACTAGATACCACTGGGACATCTCCAGACCCCATTACCCTCACTCTGCAGAGTTATTGACAATCAAAAATGTCCTCACACATTTTCATATGTCTTCTGGGAGGCAAACTCACCCAGCTGAGAACCACTGCCTTAATACATGAATTCTAAAGCAGTGCTTTTACATATGTGGTTACATATTCTGATAATCCAACCATTTTAAACCTCTTATTTTGAAATACTTTCACGAATAATGAAAAGTTAAATAATAGCACAAAGAACCCTTAGGTACTATCTGTTAATATTTGCCAGATGTACTTTTTCATTCCCCCCACATATTTGCATAGATACTTCCTCCCCTGAGTCATTTGGGAATAGCTTGAAGAGAGGAGCCCCTCACCTTTCAGTACTCACACTGCGCTTCCTAGACACACGGTCATGCTTTCACGTAATAACAAAAGCAGGAAATTTAAGATTAATACAATAATTTTATTCAATCTAGTCCACAGACTTGTCAATTAACCCAAAAGAGACTATTTTTTTTTACAGTCCAGGCTTCCGTGAAGGACACATACTGTATTTTGCTGTTCTACTTCTTTAGTCTCCTTTAATCTAGAGCAGTACTCAGCCTTCTCAATTTGGATGGTTCAGTGTTTCCTAATGCTATTCAGGCAGGAATATCACAGGAAAAATGCTGTGAGCTTCCCATAAGGAACCACATCATTTCGGTCAGTCCCTTTCATGCTGATGTTAACACTGCACCTTCGGTTAAGGTCATGTGCATGTTTTCTAAGGTTACCATAACAAATTATTACACATTGGGTGGCTTAAAACAAAGGAAAATTTTCCTCTCAGGATCTGGAAGCCAGGAGTCTGACATCAGGTGCCATCTGCGTCAAACTCCCAGAGGATCCAAGGGAAATTCCTTTTCGTTCCCTGTGCTTCTGGTGACTGTCACTGTTCCTTGTGTCTCACTCCAGCTTTTGTCTTCTGTCTTTCTTCACATGGCCTTCTCCTCTGGCTACGTCTTCTTTCTTTGGTCTCTTCTGGACACTTATCTTTGGAATTAGTTAGGGCTAGAGTAATGCAGGATGATTTAAAAAAAAAAAGATTTATTTACGCATACAAGAACTGGGGTACATGCTAGAGATGTGGGGAGTGAGAGAACTCACCAGAGACAGTGGGGAACCGAACAGGCAGATTGACTGAAATACATGGCTGAGCGGAGTAGTGGGTGAGGCAGGAAAGATCTGCTGCGGGATGTGGGTTGGGTTACCTTCCCGGGCAGGCAGCAGGGATAGAACTTGTGCTTCAGTGGCTGAGGTTTGCCTCATAGTGCGTTGCTTAACCCACTGTGCCACCAGGGAGGCTCCTGCTCTAATGCATTTAAACCATGATTTAGTTAATTATATTTTTCAGAGCATTTTTTTTATCTAAAGGTACAAATAATTGCCTCATATCTTAACTAGATAACAGAAAACTAAGTAAGATAAAACCTGCAATATCTGAAAGCATATACTAGGTTTTCAGATATCATTAATAGGTGTCTATGTTAGAAAATGTGCTCCACAAATAAAATAATTATTGATTATAAGTCCGAGTCAACTTAGATTCAAGTCTAGATATAATTACACTCTCCATTTAAAAAGAAAGTGGAATTTTCACTTTTAAATTGCATTCTTCTGAATATAAACTTTTTTTCTCTTCCTCTCGCTCTCTCTCTCCAGCACCCATTCCTCCTGTCATATACACAGACACAAAAAGAATGCATCGTTTTATGAGAAAAGTGCAGGGAACACAGGAGTTTTCACAATGGAATAAAAAAAAAAGCACATCTATTTCAATATCCTGCTTGACTATTTTCAATAATAGATAACTTGGAGAAGGAACAAAATTACTTCAGTGAAGCGAATTGTACTGTTGGATAACTATATCACATTTTGGACTGAATGTGGAAAACGCATTTTTCCCATATGAAATTTTGGCTTCATCTTTTCTTATTTCTTAAAAAAATATGACTATTCTAGGGAACTAATATTTATATCTGCAGAAGAATTTCTTGTTCTCTCTATAGATGATTATTATATGTGTATATGCTGACACACACACACACACACACATAAATACTGAAACTTTACATCTGTGACTTTACCTCAGGGGAAAAAAAAATACAATACACCTCCTCTCTCAGATGATAGCACTTTCATTCTTCCTGAAAATCACTGAGATAAATTAGAAGAAAATCTTCCATGATGGTAAGAACAATAATCTTTGTTACTAACAAATAATAATTGTCATTTCGAGGATGTACTGGTAATTTTGCACATCATCTCTGTTTCTGAATAAGGCAAGTAAATTAAAAATATAAGATAACTCGTTCAAGGTCAAATAGCTAGGAAATGTCTGAGTAGGATTCAATTCTAGTCAGCATAGGCTAGTATATGTTTAGTGACCACCTACAAATCTCAGTAGCTTATTGTGATAAATGTGTGGCCACATTCCCTGTGCACTGCGAGCTGATTGTGGCTCAGTTTCCTCTTCATTCTTGAACCTTTGCTGAAAGTAAAGTCTCTAGAATATTGTCAGCATTTGTAGTGGAGGGCAAAGTGAGTATGGTCACCACACACTGATTCCAAACATCTCTATCCAAGAGGAGGGGAAAATGCCTTTGGTGTGGTCAACATTTCTGTTGAGCAATTCTACCACTCTGTGGTATTGGACATTAGGATTTTGCATTTCAATAGCCAGAGCAACTTACAGACAAGCATTTCAGTGAGGTGGAGAAACATCATCACCTATAAGAGGGCAGCAAATACCTTGAACAGTAACCAACCTACCACAGACTGGCGTGCCGATGGAATAATTTAATCTTAGAGCAGTATATTAGTATCCTAGGCTCTGTGATGGTCCACACTGGTTCAATGAGAATGAAGAAAAGAAAACCTTCGATGGTGGAGGTGAAAACTGACCTTCCTCTTTCTCTGTCATGGTGCTGCTGCTGCCATGTTTCTATCACAAGGGAGAAAGAGTGACTGAAAGGTTGAATCATACAACAGAGTCAAGAGACTTAGGCCCTGACATTAGGGGTCCTATGAGTCTCTGCAACAGTTTACTCTGAAGGTGGTCCAACTTCTGAACTTTCCAATGAAATATCCTAGTAAATGTCCCCATGTAAAACAAGTTGAATAAGACCTCTTTACTACTTCCGTTTCTATTGATCATATTACAGCCCAAGGCATAGTAAGGTCCTAAAATGTCTTAAAGAGATAGACATGTGTGTATATGTGTATTACATATATTATGCTTCAATGTGAAAATTAAAGGAGGAAATAACCTATATAATCATACTACCCTAAAGTATCAACAATCACCCGCTTGCGTATATTATTCCTGTATCCCTTCCATGTGTATTTATTCTTGCAAAAGTTATATCAATAAATTTTGCATTCTGAATTTTCACTGAAATGTGTATTCAAATTCTTTCTGTATGTTGCCATACACTATTTATAAGGATTATTGGAAATAGCTGCAGACTATTCCAGTAATTGACTGTAATATAGTGTAGGTGAACATTTCCCTAAGTTTAAACTCCCACGTTTTTACTTTATAGATAAGTGGCATGCTTATATAAATATATGTTTGTGGAGTAAATGGGCACTGCATCCACAAAACTTGATACTAATGGAAGCTTTTGTTTAGGTCTTTGTGCCCCTTTCAGCCAGAAGTGATGAAACTTACAGAATTAGACGGGGCTTGGATTCTGCCTACTATAGGCACTGTTCTAGGTACCCATGAATATAAATCTGATATTATTTATTGTTCTAAGTTAAAAACATAAATATCTTAAAATTTGATTAGAGTAAGGCATTGAGGTTTATAATCATATAATAATAACTTCTGTGTGGAAGCTAGTAAAATAGGAAATGACTTATCATAATGATAAGTCAGAAAGAAATGTTACTGAAGTATATATGAGTTATAACCCAAAATAATCTTTTCATATTGGGATCCTCTCCTACTCGTGCAAATCTGGTTGGTCACTGTCCAATGAGGATGTTATGATTAAAGGAGGCAGCTCTATACTCCCCTGTGAGTGTGTTTAGTGTTGTGCATGGTCAGAGGGCTTAGCCTACTCCTTGGACCCTGATGGGGTTCAGTTTCTGGTCCAACATCCTCTAGTAACTCCACAGCTTGCGTGCTTTCCAGCAAATTTGAGAACATATTTCCCTTGCTAGCTTAAGCTTCATTTAGACTTGTATGTCTATTATAAATAATGAAAGGCGGCAGATGTGGTTATCCAAGAGTAGTGTCCAGGCAGTTCTCCAAACCTATTTAGCTTTCCTAATCCCATTTAGGAACTGGAAGATTGGTGGATCCTTGATTGAATGTGAAACTTTATGGCCCTGCTAGTCTTGGTCTGGAGGTCTTGACACCTGTTTTTCAGTTCTAGTTCCAAAAGCAATTTTTTGACAACTGTATTAGCAAAAGCATTTAAGTTGTGTCCACAGGAGCAATAAAGGCAAATCCAGATTGTTTAGTAGGTCAGATTGCCTAAATATGGGACTCTGCCTTTGGTGTGATGTAGACTGGCTCAGGACTACTCTGTATCTGTAGTGGAGCCATAAGGGTGCATATTAGTAACTTCTGAGTGGAGACCAGAAAAATGGAATGACCTAGATCTGTGAAAGAAACCTAGTAAATGAGCATCTAAAAGTGAAATTGATCAAATGGAGGCCCATAGGTGGAGGCCATGGTGTCTCCTCAGAGATGATGTGAGTTTAGGTGGTTCTAGAAGTGAGAAGTTCTGTGGCTTCTTTAAAGTGAAGGGAAGACTCAAGTACAACCAAAATTAGACCATGTAATATGGTCAGACTAAGTGCAGTCGCTTGCAAACCTTGCATAATCACTACATGAGTGAGCAATGAGACAGTCACTTTGGCTGAGATGACTAATTGTCATATATCTTTGGCCAAATTCCATTCAAAGAATATAGAGAAATATCTACTTCTCTTTATTCCAGATTTGTTAATGTTCTAATTTTTCAACTGGTGGCTTTAGTATTATTTCAAGCAATACCTTAGCTTTTCTTACATATTTTTCTTCCCCCCAAACTCCAGTGTAGTGTTAAGAACATTTATCCCCCATAATTCAAACTTGGGGTTCTGCCAAAGCCTCTTACAAAGTTCCATTGTGACACTTGATCCTGAATTTCTAATGTGAACCAACATATCCTATTCTTTCCCAACAAATGCCAGACCTCCAAAGCAGCATGACCCAAGTGACTTGTTAAAGGGTTTAGAGTTCAGCAGCACTCAGGCCTGAGAATGTAAACTCCCTGAGGGCAGGCTCTGCCTGTACGGCCCCAGCTTCTCCTCACGCTTAATAAGCACTGTGCTGGCCCGGTGAATAATAAATGATAATGGGCTTATCTGTATCCATATAGCCATGTGTAATGGAAAGAAGAGAGCTTGCGAGAGTTAGAAAGGTTAAGTGGAAATAGAATAATAAATAAATGTTACAGTGTGAGAGAACTTGAATGAAGTTCCTGCTTAGAGACTGTGTGCTTAGTACATAAATGAGGTATGTAGCTGTTTAAAAAAGAGAAGTAGAAAAATCTTTAGCATGTTCTCAAAACTCCCCAAATACAGTATATTATTTGAGATTTTCTTAAGGATTTTTCTCTGCTCTCTCCAATTACCCTTTGAGGATCATCACTAAAGGATGGTTCTGACATTTCTGCTTTCTGAAATAGCCCAGGTACCTCATGCAGATGCAATTCTCCAGCCTTCAGTTCCCACTTGGTAATAGCCCCATGCACATCAAGTCTGACAGGCCATTTATTGCTTTTGGCAGCAGAGTGAGGTCTGTGCACAAGAATGACTGATGAGGAAAATTCCACAGAAGGAGTCAGGAATGAGAGCAGCAGCCTGGCTGGGGGAGAAGGAGCAGCTCTGGGAGCTGGTGCCCAAGATGCTTGCTAAGGAGATGGCTAAGGAGAGAGCATTGTTAAGCCAGGAGGCAGCCCCCTGGCTCGTCCCCCTTCCCCATTTTCTGAAGAAACCATTGTCTTCCCTCTGCATACTTTCTGTTCTCAATCCCACTGCTTGCCCAACAAACATTCTTAAAAATGAAATCTTGGTCCTCCCTGGTGGTTCAAAGGGTTAAGTCACAGCACTGTGAAGCTATCCACAGCCACTGCAGCACAAGTTTGATCCCAGGTCTGGGAGGATCACACGGCACAGCAAACCTATCTAGACTGCTGCTCCCCTCAGCAGTGCATTTCAGTCCATCTGCCTGTCCTGTTCCCTGCTCTGTCTCTGGTGAATACTCTCACTCCCCCCCCCCCCCCCCCCCCCCCCCCCCCCCCCNCTCAGCAGTGCATTTCAGTCCATCTGCCTGTCCTGTTCCCTGCTCTGTCTCTGGTGAATACTCTCACTCCCCCCGCCCCCCCCCCCCGCCATCCCCTGTACCTCTGGCCTATACCCCGGCTTTTATATGCATAAATAAATAAAAAATAAGATAAAGCTTTTAAAAATATGAAATCATGAAGAGTAACTTGGTACATGGAGAAAAGCAGTCATATTACAGAAATAGTTACTCAGGGAACAGAGAGTCTGAGGTCTTCAGTTTTATTTCTTGAGAGAAAAAGTACTTTAAGGTGGAAATGCTCTTGACACCTTTACTTTAATCAATTCCCTGTAAAATGGGCGCACTTGCATTAGTTTATGCCATACAAATGCTAGTCAGGATTAATTAATGCTTTAAAAGTATGAACTTAAAACAGTTTCAGCTAAAACCAACTGAGAAGTTTTAAAATACAGGCACAGGGGCCTCCCTGGTGGCGCAGTGGGTTAAGCAACACACTATGAAGCAGACCGCAGCCACTACAGCACGAGTTCGATCCCTGCTGCCGGCCAGGGAGGGGACCCACATGGTGTGGCAGACCTCTCCTGCCTCATCAGCTGCTACCCTAGGCAGTGTGATTCAGTAGATCTGCCTATTCTGCTCCCCACTCTGTGTCTGGTTAATCCTCTCCCCCAACACACACACCTCTGGCCTGTACCCCAGTTCTTGTATGCATAAATAAATATTTTAAAAATATAGGCACATATACCTGTATGTGTTAAGCACTAAGAAATTTCCTTTATTTAAATCACTGCTGAACTTAAAAACCCTAAGCAACAGAATGTTTTCAACCCTAATATGTAACTCCTTATTGGTTGTTGAAACAATGGTCATATAAAATACTGTAATTCCATGCAAAATCTGATTCACTAGGGAAAAATTCTCTTGATCTATTTTAAGCACTTAGGTACATATTCATTGAGCCAGTCTACTGTCATAGCAACTGATTTACTGCAGAAAAGCAAGGAACTGCCCTAAATTGGAAATGCTCTTACTTCCCCTTCATTTGGGAATCATCTCTTGACTGTTAGAGTTTTCATGACTCAGGCATTATCATGGAAATTTTCACTTAATAAATGATAATTCTGTAGCTGTTTTAAATTTCTAAAGTGCCAGTTTAAATGGATGTTCAGATGTTCTGGTGTGGCACCTAAGGTTGGAGAGCATGCTAGAAGCCTGGAAAATGATGTGATAGATGAATGGGAAAATGAGCTCAATGAATTTGTGTAACTATTCCCAGAAAATTCAGACTGAGAAACACCATGTCAGTCAAAAATTTAAGGTTTGTCTGAATCATCTTAATTTTAATCACATTATAGTCAATCTAATCCCACATGGTATTATACATTGCTTTACACATTCCAAAAATTTAGCCAAATAACCACCCACTGGCCTAATAGAGCAGTCTCTCACAAAGGGGGGAAGAAAGTGAATCCTCTGGGGGAAAATGCTTTAGTGGTTCCTAGTCAATGAACATGAAACAAGTTGCTGGTCGTTCGGGGGCTATGTAATGACTTCTGTGTGAAAATCACTTTTTAGAAGTTCTCACTAACATTTGGGTTTTCTAAGATCATAAAGTGTTTGTTTAACATTGCCACAGACATTCACCAAATCAAAGAATTAGGCTTGGAAAACAAGTATTAATTCTTTTTAAAAATAAATGAGAGGGGTAGGGCCTCCCTGGTGGCACAAGGGGTTAAGTCTCAGCATTCTGAAACTATCAGCAACCCCTGCAGCGTGAGTTCAATTCCCGGCCAGGTAGCTGATCCACATGGCTCAGCAGACCTCTCCCACCTCACCTGCTGCTCTCCCCAGCAGTGTATTTCAGTCAGTCTGCCTGTTCTGCTCCCCACTCTGTCTCTGTTGGATCCTCTCCCCGCACCCCCCAACCTCCCTCCTCTGACCTATACCCCAGTTCTTGTATGTATAAATAAAGAAAATAAATCTTTTTTAAAAATGAGGGGAGTAAAAGAAGGACATACACATCTAGAATCACTTATCTGAAACCCTTGGGGTTCAGAAGTGTTTTGTAATTTAGGAATTTTCCAATCTGGGACAAGTAAAGAGATAAATATACACTATCGCACATAAAACCACTAGTGTGGTCTGGGTAACACCATGTAAAGAAACAAATTATGTATGTTTCATTATGGCCTTTTATTTTTAAAATTAGGTCATGTGAAAATGGAATAAAGTCTATGTTTTTCAAAAAGAGAGAATGAAACAAATGGATATTTCTTTGGTGAAATGTATGAACATTCACACTGGTTGTGATCAATGGAGATTAAAAACTGCCTCAAGTCAGGTCAGGGCAAGTTTTGTTGCCAAATGAGTTCAGGTCTGGTCAGGCACTGGTGCCAAATGAGTGATGAAAAGGCTTTCATTCATCAAACCACTTTGGACTTCAAAATTGGTGGAGAAGGGATGGTGAACCTGTGTTGCTTTGCGCAATGACTGACTTACTCCCCCTTCCACACACACAAAGCTGTATGTGTGTACTGTTCGAAAAGAAAACAGGTGAATTAAGAAGTGGTGGAACTACACATCAATAAAAGAAAGTAGTACATTTGAGGGACACCTGCCTCCCAGCAGAATATTCTTTATGTTTCTAATAAAAACAGGAAGCTGAGTAGACAGAAGAACTGATGAACTGACATCACAAGTGGTATGAAGATGATTCTTGGTGTGAAGTTGGCTCGGATCTGGTCAGTTAGGACACACACACACCTTCATCCAACAGTTAGACAAGAACATGAAATAATGGGATGTCTGGCAATACGAGGTATGTTTATGTGATAGGTATGGTTGTGCAAAGAGTAAGGGATTTGCATCAATTAACAGACTCCTGAGCTTAAATCCTGACTCCATTACTTGTTCAACTTACTTTACCTAAGCTTGGTTATCCCATCTGTAAAATGAGCAATATTGCAGGGTTTTTAGGAGGCACCAATGAAATAAAACTGAAACACTTAGCACAATGCCTGGTACATTATCATCAGTAAAAATGGAATAAAATAAATATTTTAATCATCATCACTAAAAAGGAAGATACAAATACCTCACTCACCTAGTATATATAGTTAATAATGTGTCGTGAGATTGCACATAAGTACACTGTTTTCTCTATCTGCAATATACCTTAGATGGGGTCATTCATTTGGGAAAACATGTCTCATAAATAAAAATCTTGCTTCAGTTGTAACATAAGCAAGAGGCTATTTTATAAAAATAACTTTCTCACTTTGCTGTATGAGATAGCAGATTTCAAAACAAACAATGTTCAAGGTGCCCAAATTCTGTTACATCTAGGTTCAGAAAATATTTTCTTCCATAGTTTCCTGAATTAGTCTTATTTCTTGGCTGTCATAGCTCATAACTCACCGCCTTCTATGACTGAATTTTGGCCTCTCTTTTTCCCCTTACCCATACCTGAAAGATAGCTGTTCCTTTTCTTCCCAATCTCCTGATTTTCACTGCAACACTCAACAAAATTCTTTGTTGAATTATTTTTTATCCAAAATATAGGGATGTGTGTATATATAAAGCAAATAACTAAAAAGGGTAAATCTGTTGTGAATTTTCATAATTTCGTCTCCTCAACCCACTTTTCAGAGTTAGCTGCTATTTGCCATTAGGTCTTTGTCTCAAACAACTTCATACAGACACACACATATGTACATGCATGTATATATGTATGTGTATATGTTTACATGTGTGTTAGCTATAAGCATTCATATCCTATATGTTATGGAGGAATTTGTTGATTTAGCAAAAATAATATGATCTGTAAATACTGTTAGGTAGATTGTTTATTTTCGCCTCTTTAAGACTGTACCATAGACATCTTCCCATATTTTTATAGATGTATTGTTTATGATTCTTTTTTTGATAAGTTGCCTTTTTAAAGTATAATTGTATAGTTATTAATTTATTCCTTCATTCGCTCAAATAATATTTATTTATCATTAAATTGAGAAAAATATGTATGGTTGCCATGGAAATTGCAAGATTATAAGAGATAATTTTCTTCCTCTGGATCCTTACTATAATTTGGAAAGAGGAAAAAGACAGGGACACATGTAATCACAATATTAAATAGTACAGAATATGTAAACTTAGATTTATTTAGCACTGCCATAGATCATAAGTAAATTAACTTTTAGAAGGACAGATCAGAAAAGTTTTCTTTAGAAAATTTTGTTTTTAAATTGAATCTAGAAAGATTGGTGGGATTTCAAATGATGTAAAGAAGGGAGAAATATATACCTTTATCCAGATCTCTGAAAAAGGATGTTTAGGACATGTTTAAAGAAGGTCCATAATTCAAAATCATTGATTGTAAAATGGGTCTTGATTTCAGAGGTATAGAAAATGTGGGTACATACACAAATTAAAATCAGAAAATATATTATTTGGTTAATTGACTAAAATGTCAGAATGACAGATTTCCTGAAGTTAGAACTGATAGAAAAATCTAGAAAAGTAAGTAGAAGCCAGATCATGAAAATCTTGAATGCCAAGGAAAACTTGAAATTTACCTATTTTAATTCTTTCAGAGAATTCCTTTCCATATTTGTCTTATAACAAGCTGTTAGAATTTAGGAAGAGACCAGATAAACTAATTTTGAAATATTATATTCTGGAGTCCTTCCTCAAATAACATCTTTAAAGTCATTGGTCCAGTTTGCCATGCCCTGCCACTAAGAACTAATTTTTTCCGTAAAGAGATAAACACCTCTTATTAGTTTACTCACTTGCTCTGCACTGTGCTGGACCCCAAGGTGTCAGTGGTGAACAAGACACAGTCTTAGCCTCACATGCTTGGGGCTTGATTGATAGCATTCCAAGTGCCTTCTCCCTCCTAGACATCACCAGTGTCAAATTTTGCTGGCCTATCAACCATTAAAAATATCCATCACCTCAGCATCACCTTCTGCTGCCTTGGCCTTGTTTCTCATTTGTGGTTATGATTTCCTGCTTGTTTTGCTGAACTCTGATTTCTTGAATTCCCCACACCTTTTCTTAACGCTAAGGTGATTGCGTCACTATGCTTTTACTTAAAGCAGAATGACCTACAAAAAACGTTTTATTTTTCAGAATCTCCGTAATTATCTCCACCCCCTCCCACTCCCCCTACCCCCCCTCCCCGTACTGCCAAAAAATGTTGTTTTTTGGATTCCTTTGATGTTGAGGAGAACAACTGCAATGAAGATGAAGCATAAGGGGCCTTAGTCCTGTGGGTCTTGTTTTCAATTTGGGGAAAACCATTGTTTCATGTTTTGGAATTTTCTGTAGTTGTTTCAAAGACAGGAGGTTAAATTTAGTCCCTGTTACACCATCTTGGAATGAATGTATTCATTTTTGTGGTCATGTTTTTGTTTGCCTACATATATATCTATGTGTTAGTTTCTATTTATATTGAACATAAATTTCTAACAGAAACCGTTTAGTTCTATTGAATGTTTATATGATGCCATATCCACACATGCAGATCATCATAAAGAATATTAATAAAAGGTGTATGCCACTGGCCACATTTCTAGACTTACCACATTTCTAGTTGAGACAAATCTCAAGTGATCTAATTGGTCTTAGTACAACTCTACCCTTTATAGAATTGCCCTCTTTAATATCCTTCGAAGTAAACATGTACTTTTCAAGGATATACTATGCTTTTTAAGATAGCCTGTTTCATGCTGGAAAACAAATACTTGTCAGAATACATACTATACAATGATCTAAAATGTCATTCCTTATCCATCGACTTTTTAGTTCTTATTGAATTTATGTCTAATCTAAATCAAGAGGTTTTCGTTCCAACTCCTTTTAACCCTCACTGTGCGTTGCTGACTCACTCCACAGATATGCGCTGTGTTAGGCTCTGAGCTTAGCTTGGGGTTTTAGAGGCGAGGAAAAAAAGGTGATGTCTGTGTTTCAGTTTAGTGGTGGGGAGGAGCGTGGAGTTAGAAAGCAAACAAATAAGCATGTAAATATGAGTCAAATGACAGTGTATGTGTGACACCAAGAAGCAAGGAGTGATGACACCATAGAGAGGAAGATTCGACCTGGTCAAGAAAGTTAGGGAGGACATTATTGAGGATGTGTGGAGTTGAGATCGGAAAGCAGGGTAGAAGATAATCAGAAGGGGTGAGAGCCTCCAGGAAGAGGGACCTGCCTAGGTAAAGGCAGAGCAAAAATGAACAATTTGTGTCACATCTCAGCGTGGGACTTCTAATGACTCCCTTCAACACTGCACTCAGTGATTCTATCTGAACCTCATAAATATCACAATATTATCAAAGAACATGTTTGTGACATTTTGGATGTTTTTGTAAGGAACAAATTTTATTTCAGTGTAAAGGATGATTTATTTCAGTGTAAAATTGAGATTACCCCTGGGAGAAGTAAAATTCCTACCCCAGGTTTGTGTGGACCCTGGCGTGTATACATTCTAGGGATCTTTTTTTAGACAAACACACACAAATAGTAGTGAAGAGAAAATTAAGGCAAGGGAAAGGCCCATACACAGATACTTTCTTCAATCCAGGGTAAATAAATCTACGGCCAGCCTTGAGGGTGGAAAGTGTGCATGAGGATTTGTTGATCGTGTTATCAAAGGAGTTCATATGTTGAATAGAATTCAGGACTTGATTAGCCTCTAAGCTTCATCCAAATGCTAAGATTTATGTTTACTTGGCTTATGTTTGAGAATTAAGTAGGTCAAAGTTTGACTGGCTGTAATCTTCAACCCCAAGTGAATTGCCTGATAGTCGAACAATGATGTTGTGTTAGGGACTGAGTGGGTTGGCAAAGGTGTGGTTGTGTGTCTTTCAGTTTCTGAATTAAAAGAAGCAGAAAGCTCAGTTCTAACTTCAACCCTAACCAATTATTTTCTTCTAGTACTCAAATCTTAAGCCATAGAATCTGAGAAGAAACTTCTTTTGAATCAAAATCTGGATTTGATCCCCATATCAATTCATGTGTGTATTTGGAGAACATGCCAGAGATAATACCGCCCACCTTCCGGTCCTATTAGGGTTCCCTGACCAGAGAAGTGGGAGGAAAAGAGATGGCTATTTCAGTGTGTCCATCAGCCCTACTGTGTACAGTGTCTGCACCCTGTCAGGGGGTAGAGGGCTCTTCACAAATAATGAGTCCCGCTCCCACCCCTAAAATGCACAGACACAAAAACAGAACCGTCAGAGTCCATTATACTCTGAATCATTATCGGAACCAGAATTAACATTAACAACAAGAAAACAAAAGAGCAACACTATGACGGTGTTGCTTTTGCATTCCCAGGGTAGTTGTCTGGACAGATCATAAAGCTCTTAGCAAACTTTAATTAGAGCTCAGAGGTAAGTGAGTTACGTGGCTAAATTCCTGGCATTCTGGTCACCAGACGAGGAAAATCAAGGGAGGTTAAGTGGTCAGCTTATAGACACCTGGTCACGCTCATCTGTGATTGCTTTTCCGGTCTGTCAGGTTTTTGGGAATCTGACTGGTGAGCAGCTCTGGCAGGCCCTGTGCCCTGGCCTGCAGGTGCTCAGGTTTGCAGCTAAAGTGTTAATGAAGTCAGCCGGTTGCCCCAGGGCTCAGCCACACCAAGTCTGGACCTGTTCACTTTTTTGAGTAAGTGTCCAAGACACAGGGATAACAGTCCTGGAGTCAGATTCTCTCTGAGCACTTGCCAAGTACAATGTGGAAACAAGGACAGTGCTTTTCAACTGAAGATAATTGCAAAAGCATTTATTTGCAAATCTTCAAATAACTCCAAGTTGATTTAAGTTTTTTCCACTTTAATATCTAGGAACAGTTTTAAAATAAGCATGTTTTTGCTATTTATATATTTTTAGAAACTGTCACCAAATCTAAGTATGCAGGGAGATTTCTAGTATGGGAATAAAAAATAAAATCACTTCGAAGATATGTGAAGATGCAGAATTTCCTGGTCCTTTGTACCCACTACCCCATTCAGACTTCTGGGGTTTATTTGTTTTGTTTCCCAAGAGGACAGGACATTCTATCATGGGCAAGGGCTCTGGCCTCTATTACCCAGCCACCTGTATGTTGATACAGATCTGCTTATAATCTATGTACTGAGTGTGCGTGTGTGTGTGTGTGTCTATCAACAATTGAGAAACAGGCAAATATTGCCTTTTATTTAATAGGCAAAGAATGATTGCCTTTATTTATTCTGAAATGATACTTTTTGCACTTCAGTGGCTTTCATTATGTCTGGTACTTTTGGGTCGGGAGAACTATGCCTGCCTACACAGCTTCTTGTTCTTAGTTTCACATGCTGTCACTCCATTCCTTCTTACACCCTCGTCACTGGCTCTACCCGTTCTTATTTCTAAATTCCTTCTTTCCCCTAATTTTTGTAGTTTTTTCTTTTCATGTCTTTCTTAAATTATTACCAGAATTTCACCTACTTGTCCACCTTTTACTGTGGTTTTGGTTCAAGGATACCTTAATGATTTACTTCTATGCTTTAAAAAAAATGTTTTGTGTATAAAAATCCCTTGTGTATGATTTTTGTTTGTTTCAAACCGAACTGAACAAAGTGGGCTAATTAATGTATTTATGTAGGAAAGAGTGACAAGACTCCTGGTACTTTTTTTCCATTTTAACTGACAGGAACTGTCTTCCTGTAGATGAGCCAGTCCTCATTATTCTTGCATACAAGGGAGCTCATTTCTCTTTCTGCTTGCAGTAGCCAGCTAGCTCTCCTCTCTCCTCAATGAATCAACACTGCGCTGTACATGGAAAGTTTCAATGTTAGCAAAACTTTACCAACCATTTAAACAAAAGAGTTTCCTGAGACATGGAACAGACAAAAGGAGCCCTCAGGGTCGCTCCTGCTGTTTTCCAGCTGTACCACCTGCTGAGGGGCTAAAGAAGAGAAATTTATATTCTAACAGTTCTGGAAACTACAAGTCCAAGGGCAGGGTATCAGCAGGGTCGCTTTCTTTTGAGGTCTCTCTCCTCTCTCTGGTTCTTCACATGGTCTTCCCTCTGTGGGTGTCTGTCCTAATCCCTTGTTATAAACACTGTAGTCATGTTGCACTAAGCCCACTCTTATGCCTTATTTTACTTTAATGATTCTTTAAAGACCCTAAATCCAAATACAATCACTTTCTGAGGTACTGAAGGTTAGGACTGCAATATATAAATTTGGCATGTGTGTGTGAGGTGGGGAAAGGGATAAGGACCCACTTGGGTCTCTTATAATACGTTAACGACTCCTCATATAGACACCAGACTTTCAGCAAGAACGTAACCCCAAAACAGAAGTCAAAGCTTCGGAATCCGTGTAAAAGGAGATTATGGAGTCATGTTAGGGTCAGATGTCACAGGCCCTTCTCTCTTCACAGACTCTTCATAGCCAATGTAAATAAGCTGCTTATCTGTTTCCCCAAACTACCGGCCAGTGCAGAGTAACCACCCACCAGAAAAGAGCCATGCTTGCAGGCGCAGATATGCCAACCGCAGCAGGAAGTGACTGCAGCACGGAAGGTGGCAGAAAAACCTTAAAAGGACAAGACTGGGTTGCCAATTGCCACGCAGTGTGGTGAGAGCAGATAGCAACACTCCTACCTTGTCCAGAGTTAGTGACTTAAAAAATCTATAAAAACTCTTCTGGCTGTGGAAACATCTGCATTAAATGTAGAGAGAGCTGTTTAGGCATTTGAAGGAAATGGGCATCAGGTATTAGACTCATTCACCTTTGCAAAATTAAAATTCCCCGGTTCTACTGGGTAAATGCCTCCCTTTATGGATGACAGTTAAGGAAGTTCCTGCTTAAAATTCATGAAGGTTTTGTTTTTATCACAAACACAAGCATGTAAGAAAGGGCTCTCTGGGTCAGCACTTTCTGTAAACTATGGGCCCCAAGTTTAGACTTAATCTCCCCATGAGTCCTAACAAGCAGTCACTGAGATTCACTAACAGTCTTCAAAGATGTTCATCAGACAAGTCTTAATTTCCACCATACCCCCTGCAGTGGCAGTGAATTAATTTTTAATAACTTCTATAATGCTTTTATGAATAAAACAATTGTACGATACGGCATTGTATTCTGTGCATACAAATATACTTAGAGGAAGTATTTAAATTAAACCACTCTTTTCACAACCCTGTTTTGACATTTCTTCATGTTTTAGTACATCAGGAGCATCAAAAATGGGAGGGACCCAGGCATATCTCAGCTCAGAGGGGCCCTGCACTGGCACATGCCAGGTGCTCAGCCTCGCCCACCTTGAATCATCTCCACTAGCTGAACGTGTCTCTTACCACCTCTGTCTCCTGTCACAGTTATCTATGAAGTGTTTTTATCTGTCTTACAATATTATGAGCTTAGTTCTTAATGCCCTCCAGCTCCCCACCCCGCAAGATAAATGTACCTAGCTTTTGTTTTCTACTTGTTAAACCTTTTGTTCAAATGTTTTGTAGTGTTTGCTGCTGTAGATGACTTCCAAGATAACCCTCAGAACTCTGCCTTATGCTCAAAGGAACACTACCCAGAGTGCTTTGCTGGAGAGTTTGCACAACTGACCTCAGTGGTATGCTGGTAGATGTTTAACACAAGTCTGAGGTGGATGCTGAGGAAATGATCTGACTCCTTGTATTTGCTGGCTTTAGACCTCACTGACTGTTGAGTCCAATGGTGCACACACCAGTTGACTCCTGCTGGCCCAGTCTTCAGAAAGTTCTAGCACAGTTCTGGCTCACAAATGAGGACTTTGATAAATGCTGTTCCGTAGAATGGAGAAGCCCTTCTTCATCTGCTCAAGATGAGCCTCTACTACATATTCACAGCACCGTTTCACTTTCCACACCTGCCTCCTCGAAACTTTCCCCAAATAAATTCAGAACATCTTGAGAAATCCTAAAATAGCCTAAAAGTCATGGGCAATGAGTCCTAAAATGGGCCTACTCAGAAGTTTCTGAAAGGGTCAGTAATATAAGGCAGTTAAAATTTAGCATTAATGTGTGCAGGCTGATTAACTCTCCAAATTTTTTTTTTCCAGCATTTGCTCAGCTTCCTACTCCTCTGCATGGACACACACTCACTACATAGATACTCAGAGCCTTCGACTAAGCAATTTTTACCAAGAGAAACAGTAACACTGCCCTCTCCCATTCCACCTCCTTCCCCACTTCCATATACCAAAGTGAGCAGATCTCTAGGAAATTCTCATCTTGCATGACTGAATCTTTTTGTACCATTGAATAGCAACGCCCCATGTCCCCCCCCATAAAGATCCTGGCAACTGTCTGAACTTTTGATTTCTCTGGATCTGACTGTTTTAAACACTTCAAATAAGTGGAATCATTTGTCCTTCTGTGACTGACTTTTTTCATTAGCATAATGTCTTCCAGTCTCATCCATGTTGGATTTCCTTCTTTTTTAAGGCTGAACAATATTCCACTGTGTGTATATGTATCATATTTTTAAAAATCCTTTCATCTGGGCCCGCCCTGGTGGCGCAGTGGGTTAAGCAACGCACTATGAAGCAAACCGCAGCCACTGCAGCATGAGTTCGATCCCTGCCGCTGGCCAGGGAGGGGACCCACATGGCAGAGCAGACCTCTCCTGCCTCGCCCCGCTGCTCCCCTCAGCAGTGTGTTTCTGTCAATCTGCCTGTTCTGTATCCTGCTCTGTCTGGTGGATTCTCTCACCTCCCGCGACTCTGGCCTGTACCCCAGTGCTTGTATGCATAAATAAATAAATCTTTAAAAAAAAATCCATTCATCTGTCAGAGCACATTCAGGTTGTTTTCATATCCTGGCTACTGGGAATAATATTGCAATGAACATGGGAGTGCAGATATCTCTTTTAGATTCTGCTTTCAATTCTTTTGGATATATGCCCAGAAAAGGAACTGCTGGATCATATAGTGGTTCTATTTATAATCTTTTGAGCAACATCTACATTGTTTTCCATAGCAGCTGCTTCATTTTATGCCCCACCAACAGTGTTCAAGGGTTGCCTTTTCTCCATATCTCACCAACAGTTTGCCTTTGTTTTCTTGATAACTGCCATTCTAACAGGTGAGAGGTGGTAGCTCACTGTGGTTTTGATTTGCATTTCCCTGAGGATTTGTATTTATCCTTCTGTTGCTAGTGCCTGGCAATACCTAGAACACAGCAGATGTTCAATAAATGGTTGTTGAATGAATGAATGAATGAATGAATGAAGTTTTAACTCATGCTATCCTCTGTACAAGTTCAAATGAAGATTCAATGTGAGCTATGGGAGGGGGTGGAGGGACGAAGTGGTGTTTCTTACACAAAAGTTAAAGGCCCCAGACTCGTGGGATTCCCTCTGGGCTCATGTTAGAAGGGAGTCAAACATGATCGGACCTGGCTACTTGGAGAAGTCTACCACAGAGGAAAGAGGTAAGAGTTTTTAGAAAGAGTAGAATTAAAATATTTTATGCAGTCTTAAAAAATTATCTTAAATATTTGCATTTTCTGAATATTTGTGCACAGAAGCTAAGCTCAGGAACTTTTCCCCCAGTCCTTCCCAGTATTCCTCTCAAGTATCTACCTCTACAGTCATTTTTCCAAAATCTCTCATTTTTTTTCTAGCACAATTCTTGTTCAACAAGTATTTGTGTTCCCCTTTTCTTTGAATTCCCGAAGCTCTCTGTACTCTTCTTGACCACACACCCTATTCCTCTTTCATCTCTTACATCAGCTCTTCTGCCTCATCTAGTCCTCCCCTCTGGATGGCAACTCTATGACAGCAGCTTCTCCAGTGTCCCCAGCAGAAGCTAACACTTCAGTAAGCACTAAACATCTGTTTAATTGGCTGGAATAATCAATTCATTTGAGTAGTATCAGATTACTTTCTTAGGCAAGGGAGACAACTATGAAGAAAAGACCTATAGATCTCAAGCACTATTTTAACAGTCCTCTTCTAGAAACTGATGTCACTACATAGGGGTTGTAATTCAATTCAAAAACAGAAAAATCAGAACATTTTTCCCTCAAAAAAGCTTTGCCAACTTAATAGAAAATATTTTCAGTTGATCATGTTTATCCAAATAATGCTTAAAGAGTGAAATTCCTTCTCTTTGTTGATGATGCTGTGAAAATATGTAACCAATATTCTACACTAGTAAGTGATAATTGATAAAATGTTCTGCCTATGTGAATATGCTCTTAATTGGTATTATTTTCATAGACAAAGCAAGGTTAAAAAAAGACATTTGGTCTTTAATTTGTTAGTTTCATAGTATTTATAAATAGTTTCAATGTAAAATTTTCTGGATTTTTCCCCTTCACTCCTTTTAGAATGGACATTGCTGAAAAGATCTCGGTTTCCTTCCTGTCTCCTTGTGGCATGGTGGAAGCAGCCACATCACTTGAGTGATAACTACATGAGCTGAATTCTAGCCTTGATTGTGGAAATAAGCAGAGGGGACTTCAAATTCCTTATTAGATTCTGAGTTACAAGGGAAGTGGGCATCATGACTTGCCACCAACAGCTTATAGGATTTCCTGTCCTTGCCTCACTTGCCAAGAATTGAGTCTTCTTGGTTTTACTTCTTTGCCTTCCTCATCACCCCCTCCCCAAATGCAGTAGCATCAAACCACTCTCCAAAGCACTGGGATAAACTGTCAGGAGGCTGAGCGATAGTCACTGGCAGTTCAGGACAGGAAGGCTATGTTGCCATGCTTGGGGGTGGGCATGAGGGGAGGGAGCATGTGGTGAAGTAACTTAATCATGGGCAGAGCCAAAGATTAGAGAGGAAGTTGCAGCAATAATGGACCCTATTGTCCAGCACTGGTTGAAGGGAAGACAGGGTGAGGACAAAGGCACGAGCTGGGCCAGGATACCTGTGCTCAGATGAGCTGGTCTCCTAAGTGTTAAGGTTGTCACTAGGAAGCTTGGTCCTTACTCCTCCCCACCCCATCCCTATAAACTTCATGGTGACCTTGAACAGCCTCATTAAGGGCCAATTCTGGCTTAAAACCTGCGTCACACTATAAAGTGAATAAATAATCCCAAGTGAGTAGTAGATCTCTTGGGGCAAAGGGACATGAGAACATTTGATTCTAAAGTGGGAACAGCTCCCTCTCCATTCTTTATTCACCAGGGAAGGTCCTTGAATGAAGGAAGTCATGGGATCTTTACTCTTTCCCAGCTGGAGTTCAAGAAGGCCCACCTGTGTGACACTGGATTCTACTCCCTTGAGGATTTCCTTTTGTTCCAGGGATCCACACTCTGGGGTTCCCCATTCTTCTTTAGGATTGGCTCCTGAGTCCTTCCTATGAAGCTGAACCAGGGAAGCAGAGAAGCTCTGGGCTAAATGCTTTGAGTTCTTTCCTTCAGCTCAATTGCAACATTTTGTTTAAAGTGGGGGAGGAGGAAGTAAATAGGAGGCACAATTTAAGCTCCTTTCAGATTTTGCTGGGGACAGGCTGGGCCTCCCCTCTGCTCTATAACACCCTAGAGCAGCCAACATACCAACAGGGAGGGCAGCATCAGATGGCAAGAACACCACCTACGTTAATTAAGAGCCGTGCTTCTCTCTTCTTAAAACTTGTCTGTTTCATCCTCGATGGATAGCTATGACAATGTGACTTGTGTATCATCTCTGATTTCCTGTCTAGTATTTAATTCATTTTCAAACCTTCTTGCCAAAGCATAGTGCTCCTATTTCCTGAAGCTTTCTTAACTCCACCCTTCCCGACAACTAGGCTAGTTTTTCTTTAAAGAGGAAATTGTTTGAAGTGTATTTCTAATACTGCAGATGACTGCTAAAGAATTCTGCTTTTCCTTCCTGCTTATCAACCCAAACCTACAGGACGAATGCTGCTACAAGACATTAATTTGCTTAGAAGTGGGGTGGTGTTGAGAATGTTAATCCCTACATCACTTTAGTCTTAGGAAAAACAGATAGAAAAATTCTTAGATCTAAGTGCAGAAACTTTTTGCTTCTCCTTTTACTATGTTTTGCACAGATGGTAAAGTAATTCTTAAGAAAATTATGTTTATTTTTTATTTTGGCACATTAATTGTGTCAAACCCTGCAACATATCTCCCAAGTACTCATTTTTATATTGGTCCCATCACTATTGCTGTGTGTCTGTCTGTGTGTGTGTGCGCTTGTGTGCGTGCTTTTGATTTCTCTTAATTTGGGGAAAAGATTTCTCTCCAATCTATTTTTATTTCAGGATATTTTTAAAACTTTTTAAAAGAGAATTTTAGGCTTATGGAAATGTTAGAAATAGAACAGAGAGTTCTTTCCAGCACCCTTTATTTTTAATTCTGCTCTATTGAATAGACTTGTGAAGTCACCAGAAATTCTTTGTGGCTCGAGATCCACAGGTGTGTCCCTGATTTGGCCACCCCGAGTTTACGGGCCTCGGGACCAGTGGGTTAGAAATGACCAATGCAGACATCTCTGGCAGCTCAACCATGGAAGAATGCCTGGCTTCAAATTGAACTGTCCTGTCTAATAATTTCTCAAAAGTGATTTGCCTACAAGAAAATTAAAACTAAAGAATACAATGTAAATGAAACTACCCAATTGGACAACCTAGTTAAAATTCTGAATTTTAAAAACATTAGTATTTGGTACTAATTGTGGGGGTGATTCCACAATCCTTTCTGTGTCGTTAAGCAATTGTGTTCACATACCATATTTTCCCTCTACTAGTTGGACTTATTATAATTTCTAGTTTGCTTTTGATCAATAGAGTATTAGTAAAATACCTAAAGTTCCAATGGTTGTGACCTGCTAATATGAAAAGGCTATAGTGGAAGTTTTGAAACATTATTGTGGCTTCATCTTGCTTGTAGGGGGTGTAGTGTGTGTGTGTCACTGTGTGTGCAGGCATGTGTGTGCAGGAAAAATAATCTAAAAGAAAGTAACTCAAGGTTTCAAAGTTCCAACTGGAAAAGTGAATGCATAAGAGTTTATAGTGTTCCCTTTTGCATGTCTATATTTTGTATTTTTTTAAAATATTGAGCAGCATTCCTTTTATACCAGGGGATGATTTACCAAAGATTTTAAATAATAAAACATAGGGAAAAGTAAATGAAAATTGTATTTTAGTCCCCAACAATTGAAGTCCCCAATTAATGAATATTTATATGGTTTTAACCAATCTCCTTCTGTTGGTTGTTTAAGTGATTCCATTGTTATATTTTTTCAAAATATTGATGTTGAAAGATGAAAAGAACTTAAGTAATCAGGAGAAAAACAGGAGCCATGTAGTAAATTTAAGATGCTGGGAGAGCTAAGAACCCCCTCATTCTGTACACACCAAAATACCAGCCTTGAGCACAGCAGTGATTGTGCTTAGTCATGTAGATGTAAGTATTATTTGTACCAATTTTCCTATCGACTAAATTACTTTTAAACTCAATACCTATAGACACTTTATATTTGGACAAATTATATTTGGCAACATCTTATTTAACGAAATTATTTTTGGTCCAATTATCTACTGCAGTTTGTGAAATTTGAAGCACTGGCATTTCTAGTCAGGACATTATGTACCGCAAGCATCGAGGGTGCTTTCATCAATTCTGGAGTCACTTTGGTCAACCTTCTGAATTGTGCCCACCATCAATCAAATAGGTAACTAATTTTTCAGCGGTAAGCAAGAGTTCAATATTGCATGAGAAATAAATATTATGGCAGATTTTGAGGCTTTGTAGAATTTTGGTCAAATGGAAAATGGAGCACTAAGCCTTTTTCCACTTTCATTACTTTAGGTGACTCATTTAGTCCATAATGAGCC
Organism: Galemys pyrenaicus; assembly: GCA_019455555.1. NCBI lineage: Eukaryota > Metazoa > Chordata > Mammalia > Eulipotyphla > Talpidae > Galemys > Galemys pyrenaicus. The sequence goes on along the minus strand of JAGFMF010011702.1, from coordinate 3,804,573 downwards.
TTAGACTCTTCTGAGGGAGACTTTCTACCTGGTTCTAGCCCAATGACAGACTATGTTGATCTTATCAGAGTCTGTGGTAACACTAGAGCTTTGTGATAAAAAAAAATTCAGGTTTCTAGGTGTTGAATTTCTGGAGAAATGAATGATGGAAGCTTCTTGTGGAAATTATCCTTGTGTTCACGCATCTTGGCTTTTGTACATCATCTGTTTGAGGATGCATGAAGCACATGCTTAGGGTCCAGTCTCCTAACTGGGTGGTAACCAAAGGTACTTGGAGAAGAAACTTGAGTCTGCGTTTTTCATGTAAGTTTTTTTTTTTAAGATTTATTTATTTATGCATATAAGAGCTGGGGTACAGTCCAGGGTGATGACAGGATTCACCAGAGACAGAGCTGAGAACAGAACAGGCAGACTGACTGAAACACACAGCCGAGGGCAGCAGTGGGGCGAGGCAGGAGAGGTCTGCTGCGCCATGTGGGTCCCCTCTCTGGCCGGAGGCAGGGATCGAACTCATGTGGCAGTGGCTATAATTTGCTTCATAGTGTGTTGCTTAACCCACTGCGCCACCAGGGAGGCCCCTCATGTAAGTTTTTGAGCCACATCATCAATTTCTAAGGATTTGCACATCTTGCTACTGTGATGTCTGAGTATTTTGCTTCCAGTGTCCCTAAGTTCGACCTGCGCTGGCATCATTCTAGAGCATTTTTAAAAATCAAAATCCTCCATAAAAAGTTCATTTGCATAGACCTAGATTTGTGAACTGGAAAGTAGGCCTGGGTTCTAGGGTTCTAGAGTGTGGGGTTCCATCCTAAGTATGCATTTCACTTTTTGAGTGGGCTGGGCCAACTCATTCATTGCTTTGCACCTTTGCTACCCCATTATTAAGCACCAGGACCCTGTAGGTACAATCTCCTTCCCTTATGAAAGTTTAGGGGAAAAGAAAAAAATCACAGATGATATGCCAGGGTGCTAAGTATGCTGGAAGTGTGCACAGAGCCCTAAGGGAGTCATGTGAGGGAACATCAAATTACCCTGGAGGAGGGAGGAGAGTCAGGGTCACATCAAAGAGAGGTCTTGTCATCTTGGAAGCTTGAACTATATAAAATGAGAAGCATCCATCCACTGATCTGGATTAGTCCTACAATATATTCTAATATGAATGGAAAAATTCTTACTTGCCCTTTTCAGCTAAGGACTTTTCTAGAACTGCTAGAAAGAAACAAACCAAATCTGCCTGATTTGGCAAATCCCTGCCAAATCCCTGATTGCTTATACCCTGAAAAAATGGTGTACCTCTGAAGGCCTCCTTCTTTAATTGTCCAAGAAGAAAATATTGAGCCTTGGGACATTCCTGTCTCTTAATGCATTGACCTGCAATCATTTGGTCTTCATGAAGAGCTAAGCTACCTGTCCACCATTTATTCTCAACAACTGTTCTAATATTTCCTTGCACGACTGCATTGTCTTACTCTAGATGGACTCATTCAAGTGCTGTAGTATCTACAGAGAAGCAACCACCCACCTTTGTCTCTTTGTTGATATGTCACCCCAAAGTCAGCTTTTCACTAACTTTCTCTGGTTACCATTTGACTTTGTTTTAAAACACCTCACTTTCTAAAAGTGATCTGCTCCATATGTGAACTGATAATCAATCCATTTGCAAAGCTACAGAAATTGTTTTAAAATCCATAAGCATATGATGCCAATCTCTAACATACACTGTTGATTCCCTTCCAAATACCTACTTTTTCCTTCAATTTCTTCCTATAGAATTCTGATTTGGGTCTCTCTGGTGGTGCAATGGATTAGGTCTAAGCACTATAAAGCTATCTGCGCTACTGCAGCACAAGTTTGGTCTCTGGCCAGGGAGCAGACCTCTCCTGTCTCACCCACTGCTCCCCTCAGCAGTGTATTTCAGTAGATTTGCCTGTTCTACTCCCACCCTGTCTCTGGAAAATCCTCTCACCCTGCACTCCCCCAATCTTTGGTCCACACCCCAGCTCTAGCATGCATAAATAAATTTTAAAAAATCTTAAAAAAGAAAAGAATTCTAATTTGGTTCCGGGTGTATGCTAACTATCCAAGTTATCACAAGACTCCTATCCCCTTAGCTAGTAGTTGGTGTAGGAAAAGGCCAGTGTAGGGGGTCCTTTTAGAAAAGGATTTCTTCTAAAAGAGACACCTTTCTCCATTCTTGGCACACTGCTAAGTTGGGATGTGACCCTGGCACCACCATGGCCGTTTTGCCACCAGCAAGAGAGAGTAAAGCCAAGTGTGGAAGAAGGCATAGCTGGAGCAGAATTACCCAGGAGTAAAACAGGGCCAGGATTATCTTGCCTGGACTCTGTCATCCTTGGTGTCTCTTTATTCTATGAGATTATAAATTTCCTTGTTGTTTAAGCCATGTTGCATTAAGGTTTTCAATTACTTGTATCTCAAAGCATCTGAACTATAGTCAAGTATGCACTGAAGTTTTTGCACTTTGTTTGTGGAACATTAGGTCAGGCATTTCACTCTAAGAAAAAAGCTTATCTGATTTCCCAGTTCTAAGAACAGGCTTATCTGATTTCCCCACTGATGGCAGATTGGAAATAGCACATTAGATGTGGAGCAAGCATCGAGGCAGGGAAGGAAGAGACTGGGAGGCAGAAACAGGAACTCAGGATCTATCGGTGTGAGATTACTAATTAATGTTGGGGAAAATAAGTCCTTCCTCCTCTGAGCCCACATGGATATCAGAGGTCATCGCAGTGATTAATCCATAATGACGCTCCTAGTCACCCAGGGGAAGTTTACTTTCTGTTTGGTGTGTTCTGTTTTAGAAGGGGCATGAGACTGGTGAATATTTGAAAATATTTATTAGCAAACAAGGAAAGGTTTAAATGATTAAAGCTTATCTGAAAAGACACACAGAGAAGTACTCACTCCCTAGCTATGTTCAGTAACTGAGTGTTGTATTTAAATGTAAACAGAATCTGCTAGGAGTTTGCTTCACCCGGAGAAGAGGGAGGGGGGAAGTAAAGCAATATTTTGATTGCTAGTGGAGCAGTTCATTTCGGTTTTGGTCCCTAAGAGAAGCCTCGCAAAGGAGAAGCAAAGCCGGCGAATAAGGACATGACGCTGCTCTTGTGCGAGTTACTTTATTTTGGTTCAATGGCTCAGCCAGCCTGGCTAAGCTGTTTCCTCAGAAGCCTGCCAGTAGGAAGTAAATAAGCTGCTTGACTCTCCTCCTAGAGGGGATTGAGAGCTCGTAATTAAAATGTAAATAATTCTTTTGGCCAAAAGCTTGTAGACAAAAGTGACTGGAAAGTTCGAAGATGCTAAATCTGTTCCATGCAAAACAGGTTCTCAGTCTTTGTGTACACAAATTTGGTTTACTCACCTTGACGAGAAGTCACTCAAAGCAAGTCTTTAGCAATCAGGCACAGGAAACTAGCTGGTTGCTATATTCTGAGATGCCAAGGACGAAAATTGAGGGTGGCTGGTGGACCGTGGTTTCGGGGTATGGGCGAGTCTGAGCGTGAGCATCAAGGTGATTCGGACGTTTGTCAGTCGGTGGGTGATCTGTGGTCCCATGTGCCTCTCACCCAGGGGACTGGGAGAGCTGCTCCAGGCTGCAGATCTGTGGGCTCAGCGCAGATCCCCAGAACTCCGCCCGAGTGCCCCCCGGGCTCAGTGGCAGTACTCGTTGGACTGTTTGTTGCTTTGGTTTTGAAAATCACCCATCATTTGAAAACTACCCTGAAACTTAAATAATATGTAAATAATTGTTAGATAAACTCAAATACCTAATACCTTTTTAATTTAATTCCCATCCAATGTACATGGAAGTACTCAATTTTTAAAATGAATAACGGAAGATTTATTGACCTCATTACTATATGAAGGAACGATCTAAAGAATTAAAGAATCTTATTGAGAATGAAACTGATTTAGATTAGTGGCTTTCAAAGGCATTTCTCCCTTCCATACTGACATTGTTACTGGTAAGGTATTATCTTTATTATCATTAGCCTCTATTTGGGCATTGTACTCAGTACTCTACATTCATTATTTCATTTTATTATCAGAACAGCATGTGTACAATTATTAAACTCATTTTGCAGATATAAACAATCAGGCTCAGAGATACAATTTAGCTGGGGATGGATTTAGGAAATAGTTGGTTTATCAGTCTCTTCCAACACCAGCTTCTTAGCCATGACATAGTTATGAGCAATAGAAGCATTGAAGTTTTCCAAGATTTTCTAGAGGATTTTTCCAGGATTTTTTTAGAGGGGACTTATGCATCTCTCATTGGCATTCTGATATGTTGCTTTGAGGGAAAGAAAGGGGTGGAATCACTGCTAACATGCAGAATATGGAGAGACGTGATGTTTGCCCATGACATGCCTCGTCTCTGTCTTAGCGGAGGAAAGACTGAGACCTGATTTTAGAGTTATTCAGGGAACTGTATTTATTGACACTTACTTTGTCCAACTCTATAGTGCACTTCAATTTAAGGTTCTAACTAACTTTTATACTAGTAATTTTATTTTTCTAAAAGGCTTACTTAACTCTTCACCAAAAAACACAGATTTAAAGTCTTTACACTATTTATTCTTATTTTAGATTCATTCATTCATTTTAGTATCTTTTATTACTGCATAATGTCTAAACAATATCAGTTCTGCAGCATAAGGTTATGACACCTGCAGCTTGTTTTCATAGGGTTTCACTTTGGTCATCTCCAGGTGGGTCCTACCGACACTGCCTTTGGGATACATAAACCAGTTTATGTATTCATACTTTACAGCACTGTTTCTTACCATTATATATTATAGACTATATGTAATTTATATTAATTTATAGTTACATAACACATAATTCAAATCCATAGGTGATGCTTTTGTGACATATATTTCCCTTTTTTTTTTTTGCAAGAATTTACTTTTATTACCTTATGTTTACAAGAACAGGGGGTGAGAGGGGCCACAGGAGATAGAGTTGGGAGCAGGACAGGTATATCCACTGAAATGCACCACTGAGGAGAGCAGCAGTTTAGACAGGAGAGGTCTGCTGCACCACGTGGCTAGCTCCCTGGCCCCATGTGGGTTACAAATCTTTATGTAGCCCTGACCAGGGACGGAACCCATGCTGCAGCAGCTGGGGACAGCTTGATAGCATTGAGACGTCAACCCCTGCGACACCTGGGAGGCCCTGTGACATATTTTCTATATCACTGTTCCAATCATAGACACTCACCAGAGAAAAGCATTATGTAGCGAGAAATGCATAAAGCCGAACTGAAAAACTTTCAGAAATTTTACTGTGAAAGATAATTATTAAGTTTAGTGTTTTACTTTCCATATTTTGGGGTCAACTGTTTGTGAGATTTCTCAGTTGTTTCTTTCCTCCACTGTGATGGGACCATCTCTTTCCTTCATTTCTGATTGATCTTAATCTGTTCATTTCCATCCTCTTCCAAGAGCTGCTCTTCTAGAAGGCCCAGTCTTCAGAGAGATCTGTGGCTCTCAAACCCAGTATCTTGTGACTCTTCTTGTTTCCCATTCTTCAGGCACCCACCCAGTCCTATCTCCTCTGCAGCTATCTGCATGGATTTATACTGTCTGTGGTTGTCATCACCTGCTTTTACTTCATGTTCTATGTACTTATTTTTTACCCAATTTGGTTGCACATGTTGTTCACAGATTTTTTGCTTCTCTAATTAATTGTTCTGGCTGTTTTTACATAGAGCTATGTAAAGATTCATAAGTTATATCATTGTTACTTCCAAATTCCAGAAGTCCCCTTCTATCCCCAGGCTTCCTATTTTGAATAACAAGTTAAAGCTAGCTACAGAACAAGATCAATGTCATCCTTAATTGGCCTCGGAATAAAAAATCGCGTTTTACATGCAATATGTTTGTCAACCTTGGCTGCACATCCGCAGCTATAAAAAATGCTGATGCCAAGGTCCATCTCCCAGGAGACTCTGACTTAATTAATCTGGGGTAGTGTTCTCCCCGTCTGGTTCCAAGATGACTGAGCTCATGGCTTTGGATTGCTGCCTAAAAGAACTTTCTAACACCCTACTCCTTAGTTAATCTGATTTACAAGTCTGGAAACTTTAGACTTTGCCTTCCATTGTAGACTCCTTAATACAAGGTAGGAGGGAAAACTGAAAAGACAGACGATTTTATCAGACAAAATGAAGAGCACCCTGAACTGTGTCCACATGCCAAAGCCTTTACTCACCCCCTGAGCTGAATAATTCTCACCCAGGCCATAGTTTATGGTTTTGTGGCCTGAATTTCTGCTAGATTTTAGCTTCCACTTAACCTTGTCAACCACTGGAGGACGGAATGACATCTCAGGTCCCTCGGGTTATTTTCATGCTTGCTCATCCTCAGAGACTTAAGACTTGTTTGAGCCTCTGAATCCAGCTACTTATGATGGTACCCACACTCCTGAATTTCCCAATTGTGATCAAATAAATTGTCTTTCTTAGTTTTAGCCAATTAGGTTTTTGTCATTGACCATACAGAGTAATTTTCTTATGTTTAATAAAGTTAATTTCAAAAAGCATACATTGAGCTGGCTATTAGAAAGCACTATATTTTATTGTGTTGTAAACGGGTATCCTTTGAGCACATCTTAAGCTTGTTGAGCCTTTGGTTATGAGTATCATTTTGGCATCATAACATGGCCTATCTATGGGCTTTTTTTTCCCCCCCCATGGGCTTTTTTAAGTTCTATCACTGTTCCTTCTCCTCCCCCTGGGACCTGGGGTGTTAAAGTTCATCCTTGTTAGTCCTAGCATTCTGCACCATCTACCCACATCTTTTATAAACAGTCCTTTGGTTCACCCCGTTGAGTGGGTTTTTCTGTGTCTTCTACTTTGACTGTAGTAGCACCTTTTTCCATTGACCCATTGACTAATACATTGACACAGGCTTACCTTCCTGGACAAAAATATTCCCAAGAGAGTGGACATAGTCATGTTTAAATATATCTACTATCTGAAGGACAAAATCTTTGAATTTTTTGCCCAAGAGGTACATTTTTATCACCACCACCACCATACCCAGTAAGAAGAAAGTTTAGCTATTTCAGAGGAATCAGTTTTCAAAAGAAATACCCCCCCATTCCTCCCTTGATTTAATTAACAAGAACAATAAAAAGATAAATGTTTATTTAGGAAGAAGTGTTTATTCAACTCAGAATTCTCCAGGTAATGGAAAACAATAAAAAATGTACTTACTTAAACTGTAAACATTATTTTATTACACTAAGAAACATTAAAAATAAGCTGGGGGATAAAGTCTGTGTGTGGGAGAGTTAGGTAATGTGTTTTGGCTTTTATGTACTATTCTTCAACCAGTGTAGTCTTTCTACTTTTCCCCCTTTTTTTCTCTTTGACCAAGAGAGAAAAAAAAATCTAAAGTATTATTTTTAATATTCCTTTTTCTTATTATCTGTAAGCTTCATTTGATATTAAAATTGCTTTTTATTTTTTTTAAAGATTTATTTATTTATGCACACAAGAGCTGGGTACAGGCCAGAGTCCAGGGAGGTGAGAGGATCCACCAGAGACAGAGTGGGGAACAGAACAGGCAGATTGACTGAAAAACACTGCTGACGGGAGCAGCGGGCGAGGCAGGAGAGGCAGGAGAGGTCTGCTGCGCCATGTGGGTCCCCTCCCTGGCCAGAGGCAGGGATTGAACTCTTGCTGCAGTGGCTGCAGTTTGCTTCATAGGGCTTTGCTTAACCCACTGCGCCACCAGGGAGGGCCCTAAAATTGCTTTTTGGAGAGCTGTTTTAATTGAGGTGCTGCTGAGGTTCTTCTAGCTACGTGATATTCACAAATCAATCAGTTTCATTGCATTCCTAAAGAACCAATGAGAAAAGAGACATCTGTGTACAATGGCGTATGAAAGGACATAAAATATTTATGAGTAGCCTTAACAAGAAACGTGCATGACCTACATGAAGACATTATATAACTTTATCGAGAACGTAAAGATGAATAATAATCATAAAAGTTAGCATTTCTGTGTCCTTTGCTTTTGATGCTTTATTCCATACTTCCCCCTGTGCCCTCCTTACCTGGAAAGCAGAGAAGTGCAACTCAAGCCAGGACACAGCACTGGAGTTTGACTCAGTTTGTTTCATTCTCTGTGCTTTGGTTTCTCCACCTATGAGGCCAAGAGAGGGACACTAAAGCAAATCACAGGGTTGATGTAAAACGTAAATAAGTCACTACAAATAAAGTGCGCAGAGTAGTGCCTGGCAAATAGCAATTTCTTGCTATATGCTAGTTATTTCACCACCTCCTACAGCAACCTCATGATACAGACGCCATTGTTAGAACCATGTTATAGAAGAAACTGGTGTCAGAGAGGCTAGTGACTTGTTTAATTTCATCCACCTAAAAGAGTAACAGGTGTTCCAGTGCTGCTCTGTTCCATACAAGAGTTAAGACTCTAAGATCTTCATGTGCTTGGGTTTCTAGATGAGATGGCGATAGCATTTGTTTCAGGATAATTCTAGAGCTCATCTGGACAAACTAACAAATGAAGTATTTTATAAATAGAGGAATGAGAGATAAATCATATATGATTGCATCAAAAATTTAAACATTGCCCTGTTAAAATGGAAGACAATTAGTGTGATGTAATTGTTCTCTCCCTTGATTGTGGTGGTAATTGCATGACTGTATTCTTGCCAAAATTCTTAAAACTTTATACTTAAAAAGGGTGACTTTTGTTTGTGAAAACTGTACTGCAGTAAAATGTGGGGAAAAGAAGGATAACTAATTAAAAAGGCAAGCCATCCACTAGAGGGAAATTTACTAAAATATGACCAACAATGAATGTGTTTGTTCTAGCACCAACCAAAGCTAGTCAATCATATACCTGTTACCTGGCAATTACAGTCCTGGGTACATACTTAGAAATCAGTGCTTATATTTCCAAAAGACATGCAAAGAATATTCAGCCTTATTCATAATATCTTTAAATTACAAACAACCTGAATTTTTATTAACAAATGCTTAAGTAGGTCAATGTGGTATATACATACGTCGGAAAGCAACTCAGCAATGAATGAGAACAAATGATAGATGTACCACGTATGACCCTCCCAAATAGAACTTTGTATGAAAGAAGACTAACACAAAAGAATGATGCAAATGGGTATTTCCATTTATAAGACAAAGCAGGCTAAACTTATCTATGATCTATGACAATAGAAATTAGAATTGTAGCTGCTTGGGAGTGACCGTTGACTGGGAGATTTGGGGAAATTCTGAGCGCTGAAAATATTTTATGTTGTACACACAATCTAAAATTTTCTGGGAACACTGCTCCTGGTCTGGCAAATAAAATTAACAAGCTGTCTTCACAGGCTCCATCTTGTATGCAAAAATCTACCATCTTAAGGTATAAGACAAACTTTTCAGATTAAAAAAGGACTTAATAATGGCCACCAGCCTTTGCACAACTTAAGGCTATTTATTCTTCTGAGGAGAGGAGATTGGATCCTGCATTGCCTTCCTCTAACATCAGCATGTTTTTGGATTGGGAAAATTTAGAGCAGGAAACCCTTTCAATCAAGTATAACTACAGTCTTAATGTCAGTGTTTCATTGTTTCTAGCTGTATAAATTAAATTCAAACTTATGTTTATTAAGAACACTTCTCTCTGGGCTTCCCTGGTGGTGCAATGGGTTAAGCAACTCACCCTAAAGCAAACCACAACCACTGAATCATGAGTTCAATCCTTGCTGCCAGCCAGGGGGGTGACCCACATGGCGCAGTAGACCTCTCCTGCCTTACCCACTGCTCCCCTCAACAGTCAATCTGCCTGTTCTGTTCCCCGCTCTGTCTCTGGTGAATCCTCTCACTCCCCACATCTCTGACCTGTACCCCAGCTCTTGTATGCATAAATAAATAAATCTTTTTAAAAAAAACACACTTCTCTCAGAGTATCTGTTTGGACTGCTTCTCTGGTTTGAATCCACACTTTGATTAGCTAATAAACTCTTTAACTATACTTGAGACTTTACTTTTCAGTTCACAATGTCTTAATCTAGGCACTGGTTACATGGATGTGTACATGTATAAAAATTCATTAAACTGTCTGCTTAAGATTTGTTCACTTACATCTACTTAGCTACACTGGGTTCAAGGTGAGCCTGCTTCTCTGCCCAGCATCTAGGGTGATCATCCATTCACCCCAGCTTAGCTGCACTGGTCATAAACAGTGTGTTTGCACTTTTTGAGCAAATCCTTGAGATCTTCTATGTGCACACGCGCGCACACACGAAGTTTGTTCACTTTCCTCTATGTAAATTACATTTCAAAAAAAAATAGAGACTCCAACCTAATCTTACTTAATAAATGGGCAAAGGACTTGAGGTCATAAAAGAAAAAAAATCAATTGATTTGCCTATTGTGGACACAGATCAATACTTTATCCCAATAATCAGGCAAGGGGAAAGCCTGCAGTGAAATTAGGAATAAGACAGACACTGTGCTAATAATTCCAAATGTGATGAACCTTATAACACCAAAGCTTTATTGTGTTTGGAGAATGATAATGTCAAGTCACCTTCACATAAGTGAGTTGCCTGTCACTTTGGGTCACTGGCACATTGGGTCCTGTGAAGACAGTTGAAACTGTTAAATGGTTATATTTATCAAGTGCTCTCTTTGTTGAAAACCTTACAGTAACCCATAGGTTACTGCACAGAAGGTGCTCTTGATTTTTTTTTATCACAAATTCCATAAACCACATTGAAATCCCTGCTATGGGAATGTTTTAAATAATTTTTGAAATCAATGATAATCCTACAGAGAACTTACCTGGAGTCAAATGATTCAGTAAAAGACTGAGGAAGTTGTGTTTTTGTTTTTAGATAAGGCAGGCTGACATATGGCATTTGGTGAAGTTAAATATTTATGGTTTTAAAGCCTTTAGACTAGTATTCTCAAAAAGCAGGTGTGATCCCTTTGTCTGGGTCCTGCTCTCTGACACTTGGCAAGGATAATGGAACTTTCCTCATGTAAGGACTGGAAGCCATAGCTATCCTGGAAATGGGCAGCACCAGGGAGAATGGAGGGAAGAACCGCAGGAACCCCAATTCTTCCATACAGTAGCTGCCAGCAAATATACCTCTTACTCCATAAAGTTGAACTTTCTTTGTGTTTAAAAATATAAGTGATTCTTCAAAATATCTTTAGCATATTTTTAGCAAGCTTCAAGATAATCCTAAGGAATAATTTTGTCTTTTAACACCATTCTTAAAGACTTGCATTCTAATTTATTGAGTCATATTGTCTCCTCTTTATTTCATGCTCTTTGAGCTCTTCAAAATCCTCATGACAATCATCAATTTCCTTAAATTATTCTTCTTTCCTTTCCTTTTTAACATCATTTATGATCTCATACTTTTTTTAAGGGGGACAGGTGGAGAGTGGTACTGTAAGAGTTGGTTAAGCTTTAGATTTCAAAGTGTTTCCCTGAAGACATTATAATGTCAACAATGCAAGTAATTAAACTGAGCCAGTGCTGACTGTGGATGAGCTTATGCCAAGTTGTTAACACAGCAAGTCATTAAGCAAAGTGACTACTAAACTCAATAAAGTAAGATTTGCCCTGGATAAGCTACCCTGGGATAGTACAAAGTTGACTACATTAGGCAAACTTTCAGCCAGGGAAAGGCTGGGGACAAAAGATAACTCTGCACTAAATAACCTTTCAGAGTTGGAGGGCTGGAGGGCCCCTCAGAGGATCTTCGGGACTGAGCCCTGCTTTTAGAGACGTGATTAACCGACCCTTCCGGGCTATAGGCTTGTCCATTCTCCTTTCCAAAGTTAATCAGAACAGACATGCAACTTAATTTTCAAAACAGTTTATTCTAGTGTTTAAAGCTTCTAACTGTTTTTTTGTTTGTTTGTTTGTTTTTTTGGTTCAGATGGAGGTTCTCCCACAATTCCAGTTTTCCTTGGTCAAAGTTTGGACTTTCTTGTAAAGAATTGCTCATCACCTTTTTCATAAAAGGGACTAAACAGGGCCCTCCCTGGTGGCGCAGTGGGTTAAGCAACGCACTATGAAGCAAACCGCAGCCACTGCAGCACGAGTTCGAGCCCTGCCGTCATCCAGGGAGGGGACCCACATGGCGTAGCAGACCTCTCCTGCCTCGCCTGCTGCTCCCCTCAGCAGTGTGTTTCCTTTATCTGCCTGTTCTGCTCCCTGCTCTCTGTGGTGAATCCTCTCACCCCCCCACACCTCTGGCCTGTCCCCCAGTGCTTGTATGCATAAATAAATAAATCTTTAAAAAAACACACAGGATCTGGAACCAGATTGTCTGAGGTATGAACAAGTGATTCAAGCTCTTAGACGCACAGCTTCTTAACCTCTTTCACAACCTGCCAGAGTTTCCTCATTGGTAAAATGGAAACACTACCAGTTGGCTACCAGGGGGAAATATCACCAGAAGGTAAATGTGAGGACTAAGTGAAAAAAAATGCATTTGAACTTCTTGCTTACTACTGGTACGTGATAAGTATTCAATGATAATGACATATACTTCCCATATTTGATGATGGTAATTAAACAAACCAGTTTTAGCGTTCTGATAACCATTCATTAAAGAATTAAAATTCTCTTGAAAACTTCAAAATAGTCTCACCTTTTTCCAGGAAAAAGCTGTCTGAGGCTGTTTAGAACAGTGATTGATAATTCTATATGCTAGAAAGACTAAGACATTTACTGTATTATACCATGTTTTGTTTTGTTTTTGATAATGCTGACCTTTGATCTTTAAAGGAAAGACTGCATGATTTTTAGTATATTGAAATACTTCTGAATTTGAGGAAGATGTCAGTCAAGATACATGTTACTTTTTCTTTTAAATCAGTCATTAAAGGAATAATCAATAATTAGCCAAGTCCTGAGAAAATAGAGGTAAAAGTAGTAGATATGTCTTTTGCCCTCGTGCTGCTTACAGTCTGGTGGGGAAGGCAGATAGTAATCAAATAGTCTTTTAAAACAAGGACCTAATTGGTAAGATAAGTGCTAGAAAGAAATGGGACATGCTTCTATGTGAGTATGTTAAAAAGAATCCTGATATTACCAGGTTTCCCTGAGGAAGTGATGCCAGAACCAAGACCTGAAGAACAGGTAATGAAGTGAGAAGGGAAGTTAGCAGAGATCAGTTGCTCTTCCTGAGGTGCCTATGAGGAGAAAAAGCATCAGGCAAAAGAAGATCAGAAAAAAAGGTGCAGGGCTCCTCTGGTGGCACAAGGGATTGAGTCGCAGCACTATGACGCTGTCCTCAGCCACTGCAGCATGAGTTTGATCTCTGCCAGGGAGGTGACCCATATGGTACAGAAGACTTCTCCTGTCCTGTTTGATGCTCTCTTCAGCAGTGTACTTTGGTTGGTTTGCCTGTTCTCTTCCTCATTCTGTCTCTCACTACCCCCCACACACCCACACCCCACATCTCTGGCCTGTACCCCAGTTCTTATATGCCCAAATAAATCTTAAAAGAAAGAAAGAAAGGTATTTGCTGGGGAGCTGACAGCTTGGGGAGGAGGGCCACCAGGTGAGTCCAGAGAAGGGGACAGGCCCTTACAAACCTTGGTAGGAGTCACTGTCTTCACTCCAAGAGTAATGGGGATTCATTGGAGATTTTCAGCAGACTGTGTAGAATAAAATCTAACTTGCATTTTAAGATTTATTTATTTATGCATACAAGCACTGGGGTATAGGCCAGAGGTATGGTGGGGTGAGAGTGTAACAGGGTGGTCCCAGGAAAAGGGGAAGTTCCAAAAATCCTGGTTCCGCCCTAAGTGGGTGGAGCTGAGGAGGAAAAAAAGATTTCTGC